>CM076576.1:681172003-681487676 GCA_034641835.2 Pinus albicaulis
TCAAATCTTTATGTTATCATTTTTTTTTCATACATTAACTATTATAAATGTAGATCCTTATTCTATTTCACTAAAACTTTGAAAAAAAATTTTGTTATGAATTTATACCAATCTTAGTAATTGGTAATTGAAATCATGCATTAAATAGGAAATTTATATTATTTAAATATAACAATCATAATGTTTAATTTGAAATTTATAGTCAAACAAGATACTAAGATGCTCAATTAGTATATGAGACCTTTTTATTTGTGGGATAAGGGACCCCCTCCATATAGATATTTTATTATTAGACTAAGAAGGTGTTCTACAACTTACTATATGTGACAATGAATCATACCAAAGTAAATTCATTTTAAACTTGATCTATCAAGCAATGAAATGGATCCTATAATTTTTTTTGTTTTTTGACCACTAAAAACTTATATAGAAAAATAAAACTAAATAAAATAATATTTATGTAATAGACATGACAACATCTAACAAATTAAATCTGTGTAAATCCTCTTAAAGCTAGATTTATTAAGCACAAGGATCAAATTTCTTAAGGTGTTCTGTTTTTAATTATTTAATATGAAAGAATTGATACATGACATAGAATTCAATGATAAAGAAATTTACAGACTAATAAATTTGATCCCTCAAGATGGATTTATTAAGCTCAAGGATCAAATTTCTTAATGTGTATTTTTTTTAATTATTTAATATGAAGGAATTTATACATGACATGTGTTACAGAACAATTTGTCACTGTCCTTATACTCCTCGTTCCTTGATCCTAGAGGACCCTTATAATGACCCTTGTGTACTTTCCAAGCATGGAATACATACCCCTGAACCATACTTTTTCTTCCAATTCATCTCCCCTTACAACTTTTCTAGAAGATCCCCATAAAAACCTAGTTTTCAAGGTCGACGCTTTGTCTCAGTGTCTGACTCGCATCGATAGCAGATATTTATATTGAGACCAGCGTCGATCGAAACTCTATCTTAATTTATAACCCGCGTCTATCCTCTTTTGGAAAGTTTTTTAAAAATAGAAACGGAGTTTCCGTGACTAGAAGCTTCGCGAAGCGGAGAGCTGGAAGTTTTTTTTGAGGATATAGCGTAGGAATTCCCCTTTGGGCTTCTTGTTCCCATAAAAGAAGAACTACTCCAAAGGATAATATTTTTTCCCATTATTTGAGGGACCATATCCTCCTCCTCCATTGTTATATAAGGAGACCTCTTTCACCTCTGCTACCCTAGCTAGTTAGGGGCAGCAATCATAGAGAGAAGAAGCAATTATAGTGTTATTATAGCTTCGGGAGAATAGTGCAGATTGTGATTGTTTTTGTGTGTCAGGAACATAGTGAGATATTTTACCTTTGTGTATGAGGGTGTCGCAAACGTTCTTGGATACAGAGCTGCGGAAGGAGAGCCTCAACATCAAGGCTTGGTTGTAAATTCCCCTTGTCTTTATCATAATAAAATGCAACTGATGTTTATCTTCCACTCTTGTTTACATTTATAATGATATTTATAACATTCCTTGATCAGTTAGATAGGTTGTAATTGTTTTATGTTTGTCATGATTTCACACTTGTCGTAGTCTCTTGATTGTCCGTACAAGTAATCAAACATTGATAGAAGTGTGCATCGAGCTTGAAGAGAGTGACAGATCAAGAAGCTTCGACAGAAGATGACAACATAGCATCAGAACAAGGTAGGTCACATTTCTTGCTTTGAATTTCATTTACAGTCTAGGAAGGTATATGTTAGTATGTTCACTTAGTTTCTAGACCCACCCTAGGGCTAGAGGGATTACCTTTGTCCATAGAGGGGATTTGCCTGCACAACAAGTTGGTGACTCCACTAGGGAGTTTCCTTTGAGTTTGTCACTCTTTGAGGTCTTAGTATTTTGACGAGTTTAGTCGAACAACCATTTCCCTATTTTTTCCTATGTTTTTTATCAATTACAATCTTTTAGTTTTTGCTTGAAGTGGTGAGTCTGTTCCTAGGGGGGGGGAAATTCTTTGTTTTTTTTTTTCTTTTTTCAGAAATTGGCGCTTTTATTGTCTGACAGTGCCACCGATCAGTCCAATTAACGCTAATTTTTGGTTATACAGTCGCGTCAAATGGGCTTTCAACGCTATTTTTAGCCCCAAAAGTCACACCCATTCCTATGTGTGTGAAAAATTAAGGTTTTTTTCCCTAAATCTTTCACTAGTGTATCTTTCCCTTCCGGTCCTTTTCTTTGTATGATTTAAATTTTCTCCCCTTCACTCAAGTTGGTTTGATTGGCTCGTTGGCTTGGTTTTTCATTTTTTTTGTACATTCTGTTGGCACGTACATCCTAACATCCTAGGTTTTTCTAGGATTGTGCATCAATTGCTTGGTTGCATGCTTCACGGGACATCACCCTACTGATTGAGTTAGTCTCCTTGCTTAGTGAGCTATCTCTAGTTGATTGATTTTTGATTTTCAGTTGATTGAGTGATCAAGTCTCAAGTGTCTTCCAGAGTTCATTTGGTCCGCTTGTTCGCTTATGAGCATATATTACGTTTCTCATTGTTCAACTGAAAGTTATTCTTTGTATTATTTCTTGATGTAAAAGCGAATGAATGCCTTGTTTTGAGCCCACGCTTTGGAAGTCCTCTTCGTGCGTGAAATCATATGTCTTGTAGCCTTTTGAGGAATTTTGTTACAAAGTGTTCAAAACAAGATTGTATTCTTAATGTTTTGTTGCATCCTTTTTGCATTAAGAAAATTTGCATTCATTTAGTTTTCATCTGAAAGTGTGCTTTTCATTAAAATGCATTAGATCAAGTTGCATTGAAAAGTCATGTTTGAAATTTATCATTGAACTTAGATTACATTTTTTAATGATTTAAAACTAAAGGCCGCATTGCGTGCATTCTCTTTCATTACAAGCATGCATTAAGTAGATTCTCATTTCATCGAAAAATGCATTGAGTGCATTCTTATTCGTTCAAAAGAAAAAGGAAATTGTGCATAGATTACAATTACATAGTTTTCAAAAAGAGAATTTTGCATAGATTACATTGCATAATTCACATCTTTGAATATTTTAGATTACTTTGGGATAGTGAAAGTCATCTAGTTAGGAAACAGTTTCATTTGAAGTATTATTGTTTGTTGCAAAAAAATTTGAGACTCTTCCCTTAACTAGATAGCATTCATGGAATTGAAAGAGTTATTTTCTCATATGGCTGCATATAGAAGTTTTTAGATGACAATGATAGGGTCTTGGAATTGAAACCTAATTCATGATAAACCGTTAAAATTTATTAAATCAATGTAAGGAAGCATTGAAACTTAATGTTTACAATTTAGAGGTCTAGGCTAGTGATGGTTTCCAGTGTCATAAAACCTAGTAGTTGTCACTCACAATATTGCTTTAGACGGAACTAGTACGGACTTGTGCTCCCCGTATCGTCGCGTATATAAAGGGAGAACCCTATAGGTTGCAATCCTTTATCCATAAGAAGTCGAGTTTGCTGCTTTGTATTCATGATACACTAGACACAACATTCGAGGATATTGGCTACTGTACGTAAAGTCCTTGGTCATTTCTCTTTCATTTGATCACCAAGGTGTATATTGTGGTTCATGATTTCCTCGACACCCTGTATGCCTAGAATATCCTGAGTAGTCATTTTTTATCTTTAATAACTCTTTAAATTTAAAAATATCATCGAGCACTTGTCCTTTTGAGCTCGTTAAATCTGAAAGTGACTAGAGCCACCTTTTGTCCATTTCTTGACTCTTAAAATATGAAAAGGCAGAGTCTTGTTTCAATGTTATAAAATTAACTGCCCACGAAATATTCCTGGATAAAGTTATATTCCTTAGTGATTGTTTAGGTTTGATTCCAATGGAGACATTTCCAGAGACCATCTACCTAGGGATCCCCTTGGATGGGAATCCTGGTATGTTTCCTCCTTTTGGAAATGTTGGTGCCGCATACATGGAAACGTTTTCCCTCCCAAGATTAACCATTTCTCTGCTAGTTTGGTTATTTTCAACCCTTGTGGTGTCGAATATACCAATTCTCTCTCAACTGAGTTATCCTCCACCTCAACCATGTCAACCCCATGTTGATCCTAAGGTTAACCCCTCACCTTCTTCACCTCGTTCTTCCTCTTCCCCTGGTGAAAGTCTGGATTCTAATAACCAGGTGGCTAAGAAGAAGAATAATAAGTCGAAGAAGAAGAAGGAAAATAAGCTAGGGGGGAAATCAACAACTATTTTTGCCCATGCAGCTAATATCAAGAAAGCTTCCACTCTGTTTCGTAGAGTCAAATTCCATTGCAAGTTGTGTGAGGGTGACCACCTTCTTTATGATTGACTTGGTATTCCCAAGGTGCTAGAAGTGTGGTCCATTGGCCTGATTCATCCTTCATCATCAACCTTTGGATATCATGTTGATGATGAGCCTTCAGATAAAGATAATGAGACTCATAAGAAATAGGGTAAGATCAAATTTCCCTATAGGTTGTGTGAAGGGAACCATCCCATTCACCTCTGTCCTTATATGGATGAAGCTTCTAAAGTATTGGATACCCTTTTGGTTTCTGAGTCTTGTCTTCCCATTGGTTACTGAAAGTTTTCTTCAAGTCCTTCTATAGTTGATCAAATAATTTATCAGGATTCATCTCTGGTTAATTCCACTCTCTCTGAAAGTCAATCTCCCAAGTCCATTTCCAAAAAATCATTGGTTGAGAAAAATTTCAACCTGATTTCATCTATAGTTCATCAGTTCTTTTCTGTCGAGAGTGGCTCTCATCCCAGTAAGTTTCTTTTTTTTCCTCTAATTCCTCGGGATCGGAGGGAAATCCTCCTGTTTACATGATCTAGGATGGTGATCCTCTGACTGTCATCGCCACAGTTCCAGAAAGTGATCCTCCTTCTCTCGTTCCCAGAGTTTAGGAGGATGGTCTTTCCACTCCGGTAATGCAAGGGGGTAATCCTCTTATTCCTATGGCACCCATTCCATGTATTTTGGTTGCTTCCTTTGATTGGAGTTGATTTATGGGATACCATCTTCCTTCTTACATGCCCTTTCATATCACTATACATGCATGCAATATGGTCGTACCAGGCATGATTATAGATGAAGGCACCTCGATTAGTATTTTTTCCTCAACTACATGGCAAGCTTTGGGTTTTCCACCGCTTGTGCCTGTTACTCAGAATATATTGGCTTTTAAAAAGGGAAGAAGTGAACCATTAGCGATCCTTCCGAAGTTGCCTATTACTTTGTGAGGGAAAATCATCTATATAGACGTAATGGTGGTCCAAGGCACCTTGGATTTTAGTTTACTCTTGGGGCATGACTATGCTTATGCCATGGGTGCACTTATCTCTTCCCTCTTTTGTGTGATATTTTTTCCACATGAAGTTAGGATCGTGACCATTGATCAACTTTCATTCTATGGTCCTGATGTGACATTTTGTCTACCGTTGTCCCTTGCTTTGTTGAACCCTTGGTTAAACCGAGAGGGGGGGTGAATCAGTTTAATGCAGTCATGGTCTTGTAAAACTTTTATTACACTTATTTACATCTTCATTTTGTGATCAACTTAATATTCAATGGAACAAAAATCTTAATAAGTGAGCATCAGGTATTAAGTAGATTAGATACACCATATCAACACATAAAAATCATGCACATAGACAACAGATATAAGTGGAAACCCATAAGGGAGAAAAACGCATCTTATTATTGTTGTGATGCAAAGGCAAGCTCCAACTCCCTCTCACCACTGATTTTCTATAGGCTCCAACCTACAGGAGGCTACTACCTCAATTATGCAAGCTACAACTTGCAAGGAAGATCCAACTCCCATCTATTTTTTGTAGGCTACAACCTACAGGAGGCTCCTACCTCAGCCAGCTAAAACTGGACTTCTATCAAGCTACAACTTGACATGGAAGCACCAAATTCCTCACTGTACAATAAAATCATATGCTGATTTACCTGGATATCAGCTCTGTTTTTATCCTTCTTTATTGTTTTCCTTCCAGCCTTCAAATTTGCTTTATATTATCTCTAGATCTTCACAACTCCTCTCTCTGCTCCTTCTTCTTCTTACACTGTCTCACTCATTTCTTCATTCTCTCAACCTCATTATGCATATGCTGGTAACATTATTTATAGGGATCACCTCATAACTGTTTGCATTTCATAGGGAATTCAAAATGAATAGGTATGACTCTTTGCCTTCCCCCTTCTCACTTTCTTATCTATCACATTTAGAATAATATAGCAAAATGTATTACAGTGGATTTTTGCTTTACCTATGAAGACTTGTCTTTGCATCACATACAATAAATATAATTAAAACATTTACAATTACAAATACAATAATACATTTCACTCAGCCCTTTCAGCTCTTGGTTCGCCATACATTTGTCTTTTCTGCTGCTGTCACTATCTTTTCAGTTTCTACTGTTATAGTCTAGCTCTGCTGCATAATTGCTCATTTTGTCCAACTTCACCCATTATGTTGCGTTTCTAATACTGTCATCATATCTCCTTTTGCCCGACCATTCCTCTTTTTCTCGTGCTCACAACGTTCAACCTTCACTGCTCTTCTAAACATCTGGTTCTGCCTTTTTCCCTGTGTCGGGTCCTTACCCAAGCCTTTCTACTCACATTCATACTTTCTTTTTGTTTTACGTTATAATCCTCCTTTTGCTCTCTGAAAACATTTACAAAGGAAAATCTACATATTCCCGGACTTGAAATGTTTTAGGCTTCAGCTTTGATCTTTATCGCATCCGTTCTCTATATCGTACTTCGACAATTCATATATCCCATGTGCCTTCGTCCATATGATCTCCCGATATGCGATGTGCGATGGGTCCCACCAAGTTGTATCTCGGTGTTTCGATTATTTCTCTTTTTCTTCGTTTCTATGTTGCTCTTTCATTCTCCCGATGCAATTTCTTAAGGGGAAACCTGATACTTTCGTAAATTTTTCGTTTCTGCCAATCTTGCACATTTATCGATGCCCAAATTGGCACTTCTAATCTGCATCATAGATCTCTACTCCGTGATCCAACGATTATCACATTATCGCACTTCGACGTTTCAAGCATTCTTTGCTATATGGCTCCTTTTCTTTCTGATGTGATTTACAAAGGGAAATCATATACACACAGACTTGAAATATCTTAAATAATGGTTCTGAGTTGCATCGCATCCGGCTCCGTTATCGCACTTTGTCTTGAGCTTTGCGATCTGCGATATGCGATGAACTTCGCATCGCCTCCATCGCATCGCATTCATTGGTCGCATCGCAAGTTCTACAAATTCTTATCACATAAGCATCGCCAATGTGCGATATTGCATTGTGTCGCCACGTGTCCCTTTGCATCGACACATCACATCGCTTCTATCCATCGCATCGCAACTTTTCTCTTACGATCTTCACCCCTTCGATCTTGTGATTTGCGATATGCGGGCCAGGTCCACGTCATCTCCATGTCATCGTGTCATGTCACCTTGCTACGTCATCGCCACATCACTGCCACATCATCTTGATTTATTTGTGATTTGTGGGGTCAGGTCCACGTCAGCTGCCACATCACTTGCCACGTAATCCCCACGTCATCACATCGCACTTCACGTTTTCTGTGACCACTGTGTTTGTGTGATTTTTCTCCTGCCCTGATTGCGATATGCGATCGCATCGCATCGCATCCATTGCATCGCATCTCCTTTAATCCCATCCATTTGTTTACACTATCCCGCTCTGTGACACTGGTCCCACACCTTTGTTAACCTTCGGAACAATATAACTCACTTTAACTCAATGTTTTAAACCCCTTCGGAATGAATATCAGAACCTTCGGAAATGTTTAATTTAATTTTAAACAAAGGTTAGAACTCCCTCGGCAGTGTATTTCTGAACTTCAACCACTTTAATAAAACTCCATTGAAATATCATTAAACCTTCAGAAATATTAAAAACCTTCAGAATCTTTAGACCTTTAGAAATAATTCTGGACTTCAAACCCTTAATAAAACTTCATTGCATACAACGTCGGGTCCATACCTTATTTTAACTCCCATGTAGCTTTCAGCATGAACTCTGTCAGATCTTCCACAGATCTAATCGGACGACAATCACGTTCAATCAACCCCAGAACTTTATCACACAAAAGTGACGCGAAATGGGTGGTATTGCACTCGTGGCGTGTCGTAATATCATTCGATTGCATTCGAAATGAGAAAAACCGCCCACAACTCAAAGGTTGTGCGACAACAGTGTCTGGTTTTCTTGAAAACCGCTTAACTTGTAAACTTTGTTTTAAATCGCATTCAAATGCGGATTTTCACCATTTCTTCGTTTAACTTCAATTTCTCATGAAAACCTCCTTTTCATTGCATAACTCAATAAACAAAGACTGATTATCACTGCGCTCTCAACCAAAGAACCAAAGTTCTAATTTTCTTTCGAACCCTTATTACATAGGTTAATAACTCTCGATGCTACACAAAAAACCATAGATCAATGAATTTTCAAAGGGATAAAACCCTCCTTTCTACTGCGTAACTCAATAACCATGAACACTGCCCAATCTCAGGAAAACAAACCAAAATTCTCTAAATTCCTCTAAATCTTTACACAGAAGTAAATATACTCAAAATTCTACACAGAATGTATAATCAAATGGATTTCAGAGAGGTGAAACCCTCCAGGAAATTTCCAAGCATACACAGATAAACAAAAATCTACAATTTTATTAAAACAGAGGGAAAACCTCTCAATGAATTCTTCTACAGCCAAATTCCAATCTTCAAACCCATTTTTGTCTAATTTTCTCGTAAGCTTACAAAACAAAAACCCTGACTGTTCAAAAAAAAACTTCTTCCTATCTAAACTCTCCTTTTGTAGCTTCTGCCACTTTATTTTCTTTCTCTACAATAATTCCTTCTGAATTTGATCTGCTCCCTTGTCTTGGTGTTGCTCCTTTGTGCTCCTTTTCCATCAATGACAATATTTCCAACAATCTCCCCCTTTGGCATTGATGGCAATACTCCAATGCTTCCTCCAGGACTTCCTCTACTTGCTTTTTAGAAAACCCTTTCTTCTTTTGCTTGCTTTTCCTCCCCCTTTGAAATCAATGGAAAAGGGTTGCATTTTTCTAGTGTGGGTTCTCTCTTTTCATAATACTCTGATCTTGAGGACCCTTTCCATGCACTACTCCATTGATCTAGCTCTTTTGTGACAAATTTTATTGACTTCTCTCCCCCTGGAATGGTGCTTTCTTATCTAATATTGAATATCACTTGTCTTCTGCACTGATCCTGTTTCTTGTATGCAACCCCCCTTTTTTTTTAATTTCTGATTTCTAATCATGTTAGAGAGTAACATCTGCAGACACTACCCCTAGTTTTTCTCTTAGATATTCGAATGGTTCTTTAGCAAGAGGTTTTGTGAATATGTTCCTTAGTTGGTACATATTCCAACTTCACTAATTTATGTGCTACTCGTTCTCTGAGGAAGTGGTACTTTATTTGGATGTGCTTTGTTTTTTACTGAAGTATAAGATTTTTTGATATACTTATTGCACTTGTATTGTCACATTTGATAGAAATAGGTTCATCAATGCTTACCTTCATGTCTTGGAGAGTTTGTTTCATCCACATTACTTGTGTGCAGCATGTTGCTGTTGCTATGTATTCTGCTTCTGCTGTAGATAGAGATATAGAAGTTTGCTTCTTGCTTAGCCATGCCACCAGACTTTTTCCCAGATAAAATGCGCCTCCACTTGGGTTTTTCCTGTCATCCACACTGCTGGCCCAATCTGCATCTGTATATGCTGTCAATGTGAGGCTTTTTCCTTTTGGATACCATAGGCCATAATGTGAAGTTCCTTGTAGATATCTAAATATTCTCTTGATTGCAAGTAAATGGTTTTGTTTTGGTGCTGCTTGATATCTTGCCACAAGTCCTACTACTAACATAATGTCTGGTCTAGAAGCTGTTAGGTATAGTAGACTTCCTATCATGGATCTGTAAATTTTTTGATCTACATCTGTTGATCCATCATTAGCACATAGTTTTCATCCAGTGATCATGGGAGTTGACACAGGTTTGCAGTCTTCCATTTGAAACCTTTTCAACATTTCTCTTAAGTATTTTTCTTGCGAAATGAATATTTGTATGTTCTTTTGTTGAATTTGAAGTCCTAAATAGAAGGTGAGCTCTCCAATCATTGACATCTCAAACTCTGATTTCATTTCTTCAGCAAATCCTCTTGCTAAATCATCTTTGTTGCTTCCAAACATGATGTCATCTACATACACTACTACAATTAAGAGTTCATTTTCATTAGCCTTTATGTACAAATTGATGTCTACTCCTCCTTTCTTGAATCCTTGACTTTTTTAAGTATTTGTCCAGCCTTGAATACCATGCACGAGGAGCTTGTTTCAGACCATATAAGGCTTTCTTTAATCTTCACACATAGTCATGTTTATCTGTTAATGAGAATCCTTCAGGTTGTTCCATGTAGACTTCTTCCTCTATATCTCCATTCAGGAAGGTAGACTTCACATCCATTTGATATACCTTGAAATCATAATAGCATGCAAAGGCAAAAAACATTCTAATTGCTTCCATTTTGGCTACAGGGGCAAAGGTTTCATCATAATAAAGACCTTCAATTTGTGAATATCCTTTGCATACAAGTCTGGCTTTATTTCTGATTACCTACCCTTTTTCATTCATATTATTCTTAAATATCCATTTTGTGCCAATGAAATTTTTCGCAGTGGGTCTTGGAATTAATTCTCGGGTATTGTTCTTCTCAATTTGGTCTAGTTCTTCATTCATAGCATTTACCCATTTTTTCTCTTTACTGGCTTCTTCGAACTTCTTTGGCTCTATTTGAGATAACATGGCTAGGTATACTTCTTTTGTCTGTTCAGCAAGCTGTCTTCTTGTCTGGACTCCCACACTCTTGTCCCCAATGATTTGATCTTCTGGATGGTTATTTTGAGTGTGTCTTGAGGGACCTTTTGAGTTTAATTCAATATCTTCGGTTGTTTTTCTCAATTCATCATTATCTTGGTTCTCATCTTCGTGATCATCTGGAGGATTGTTGCATCTTGTGTTTCTTGTTCTGTTTGGTAGATCTTCATCAAATCTTACATCAATGCTTTCCACAATTTTGTGCAGTCTTTTGTTGTAGCACCTGTAACCCTTACTCTTGGATGCATATCCTAAAAAAATTCCTTCATCAGCTCTTGCATCAAACTTCCCTAGTTTTTCATCATTATTTTTTATGAAACACTCACTTCCAAAGACTCTAAAGTGCTTGATTGGTGCTGGTCTACCATGGCATAATTCGTAAGGAATCTTATCACAATTTGGTCTTAGATGAAATTTGTTGAGAATGTGAATAGATGTGTGTACTGCTTCTGCCCAATAGGTTTGGGGAATGTTAATTTATTGCATCATAGCTCTAGAAATCTGTTGTACTGACCTGTTTTGCCTCTCTGCCACTCCATTCTGTTGAGGTGTACCTGCAATTGTAAACTGTTGTTTTATCCCATGCTCATTACATAGGTCTACAAAATCATAGTCTGTGAATTCACCTCCTTTGTCTGATTTGATGCACTTTAGCTTGCATCCTGTTTGATTTTCTGCCAATGCCTTGAATATCTTGAATTTCTCAAGTGCTTCGGATTTATATTTGAGAAATTCTACCCACGTCATTCTGGAAAAATCATCTATTATCAGCATGAAATAAGATTCTCTGCATGGTGCTTTAGTTTTTGAAGGTCCACACAGGTCCATGTGTACAAGCTTAAGTGGCCTACTTGTTGATAGTTCATATTTGGTCTTGAAAGATGTGCGGGTCTATTTGCCCAATTGGAAAGATTTACATATGGTATTTGAAGGCTTCTTTATTGCTGGCATATCTCTGACTGCATTCTTCTTGCTCAGACTGATGATGTGGTCAAAGTTAAGGTGTCCCAGTCTTCTATGCCATAACCATGATTCATCAAGTTTTCTTATGTGGAAAGCTTCATTCTCTTCTTCCACTATATAGACATTACTTTCTGTTCTAACACCTTTGATCAAGGTCTTTCCTGTGGTGCTTGATCTTACCTCACAATCTTGGGCTCTGAAAAGGACCTCACAGCCTTTATCACACATTTGACTAACACTTAGCATATTGGCTTTCAACCCATCCAAAAATAGTACATCTTGAGCCTTTCCTCTTCCATTATTCAGACTAATTGAGCCTTTTCCTTTGATTTTCTGTGCTTTATCATTGTCGAATGTTACATTTCCAGATTTCTTTTCATCAAAGGTTACAAACTTGCTTCTATCTTCAATCATATGCTTTGAGCATCCACTGTCCAAATACCATTGGCTTTTCTAATCTTGGGCTATTAGAGCAAGGTCACACTTATTCAACTTCTTTTTCCACTGCAAGCAGCTATTGGTTTGGCACCTTTTCTGAGAAGATGGACCACATTCTTTGAGAGGACATTTGGAAGACATGTGTCCAATTTTATGGCATACAAAGCATTTGATTATATTTTTAAATGGATTATGTGTACGAGTCAACTCTCCATTGTTCATAAATATCCTCGGGGTTTTGGACATCATTCTTTGTCCATATGTTCTGCACTCCATGGATTTATGGCCAAACCCCTTACAACAAAAAAAATACCCATGGAAACGATTAGTGTACTTGGTGAAGGGTTGTCCTCTCCATTTGTTTGCTTGAGGTAGTGTTTTCAATTTCTACATCTTTTCCTGGTTGAAATTGATTATCTTTGTTTTATAATATGCAGCAATATGTCTCGGCTTGTGGCAGACAAAACAAGTGATATTTCTCATAGGAGGAAAGAATCTCTTTTGACAGCTTCTGAATTTATTCAATTCATTTTCAGGATTGTAAGAGCCTTTTTCAGCTGGCTATTTCTTCATTTCGTTCTTTGTCTCTTGATGTTGCTGCTTGCTTCTATTTGTTTCATCACACATCAAGTTCTTGCTGGCTTCAGCTTTTGTAGTTCCTTTTTGAGTTGTTTCATTATCCTTTACAACTTTTACAAAAATGATATTCTTGTTATCTTCTACCTTGGACTTACTGGTTTCTCCTTCATATCCTATCCCAGCCTTTATGAGAGGAGACCTTTGAGCATTTAGAATCATGTCCAACTGTTCAGTGCTTGTCATTCAAGGAGTGTTCATTTACAATTCCCTTTGCGTGTTTTCTAGTTTCTTTCTCAGCCATACCACTTCTTCTTCCAATTTCTCTTGCTCCTGATGTTTATCTTTAATTTTCTTTAGCAGAATGTCTTCCACCTTCTTAGCTTCTTCAAGTTCTACTTTCAATTAAATGAGGTCTTCTGAATTTGGTACCTCTTAACATTTGAGGAGAATTTCTTTCTGTTTTCTGCACTTGAGTTTAAGTCTGTCTATTTCCTCCAAGGCACTTCTTAGCACCCACTCAAGATCTACCTCACCTTCTTCCTCATCTTCTAGAAGGAATCCTTCAGACTCTTGCTTGATCATCAACACAAATTCAGAGGTTCCTTATTCATTTGAGGATTCATCTGAGTTTTCACATTCACTGCTATCTTGCTGAGCATAAAATGATCTTCTATTGAATCTCTTCCCTCTCGACCAGTTATTTGTTTTGGTTTTCTCTGTTTCTTGAGTCTGATTCTTTGTTTTCTTAAGAGGACACTTAGATTCATAGTTCCCAACTCTTCCATAGTTAAAGCATTTAAATGGAAGTTTACCTTTATACTTGCCTAAGCCTCTATCCAATCTTCTGACAAATTTGTCCTCTTCTTCATCTGAGCAGGAGCATGTATCTTCTTTTTCTTCTTTTCTCTTCTCTGTATTAAAGGTTGCCTCCCTCACATTTGACTTCCTCTGTGGGATTCTCATCTCATAGGTTGTTAAGTTTCCAAGTAATTGGTTCATGGTCAATGTTTCCCAATTAGCTGTTTCTTCTATGGCAGAAACCTTGGGGTTAAACCTGGATGGTAAAGATCTCAATATCTTTTCAACAATTACACATTCTCTAATGGTTTCTCCTAGAGCTTTCATGTTATTCACAATTTCTGCAACCCTTAAGAATATGCTAGCAACATCTTCTTCTTCATTCATTTTTATATTTTCAAATTGAGCTCTATAGACTTACAACTTGGCAGCCTTCACCTTTTTATCTCCCTCATGGATACTTTCTAATGTATCCCATATTTCTTTGGCAATATTTTTGTGCATTACTTTGATAAATTCTGCCTCACACAAACCACTTAAGAGAGCATCCATGGCTTTTTCATTAGCTACAAAATCTAGTTTGGCAACTTTCTTTGAGTCAGACTCCTTTGGGGCATATCCCAATTCCATAGCAGCCCAAACTTCTATTCCTAGAGACATTATGTACGTCCTCATTCTTATTTTCCAGAAGGCATAATTTGTACCAGTGAACAAAGGGGATTTATTTGCTGAGCATCCTTCCAGACTAGCCATCTTAGGGACCTAGGATCTCCTTCTAGTTGTTAAACTGATACAGAAGGAACCTGCTCTGATACCAATTTTTGAACCCTT
The DNA here is from genome assembly GCA_034641835.2 of Pinus albicaulis. Lineage (NCBI taxonomy): Eukaryota > Viridiplantae > Streptophyta > Pinopsida > Pinales > Pinaceae > Pinus > Pinus albicaulis. The sequence goes on from CM076576.1 coordinate 681,186,604, forward strand.
GGTTAAACTAAGAGGGGGGGTGAATCAGTTTAATGTAGTCATGTTCTTGTAAAACTTTCTTTTACACTTATTTACATCTTCATTTTTGTGATCAAATTAATATTCAATGGAACAACAATCTTAATAAGTGAGCAGCAGGTATTAAGCAGATTAGATACACCATATCAACACATAAACATCATGCACATAGACAATAGATATAAGTGGAAACCCATAAAGGAGAAAACCGCATCTTATTATTGTTGTGATGCAAAGGCAAGCTCCAACTCCCTCTCACCACTAATTTTCTATAGGCTCCAACCTACAGGAGGCTACTACCTCAATTCTACAAGCTACAACTTGCAAGGAAGCTCCAACTCCCATCTATTCTCTGCAGGCTACAACATACATGAGGCTCCTACCTCAGCCAGCTACAAATAGACTTCTATCCAGCTACAACTTGACATGGAAGCACCAAATTCCTCACTGTACAATAAAATCATATGCTGATTTACCTGGATATCAGCTTTGTTTTTCTCCTTCTTTATTGTTGTCCTTCCAGCGTTCAAATTTGCTTTATATCATCTCTAGATCTTCACCACTCCTCTCTCTGCTCCTTCTTCTTCTTACACTATCTCACTCATTTCTTCAATCTCTCAACCTCATTATGCATATGCTGGTAACATTATTTATAGGGATCACCTCATAACTATTTGCATTCCACAAGGAATTTGAAATGAACAGGTATGACTCTTTGCCTTCCCCCTTCTCATTTTCTTGTCTATCACATTTAGAATAATATAATAGACTGTATTACAGTGGAGTTTTTCTTTGCCTATAGAGACTTGCCTTTGCATCACATACAATAAATATAATTAAATCATTTACAATTACAAATACAATAATACATTTCACTCATTTGTCTTTTCTGCTGCTATCACTGTCTTTTCAGTTTTTGCTGTTATAGTCTAGCTCTTCTGCATAACTACTCATTTTGTCCGACTTGACCCATTTTCTTGTGTTTCTAACAGTGTCATCATATCTCCTTCTGCCCGACCATGCCTCTTTTTCTCGTGCTCACAGTGTTCAACCTTCACCGCTCTTCTAAACATCCAGTTCTGCATTTTTCTCTGTGTCGGGTCCTTACCCGAGCCTTTCTACCCACGTTCATACTTTCCATTTTGTTTTACGTTATAATCCTCCTTTTGCTCTCCGAAACGATTTACAAAGGAAAATCCACATATTCCCAGACATGAATTGTTTTAGGCTTTAGCTTTAATCTTTATTGCGTCCATTCTCTATATCACACTTCAGTGATTCAGATATCCCATGTGCCTTCATCCATCTGATCTCCCAATATGCGATGTGCGATGGGTCCCACTAGGCTGTATCTCGGCGTTTCAGTTATTTCTCTTTTTCTTCATTTCTATGTTGCTCTTTCATTCTCCTAATGCGATTTCTCAAGGGGAAACCTTATACTTTCATAAATTTTTCGTTTCCGCCAATCTTGCACATTTATCGATGCCCAAATTGGCACTTCTAATCTGCATCGTAGATGTCTACTCCATGATCCAACAGTTATCGCTTTATCGCACTTCGACGTTTCAAATGTTCTTTGCTATATGGCTCCTTTTCTTTCCGATGCGATTTACAAAGGGAAATGATATACACCCGGACTTGAAATCTCTTAAATAATGGTTTTGAGCTGCATCAGATTCGGCTCCTTTATCGCACTTTGTCCAGAGCTTTGCGATCTGCGATATGCAATTAACTTCACATCGCCTCCATCGCATCACATTCATCGGTCGCATCGCAAGTTCTACAAATTCTTATCACATAAGAATCGCCGATGTGTGATATTGCATTGTGCCGCCACGTGTCTCTTCGCATCGCCACATTGCATCGCTTCTATCCATCGCATCGCAAATTTTCTCTTACGATCTTCATCCCTTCGATCTTGTGATTTGCGATATGCGGGCGAGGTCCACGTCATCTCCATGTCATTGTGCCACGTCATATTTCCATGTCATCCTGGTTTACTTGTGATTTGTGCGGTCAGGTCCACGTCAGTTGCCACGTCATTTTCCATGTCATCCCCACATCATCACATCACACTTCACATTTTCTGTGACCACTGTGTTTGTGCAATTTTTCTCCTGCCCCAATTGCGATATATGATTGCATCGCATCGCATCCATCGCATCCGTTTGTTTACGCTGTCCCGCTCTGTGACACTTGTCCCACACCTTTGTTAACGTTCGGAACAATATAACTCACTTTAACTCAATGTTTTAAACCCTTTTGGAATGAATATCAGAACCTTCAGAAATGTTTAATTTACTTTTAAACAAAGGTTAGAACTCCCTCGGTAGTGTATTTTTGAACTTCAACCACTTTAATAAAATTCCATTGAAATATCATTAAACCTTCAGAAATATTAAAAACCTTCGGAATATTTAGACCTTAAAAAATAATTACGGGCTTCAAACCCTTAATAAAACTTCATTGCATACAACGTTGGGTCCATACCTTATTTTAACTCCCACGCAGCTTTCAACGCGAACTTTGTCGAATCTTCCACAGATCTAATCGGACGACAATTGCATTCAATCGACCCCAGAACTTTATCACCCAAAAGCGACGCGAAATGGGTGGTATTGCACTCGTGATGTGTCGCAATATCATTTGATCACATTCGAAATGAGAAAACCACCCACAACTCAAAGGCTGTGCGACAACAGTGTCTGGTTTTCTTGAAAACTGCTTAACTTGCAAAATTTGTTTTAAATCGCGTTCAAACATGGATTTTCACCATTTCTTCGTTTAACTTCAATTTCTCATGAAAACCTCCTTTTCATTGCATAACTCAATAAACAAAGATTGATTATCGCTGCGCTCTCAACCAAAGAACCATAATTTTAATTTTCTTCTGAACCCTTATTACAGAGGTTAATAACTCTCGATGCTACATAGAAAACCATAGATCAATGAATTTTCAAAGGGATAAAACCCTCATTTCTGTTGCGTAACTCAATAACCATTAACACTACCTGATCTCAGGCAAACGAACCAGAATTCTCTAAATTCCTCCGAATCTTTACACAGAAGTAAATATACTCAAAATTCTACATAGAATTTATAATCAAATGGATTTTGGAGAGGTGAAACCCTCCGGGAAATTTCCAAGCATACACAGATAAACAACAATCTAAAATTTTATTAAAACAGAGGGAAAACCTCTCAATCAATTCTTCTACGACCAAATTCCAATCTTCAAACCCATTTTTGTCTTATTTGGTCGTAGGCTTACAAAAAAAAACCCTGACTATTAAAAAAAAAACTTCTTCCTGTCCAAACTCTCCTCTTGTAGCTTTTGCCATTTTACTTTCTTTCTCTACAAGAATTCCATCTAAATTTGATCTGCTCCCTTGTCTTGGTGCTGCTCCTTTGTGCTCCTTTGCCATCAATGACAATATTTCCAACATGCTGGTCCTTTCCTGTCGGTGATATCTTCCCTGCCACAGGTCAATTATGTTGCCACCTATTCCATGTCCACGTCCACTGATAATTTAGTCAATGAGGTAGTACACAATATACTGGGGGAATTGGATCCTCATTTTCAAACTGTTGTCCTCTCGTCGGATGAGAAAATCTTGGAAGCCATGAATTCTTATTTCTCATGTTAAGGTATTCAGAGAAGAGTTCGTTTCTTGTGTCAATCTCCTTAAGAAAATGAAACAAGGTCTTCAGAGTAGAGTTTATTTTCTTGTGTAAAGATCCTTAAAAAATGAAACAAGGTCTTCAGAGCAGATTTTGTTTTTTTTGTGTCAAGCTCCTTAAAAAATGAAACAAGGTATTTGGAGTAGAGTTCGTTTTCTTGTGTCAAGCTCCTTAAAAAATGAAACAATATCTTCTCAAGATCATTCGTTTGCTATGTCAACCACGTTAAAAAATGAATTAGGTCATGAGGATAGTTCTTTTACTATGTCAACCTCGTTAAAAAATGAAATAGGTTCCATTTTCAATTTGAGTCTTTGATCGGATCTCGTAACATCCTTGTCGAGTCTTTCCCTTGATCTCACAATTGAACCTTCACTCCATCCACCTATCAGTAACTAGCAGTATACTCCAGTGAATGAAATGAAGCTGGGGGTCATGTACCTCGAATTGATTCATCATGTTGGGGGCATGAAAAATTATTTCAAGTATAGTTTGTTTCCGTTTCAAGCTTGTGTAAAAATGAAACCGGTTTCAAATACAGTTTTCTAAAAAGTTTCAAGCTTGTGTAAAAATGAAACCAACTTCAAGCAGAGTTTCTTGATTTCAAGCTTGTGCAAAAATAAAACCATTCTTAATTTACCTGTCATGATTGCCATTTTATCAGCCTATTTTGCCAGATGAGCCTTGGTTTTCTCATTCGATCGTTACCATCTACTTAGCTGATCATACTCCTTCACTTGGTTGTTTTACCCATTCCCGAGGAACCGTTGCAATGAGGGGTCTTGTTAGCCAACCTCTTGACCTTTACTTATTCCAAGTAGTTCTACCATCACCGGAACCAGTTGATACCCTTAATACCACTCATTACTCCAGCAAGAGTCAGCTTTCAGCGCTTTTCCTAACTCTCAAAACATGAAAAGATTGTTGAGCTCTTCTCATTTTGGACTCGTTAAAGGCTACGAAAATTTGTTTATCCAGTATATATTTACCCATTTTTCGGGTTGGAATAAACTGATTACGAAAAAGGAATACCTTAGCCAATCACGACTAAGAGGTTCTCTCATATTTTGTTTTCTACCTTTTCAGGTATGAGGGGCTATTTACGAAAAGGGCCATCTGGAGTTTTCTTTTTGCCTCTTTTCAAACACTCTAAACATGAAAAGACATTGAGCTTTACCTTTCTCAGGCTCATTAAAATTTAACAAAATTGGATTCGTTATCATGATGACATCGAGTTCCTCATTCCTAGGGCTCATAAAATTTACTAGGTTGGATTTGTCCGAAAGACAAACTTATATGACAAGAATATGATATCCTCTTCAAGCTTGTGTAAAAATAAAGAGGTACTCGCCATAAATGGGGGCGGATACTGGAAGTTATTCGTCAGTTGTGTTAGCAGTATGTCACTCTTGAACATGACACTTATCTGCAGTTTGTGTCGGGTTGGGATATCTAATCTCTGTCAATTTTCCTCCATGGGTTTGGGAAAACTGTTTTCCTCTCATTCGACTACCAATCTTGTCAACATGACGTCTAATCCTATTTGAGTCAAATTCTGCCAAATTCCAGAGTCGTGTCACTGATATGTTCAAGAGAAAAACCTTTTGCGGTTTGTACATTCCCCGATCCTATGTTTCAGTCTTGATTAAAACTCATATTACATTCTCTGTTTCATACTGATGATGTGGGATTCATTATGACCCTCCTTCGATGGATCACTTCCTGTCGACTTTAGTTCATTATCTCGGAAGTCGGTCTAGAGGCTCCTTTCTAGTATCTTAGAGCTTGCATTCCCTAATGGCAAGTTCTTCACATTTGACGACAGGTTCACATCATTAGCCTTCGATCAGGTGATTTAACGGGTGTTCAAATTTAGTTCCATGTTCATATTCCATGGATTGTACTGGCAATAACTTGAGGACCATTGTCATCATTGGTGGTTTCTCTCGCACATGTTAACAATTTACATCATTGATTGGTAATGAGGCACTTTTCCTGCATGTTTGACTTCAACTCATTTATTCACATGCTTTAAATTATACTTGATTAGTCGTGACGGAGCGCAAGACATTGGATTTTATTCTCTAGAGTCCAGGTTGCGAGGTGATATGATTTGTCCATGATTGGATACATTTTTCTTTCATATGGATGGAAACAACCATACTATGCGTTTATATGTGATCCTTCTTAGATGGATGGTTGCGACCATAGCATGGTCTCTTTTACGGATGGCTGGGTCCATACCTTGACTCGTGTATTTTCATCAAATATTCTGGTTATTTATATGTATATATGCTTGATTTGTAGGTCTCCCAACAACAGTGTCTGGTTCCTTGCACGTACTTGTAAAGTATTTCACCCCTCACTAATGTTCGGACTTCATGCCTTAGGGGGCATATATTACACAACAATTTTCCGTTGTCCCTCTACTCCTCATTTCTTGATCCTGGAGGACCCATACAGTGACCCTTATGTACTTTCCGAGAATGGAATAGTTACTCCTAAACCACACTTTATCTGCTAATTCATCTCCGTTTACAACTTTTCTGGAATATCCCCATAAAAACCTAGTTTTCAAGGTCGACGCATTATCTCAGTGTATGACTCGTGTCAATAACAGAGATTTACTTTGGGACCCACGCCGATTAGCGGTCTATCTTAATGTCTGACCCGTGTCGATCCTCTTTCAGAAAGTTTTTTAAAAATAGAAACGAATCTTGCATGACTAGAAGCTTTACGAAGCAGAGAGCTGGAAGTTTGTTTTGAGGATATGGCCGAGGAATTCCCCTTTAGGTTTCTTGTTCCCATAAAATAAGAACTACTCCAAAGGATAAGATTTTTTCCCCTTATTTTAGAGTCTGTCTTCTCCTCCTCCACTGTTATATAAGGAGACCTCTTTCAACTCTGCTACCCTAGTTGTTGAGGGGCAACAATCATAGAGAGAAGAAGCAATTATAGTGTTATTATAGCTTTGGGAGAATAGTGCAGAGTGTGATTATTTTTGTGTGTTAGGAACATGGTGAGATCTTAGACCTTTGTGTATGAGGGTGTCACAAATGTGCTTGGATACGGACCTATAGAAGGAGAGCCTCAACATCAAGGCTTGGTTGTAAACTCCCCTTGTTTTTATCATAATAAAATGCAACTGATGTTTATCTTCCACTCTTTTTTACATTTATAATGATATTTATAGCATTCCTTGATTAGTTAGATAGGTTGTAATTATTTTATGTTTGTTGTGATTTCACGCTTGTTGTAGTCTCTTGATTGTCTGTACAGGTAATTGAATGTTGGTAGCAATGTGCATCAAGCTTGACGAGAGCGACAGATCAAGAAGCTTTGACAGAAGATGAAAACATAGCATCAAAACAAGGTAGGTCACCTTCCTTGCTTTTAATTTTATTTACAATCTAGGAAGGTAGATTTTAGTATGTTCCATTAGTTGTTAGACCCACCCTAGGGGTAGAGGGACCACCTCTGTTCACAGAGGGGATTTGCCTGCATAACAACATGGAATTCAATGATAAATAAATTCACACACTAAGAAATTTGATCGCTCTTGGTTTTGGATAGATTTGTGTTTAAAATGGATGTACATGAGTGAATATGACATCAAAGAAATTTTTTTTATTTGAAATTATATTCATATTTTACAATATATCTATCCAAGTTTCGTGCTAAGAATTTCTCTTGGATCCCTTAAGTTACGTGCACTAGTCTATGCTGATGAGTTTATTAGGGATGACATTTACAAATGTGAGTCAACATATCGTATACTTCCCCATGACACTTGTTGAAAAAAATATCAACAATTTTCAATGCAATTAGGAAATCACATAAGTAAACCACAAATGCCTCATATAATTCTTATGTACCTACAATTAACCTAGAAGTAACCATAATGATGCAACTCTATCTACACATTTAATTTTATTTTAAGTCTCATAACATATGGTATGAATGCCCTTAAATTGATTAACATGATAAAGTTTCAAGCATTACACATCCCGTCTTTGTTTATAATATACAAGTCAACATTTTTTCTCATTACCCTTTCTGAAAACTTTCTAATACCAACATACAACAAGGGACTAATCATACAACAAGAGACTAAGCTTTATTTTATCTCACTGTACAAAAATAGACTAAGCTTTATTTGATCTCATTTAAATTTTGACGTGGGACCTAATCAGATATCACAAACCACAAAGCTCAGGAGGAATAGTGCACAAGAACAATGCTGAAATGCAAAATGTGATAATAATATCGGATGTGATTTTATTTGGAGTTCCATTGTAATGTGTCTCAAGTCTAGTCTAACAACATTTATGAAGAAATTCTAAACGCGGGTAGAAAAGCTCCAGTAAGTGACCTGACATAGAGAAAAGGGCAAAGAAAGTAGAACATTACAGTTATGAGGAGATAAGCACTATGGGTCGAGTCGGGCTCAACAACACTATGGGCAGTGTCGGATGTTGAGACAAAGGTGAAGGCTGAACATGGGATGAACATTATGGGAATGAGCAGAAGAGGCATAGTCGGGAAAAGGGAGACATGGTGGCACTATTGGAAACACAATAGTTGGGTCGAGTCGGGCAAAAGGCTTTTTCTGCAGGATTGTTATAATAAAATAGTAGAAATAGAAAAGATAGTGACAACAGCAGAAAGGAAAAATGCACAGTGAGCCAAGAGTTGATAGGGATGAGTGAAGTATTGTTGTAACTGTAAATATATTTTATTACTATTTTATTGTATGTGATGTAAGGTCAACTCTCCGTAGGCATAGGAAAAACTCCAATGAGTGCTATAATGATTATTTCTGATGTAATAACCTAAAGTGAAGTGTAAGGAACCGAATGGGTGGAAGGCATAGGATCAAGCCTCTTCACCTCGAATTCCCTATAGAATGCAAATAGTTATGTAGTTATCTATATAAAACATGTAATATCAGTGTGCACAGAGATGTTATAGAGGTCAGAGAGGTAAGAGAGAGTGGATGAATGAGAGAGAGATGTTGTGCACATCCATAGCTGATATGAAGCAGATATGAAGGATGAAGAGGCAACAGTGAAGAATGAGTATAACAGGTTGATATCCAGGTAAATCAATAAAGTATTTTTTTATTGCAGTGCATGGGAGTTGGTGCTTCCATTTCAAGTTGTAGCTTGATAGTTGTCCAGTTGGATTTGGTTGAGGTAGGAGCCTCCTATGGGTTGTAGCTTTCAGAAAATATAGGGGAGTTGGTGCTTTCGTTTCAAGTTGTACCTTAATTGATGTCTAGTTGGAGCCGGTTGAGGTAGGAGCCTCCTCTGGGTTGTATCTTGTAGAAAATAGAGGGGAGTTGGAGCTTCCTTGCAAGTTGTAGCTTGCAGAATTTAAGGTAGTAGCCTCTTGTAGGTTGGAGCCTACAGAAAAGCAGTTGTGAGAGGGAGTTGGAGCTTGCCTTTGCATGAAAAAAATAATAAGATGTGGTTTTCTCCCTTATGGGTTTCCACTTATATCTATTGTCTATGTGCTTGATGAATATGTGGTGATTTTATGTTTTAATATGCTTAGTTATTGGTTGTCCACACATTCAATTTGTTGATTCATTATGTATTATATTGCTTATAAAATTTAGTTAATGGGTGTAAAGAAAAGAGTTTTAATGTCCATGAATGTACTAAACTAATTCAACCCCCCTCTCAGTTTACCTAAGGGTTCATCAGTGCAACCATGGCCAACTATCCTACATCAGTGGTAAGAAGCTTGAACTCTACATGTATCCTAGCAAGCATCGGGAATGCGATGATAGACAATGATATATCCATGAAGATGAGGAACTATCCATAGACTGCACCCTTAGAAATAATTTCTCTAAGAACATAAGCAACCCCGATCCCAGCTACAAAGGGTAAGCTACTTCGAGTTGCTAGTTTCCACTTTGAAAAATGAATACACATTATGTATCATAACACTAAATTATATAAAATACCTTCCCAAAATTATACAAAATACCCTCCTATTTTGTAGCTACTTCGAGTTGCTAGTTTCCACTTTGAAAATAAATACACATTATGTATCATAACACTAAATTATATAAAATACCTTCCCAAAATTATACAAAATACCCTCCCATTGACACAGGTTCTAACAAATTCAATTTAAAATTTTAATTTGAAGTATATAATATAGAAATAAAGCATATAAAAAAATATTGTATGGATAAACATTTTAAAATACCAATTGTTTAAATAAATAATTAATGATAAATTAAGTATGTCTATTTAAATAAATAAATAATTATTAATTAGATTTATTGTAGGTTATTGAGGGGAATGATTGTTATCTTTACATCGATTTTTTACAAAGTAAACTTTAATGTAAATATATGAAGAAAAGATAAATTTCTTTAAAATATAAATATATGTTTTTTTTTTTTTTTTTAATTTAAAAAAAATCACTTTAAAATTTTGTTTTCTAAATATGTGATAAATCAAAATTTGAATAGCTTTAAGTTGAACATATATAATTTGTGAATTCCATGTTAAATATAAAAAAAAAATAAAATAAAAAAATAAAAAGAATATTGTAAATAAACTTACAAATAAATAAATAAAAATATATCATTAATATAATTTATCTTACTTAAAAAATTAACATTAAAATGTCAAAGTAACTTAGTTCAAGAGATTGGTTTAAAATAATAATAATATCAAAATATTTTATTTATAAATAAAATTGAAATATATTTTTTAAAATATTATATCATAGTTTAGATATATATATATATATATATATATATATATATATATATAACAAGCAAGATTATTCAAAGAAAATTATTTTATTATAAATGTTTTTGAATATATTTGAGAAAGTCTCATGAATTCTTTATCTCATTGATTTTGAACTTTAACCTGCCCTATTTGACTATAAAATTGAACTTTTGTTTTGATATTTATATTTAAAAAAGCTATTTAAGATAAGTATTTCTATGTGGGATTGCAAGTAAGCATGAAGTGCTCATTTCCGTTACTTTTGTTGAATAAAAATATAACACGGGGAACAGAATTCATTGGAATTTTCGCCATCCATTCACCAACATCCATAGAAACACTGGGAGAAATCCATTTTTGCTCATGTGTTTCCCATTGCATTTATAGGAATTTATGTTTATTCCTCTTTTCTCCAATCGGTCCAGGTATGAATCTCGTAACATCCTGTTGGGATTTCCTTCTTAATTTTGCATTTTTCGTTCAGAAATCTATCGGATTCATTACCTCCCAATGCTGATGTGAAATCCGTGAGTCGATGCTAACGAAAATCAGACACGTGATCAGATTGCGAAAATCTCATATTGTTTCAAGAACTCGGATTCAAATATCCGAGAGAACTCTGGGGAATTTAATTATTTATGGGAGAATGCATTGCACTTGTTTGAGGAAAAAGGAAGAGTTTGGTAAAGAACTTTGTCAATGAAAAACAATTGCAAGTTTACCAAGTCATTGAGATGGAAGCGAATGAGTTATATTAAAATAAATGTATATTCAATGATGAGCGGATCGTTCATTCTGTCGTCGAGTCTAAAACTGTTCCTATCCATGAGCCTTAATGGACATTAAGAGAAAAGTGGTTTTCATGGCTACTTTTTCTCTTGAAATTGGAAGTTGGAAGGTTCCTTTTTGGGCTGGTAAAATGTGATATCTCAAAGTTCAAAGTTTAATGGTGAATACAAATAAAAATAAAAACTATATAGAAATTATAAAAAGTTTCATATTAAAAGACTTAATTGTTTTAGATGGTTGGTCCAAATGTATTTGGGCGAGTAATTTTAGGTGGTAGGTTGTTTTGGATGGTTGGTCTAAGTGTATTTTCGCAGGTAATTTTAGGTGGTAGGTTGTTAGTTTTTTTTCTAAAAGAATAGTGCTTACCATGATGCCTAGAGATAAATTTAATTAAGTGTCTCATTTCTCATTTGTTAAAGATGATGAACTATTTGTGGATTTTAGTATAGCCATATCGACCAATATTTAAATATTTTTATAAAGGACTATAGTAAATAAATGGAATATTTATCCAATAAATTTTCGTAAGAGATGCTAATGTAATGAAATGACACCTTCCCATGAGAGTTTTTCAAAAGTACTTTCACAATATGCATTGATACATTGATTCTACCTATAACCTGATTTTTGCTCATTTTCAATACAACTTAACATTATAAAGTATTTCTACCAACTATTAACCTCATAATTTCCCTATACATAATTTATTCCATGTCCTTTTATAAAACCTCACAAAAATTGAACTCTTATGCTACATATTACCTATAACCTTGTTCTTAAATTTTGCATCCTGCAACATTGTTAAAAAATATATAAAAATTCAATTTTAAATTATATTTATTGTCCAAATATATCAAAATATATCTACCTTGATTATTCCCTTCCACATTCTCATTCCTCTAGTGGGCGTTACTTTGCACCTCTGGGTTTGTAGTGTGACCTCCATTAGGTAGCTATAATAACCCTTCCATTAGGCTCTCCTAAGCTAGTCACCTAATGTACCATTACATTAAATTATGGTGATTGATGTACCAACAGATTTGGAGTTTAAATGACTATGTTAATTTATAAAGGAGTTGTCTTTAGTGTGACTTTTTGGAGTTTCCGGTGCAGGAATCTAGTGAAAAAAATTTAGTTGAAATCTTGATTTCTGTTATTTAAAGTAGTTTTTTGATTGTATATATAGATTCAGCACCCTAAGAAACCCCTAAGGCACTTTGATTGTGCAAGGTTACCCATCGAACTTCTATTTTCTTGCCAAATTTTAGAGAAATTACATAAGAAAAATCCAAAAAAACCCTTAAAAAATCTCACTAAAAACAACTGGATTTCTAAATCTATTATTCCACATATATTTCATTGCGTAAGAATAATCGTCACAAACGAGTCATGAGAAATCTCAATAATGACGCTCATGATTGGGTCACAAAAAAAAAAAAAAATAGAACCCTACGAAACTCCAATAGTTGGGTTTCAACTTTGCATTCTTTCGCTTTCCATCCGTTAAAAAGTCACTTTATATCACCTGCCTTTGCACGATTGTACGGTTTGGTTGAAAACATTGCGCGGGTAATATCTGGTCAAATTTTTTTAATCATTTCCAGCTACACAACTCTCCAAGTAACAGTACGGACAAGTGCTGCAGCTCATTGAATGAACGTCCAACAACTAGACGTCTGCGGTGATACACACACTGTTATTTTATTGACCTCTCCACTGGGAGTTTAAGGAATATTATGGGTCCGGGGATCTTGTCATGCGAAGGAAGGAGTAAAATGGCTTCCGTAGCAAAGTCCCACTTATTATTATAATGCGTTCAATTAAAAAGATAACAATGATAGGGAGTCAAATCAAAAGGGTAGTAGGTAATCCATGTGCCAATGATTCAAAATTGGAGGATGATGGGCTCCATCTTTAAGCTACCGCGTTTGTCTTTAAGCAGGGCTTGTGTTTAAATATATGTGACGAGACGATTCCGAAGCGTCGGTGAGCCCTTGCAACCTGCCATTAGAATCCGCAGAGAAGAGCGATTTGGTAGGCGGAGTTAAAAATGAGGTGCAAAAAAGGGCAAAGAGACAGCGTCAAGTTTAAGAAAGGTCTGTGGTCACCTGAGGAAGACGAGAAACTCAACAATTATATGATGAAAAACATCATTGCCGGCTGCTCGTGGAGCTATGTGGCCAAGCAAACTGGTACTTCCTTATTAATTTCAATTTCGCTAAGCTCTGTACTAGTTTATGTCATTCAGCGTAACATTTCAATGCTGCAATCTAGGCGCATTTGTGCCTGTGTGTCATTTTTATACATATGTAAACAGTGAGAAGCAATACAGAGAGATATTTAGGTTCTTTTACTCTATATGGTCAATAAAGTATGTGAATATTAGCAGAGCATAAATTCATTGTTGTTACAATATTAAGGGACGATTAAAGTCGATGGATGGTATAAGTATGTAGTTTGATATAGAAAATTGAAAGAAATTGAGCTGAGTGAATTGAAATATTATTTTTTTAATTTTAAATTTATATTGATTGGTAAAGCTAATTTTCTTTATAATAATTATATTTTATCTATAGTGAAATATGAATGTAATTTATACTCAATTTAATTTTATATTATAGCAGAGACAGATTAAAGTTTATAATATAGTGAAATAATATATTATTATTTATATAATTTAAATTTATTATATTATAAATAATATAATATAATTTAGAATATTGACTGATGATTAAAGTAAAAAGTTACCATGTTTTAGGATTAAGTATTTAGAATCCTATTCATATTATATTACTATGAATATAATATAAAATCAGTATAAAGTAGTAAAATAGTAGTATGTTTATAATTTGGAAAAAGTAATTATTGGTTTTTAAATTTCTGTGGTTTTTGTTTACTGGAGAGTTTTCCGGATTATCCACAGTCTCACGAAAACCTTTGTCGACGTTTCGAATCCCAACGGGGATCCGTCCTGAAGATGGATCCCCGTTGGGATTCAAAATGTACAAGTTTCGTGGGGGGAGCGTAGATAATCCGGCCTCTCCGATAAGTAATTATATTATTATATTATTTTATATAATTTAATAAATTTATTTATTTAAATAAAAATAAATAAATTTGATGAACTTGTTTATATAAATAAATTATAAATTTAATTTAATTAATATTATATTTCTTAAAATATTAAAAAAGGTATTTTTTCAATTTGATTTTGAGAAAATTTCAGTTTCAAATTCCATTGTTTAAAACCTATTTATTTCATGTCAAGGTGATCCCAAAGGTAATCCCATAGTAGTAATTTTCTAGCCTTCATAATTAATAAAGATAGTAATTTTCTGCTCCTCATAATATTGTTTCTAATATTTCATATTAGAATAAAATAAAATTAATCATAAATTAATATTCAATATTATAAATTAACATTTATTAATACCATTAATATTATCATTTAACAATGTAAATTAATATTATCATTTACCATTATAAACTAATTTATAACATAGTTTATGACCTAATCTGATTACTTCGGTAATTTAAGCTCGCCCCTTCTAAATATAAATATAATAACTTTGGATCAAAGGGCATCTATTGGGAATTGCACACATTTTTATTTTTTTGATTTAAACTTTAGATATATAGGAATCGTGGTAAAAGGAATATGCATTTACCCACCCACCAGTGTAGCAGGGAGCACTTTATAATATAGCGTTGAATCTGTATCCAGGTCTGCAAAGGTGTGGAAAGAGCTGCAGGCTAAGATGGATCAACCACTTACGGCCTGGCCTTAAACACACTGCTATTTCACCCCAAGAAGAACAACTGATCGTACACCTACACTCCATTCTTGGTAACAGGTTCCCGTTGTTCTCTATTCCCACACCGTTTTTGCTATCTATTCCTTGCATTTTTGGTGTAGTTGTAGTCATTCACTTTTCTGCTCTTATGTCCATTAACTTGGCGAATGAATGGCATTGATGAAGCAGGTGGTCTCAAATTGCTGCCCATTTGCCTGGACGTACGGACAACGAGATAAAGAATTATTGGAACTCGTACATCACGAAGAAACTCAACCTGAAACAGTACTCCACGGCACCCTTTTCATCCTCCATTGAAACCAACGGCAACAACTGCACAGAGACGAATATACCCTCACAATTAGGCGATACCTACAATTCCAATTACTCAGTGTCTACCAATGCTCAAGATGCTTATACGTTGGACGCCATGTCTGAAGCGTACCACCAGTCACTTTATAACATCTTTGATTTATTGCCCACCGAAGAAAATCAACGTTCTTGTGTTCAGGACGTATTGGACTTAAAGAATGAAGAGGTACTGGAGCAAAATATTGTGTTTCCAATTTATTTGAACCCTATTAACAATCAGCTGCTTTCTTATTTCAAAGCTTTCGATTATTTCTACTCACATCAATCATAGCTTGTCTTAGGTTTTTACATCTCCGACTCTGCAAACCCATGATCAAACTTGTAAAACTGCAAAATTATCGAGTGGTGATCAGTTAATAGCTTCGTGGACTACGTTGCCACCTCGTGAAGCGCCTGGTTCTACCATTAACGCTTATGGCTATACCATCTCTAGCCCTGCTCTTGTTGATATCGGGGACTCAGGTAACATTCTAAACGCTGGCCACATAATTGTTAATGAAAATGAGGATGAGATAATGATCGATGATTCGTTGTTCACAGCATCCTCTGCCATAACCGAATGGAGCGCTAGTCACTCTCATTCAAATGCCACTGATTTTACTGACGTTTATCCAGGAGCTTATACAGCTCATACAGTGGAAGATTACGCGGGGCAGCTGCATGACGAGACTCAACAACAGTCATACCTTCCATATAAATCCTGCGCGCAATTTCGTACAGACGTTGATTGGTACTTAAATATTCAACCTCAGCGTCTGTCTGAGTGCAAGGATCATGTAGATTTGGGATGTGATAGAAGTAAATCTGGGGCCGAAAACATATATTAATATAATTCATAAGCAGAAAAGTTATCAGATGCCACAGATCAGAGGAATTGAGGTTGGTGATCAACTGGATTTCTTCACAATTCCAGATGAAGAGGGTAGAGCAGTAGAATGTGGAAAAGTGTGAAGGTGAGGTAGGTCTTGTTAACGTTTTCGAGGAGGGGCATATGTACAATATACATTGTGATACCGCTGACTTAACCAGTAGATGCAATGCCTATGCGGCCTCCCATCCTTATCAATTGACTGTGAAATATAGGAATGTCATTTTCGACGCCCACCAAATCCGATATATGTCATCTGTTTAGCGGTCACTTTCACAAGTTTTAGCCGTTTTCTTTTAATGTACGTTAACACGTGACATTTACATGTCCTGAAACCCCGAGACTATGTCGATTGCTTATTCCTCACAGTGGTAAAATAATTGACCGTGCAATATTCGTTTGATTTCCGAATATTTAGAGAATCAGCGACATAAAGATGCCACAATAAAATGAAGTAGTTTTCCTTTTGAAAAAGAGTGGCAAAATGTATGAAACATTTCTTATTTGTTTTTGACGGTTTATCATCCTGCTTTTGAAGGAACGTGGCAAAATCTATGAAATATTTCTTATTTATTTTTTAATGGTTCATCATCTTCCAAAAAACTTCAATTACGCATATTTGAAATCACAATATTTAAATGTGATGGGATCATTTTTCAGCAAGGTAAATGTCATGTGTTAATGTTACGATCCTTCGGTACATTTCGACAGGATGGAAATGGCGGTACAACCTAAAGTTTGAATGATAAATTTGAATAATAAATGTTGGTACAACCTAAAGTTTGAATGAGAAATTTGAATAATAAACCGAACGAAGTTTTACGAAAATATTTTAATGCTAAATCATTTTTAAAAATTCCTTGTATTTGATTTGAATCAAATATATCACCCGTCCTATGATTCAAGTCATTAAATTAACTATCAATCATCGAGCAACTTTTGAACATGTACCTTGATTATTTTAATTTTTATATATTTGAGGTTGATAATGTATTATATTTTTAAATGATTATAATCTTTGTAAATTTTCAATCATGGTTAAAGTGCTTACTGATCCAAAATTTGAAGGAAAAATTTAGATGGCTAAAGTGCATGGTAATTATATTTGGAGTGAGCAAACACTTTTCACCCTAGCCAATAGGAAGTTTTTATTTTCATAGTTCTAGCTAATTGAAATATGACATCTCATCTGATATGTTGGCCCTTTCAACGTGTTTCCGTAGTACATAGGCCCATGTGTGCAGAGAGAAAGGCATCCCTTGGTAGCCATGGTGTAGTATAAAGGCCCATTTGTGTAGAGAAGGCACCCCCCGATAGCCATGGTGATTTCAGTGTTGATGAACTTTATTTACCTTCACCTTCAACCAACGCATTCCTCATCCTAACCTTCAGCGAGCAATGCCTTGTTTCTGACAACAGTGCTTGGCTTGGTGGGTGTGTGTTATATTCTTTCCATGACTAGCCCTGCGCTATATTAGGTGGGTGGACCTACCTATAGTTTTGTGCATGGGTTTAGCACATGGTTTTGGGCATGATGATTTTTTTTCCATGGTATTTTGTAGATTTGGTCAAGGGAACTATGGTTATGTTTTGATCTAGGGTTAATGGATTGGGGTTTATCAATGCTTCAGCATGTATATATATGTATTGCAACATTGAAAGGAATATAATGAAAAATCAGGCCAGTAGTGTTGTTTTTCGGATCTAAGTGAAAATCTATATGTATATATATTTTATGTTTTATGCTCTCACTATTATTTATTATCTATTTTAAGAATTTGTTTGTAGATAATTTCTTTACAAGGTTAAAACGTACATTTGGTATTAGAGTTGTTTCGTCTTCAAGGGGACACCTTTGCTGCTTAGGGGTTTTGCTTGGGCCTGTGGTAGATCATGTTCAATGGGAGATCTGTGGGATCGATTCTTGTAGTGAAAGAAGATGGCGAGCAATGGAAAGATAAAGATAGAGAAATTTAATGGTCATATTTTTTAGTTTTGGAAGCCCAAGATGAAGGATTTTCTAGTGGATAAAGATCAATGGATTGCGGTAGATTCGAGTACTAAACCAACGACAATGTGAGATGAAAACTAGGTGAAGTTGGATTGGAAAGAAAAGAGCACAATACTGTTGTTTATATCAGATTTGGTATTGTTGAATGTATCCGAGGAAGCTACGACGAAGGCTTTGTGGGACAAGTTAGGGACTTTGTATCAATATAAGCCTCTGGTAAACAAATTGTTCCTACAAAAAAATATGTATAACTTGGGGATGAAGGATGGAGACTTAGTGACAGAGAAACTGAATGCCTTCAATACTACGGTAAGTTAGTTGTTATCTGTTGATATTAAAATCTTAGATGAAGATAAGTGCATCAGTTTTTTTTGTTCTCTACTAGATTCGTGGGATAATCTGGTTGTTACAATAGGTAGCGATATAAATACCTTGAAATTTGATTAAATTGTCTCAACCTTGTTGTCTGAGGAAATGAGATGAAAAAATATCGAGGGCCAAAATGGAGATGCCTTGTATGTACGAGGACGGTTCCAGAACATCAACAAAAATAATTTCTCGAGTGGGAGATCTAAACCTCCAAGAAAGTGTGTAAAGGTGTGCTAAAAGTGCAGAAAGGAAGGGCTCTTCAAAAAGGACTGTAGATCTAAAGCTCCTAAGAAAGGAAAGGGATTTGATGATGCTCCTTCTGCAAAAGCAAAAAGAACCTTAGATGAAGGTGGGGATGCATAGTTGGATTCTTCTTCAAATATAGATGTAGATCATGAGGCATGGTTGATTGACTCAAGTGAATCCTTTCAATTCACTCACCATAAGGAGTGGTTCCACAGTATGAGAAGTATGATGGTGGTGATTTCTTCCTAGGGTATGCTAAGAAGGCAAGAATTGTCAGATGCAGAAAATTCAAGTTGAAGTTGCAAGGTGGAAGGATTAGAACACTTCCTCATGTTCTGCATATTCCTGCATTTTCCAAAAAACTGATTTTTATAAGAAATATGGATGATGCAAGTGTAAAAAGAGTGTTGAAGAAAGATACCGACAAGATGGTTCGGGGAGCACTGGTACTGATGCAGGGAGTTCAGATTAGAACTATGTACAAGCTTTTGGGTAGCATTGTTATTAATGGGTGCAAAAGTTTTGTGGTTCCTGAAAGTGAAGCAGAAAGCCTAGTGGTCTATGTAGAAAAGACCATGCTATGAAATCAAAGGCTTGGACATATTAGAGAAAAGGGCCTTCAAATACTACATGGTAATGGTATGGTAGAAGGTATGTCTAATTTCTTTCTATATTTCAATTTCTGTGAACATTGTGTATATGTGAAGAATAATTAGGTGATTTTCCCCTCTGGTGCTAATAGGGCGAACAAGGTATTATAGCTTGTGCACAATTATGTGTTTGGCTCTGCGTTGTTTCCATCACTGGGTAAGTTTGTGTACGATGTGTCATTTATAGATGACGTCTCAAGGAATACATGGATATATTTCCCGAGGAAGAAATTTGAAGTCTTTGATAGATTTAAAGAATTTAAGGCTCTAGTAGAAAACTAGACAGAGAAGAAGATAAAGGTATTGAGAACAGATAATGGTGGAGAGTTTTGTAAGAATCAATTTGAAGAGTTCTATAAGAAGTGTGGTTTAGCAAAAAATAAGACTACTCCATACACATCTCAGCAAAACAAAGTTGTAGAAAGAATGAACAGGATGTTGATGGAAAAGGAAATAAGAATTCTCAGTGTTATTAGTTTAGGACAAGAATTCTGGGTAGAGGCAGTGGAGATTGCATGCTACATGGTTAACAAATCACCTTCATCAATGTTCGAGGATAACACTCCACATGAGGTATGGATTGGTAAGAAACCATCTCTTTCACATCTAAGGGTATTTGGTTGTGATGCATATTTACATGTTCCAAAGGAGAAAACAACCAAGTTGGATAGAAAATCTGATAGGTGCATCTTTATTGGGTATAAGGATGGTTTATATGCCAGAATTCATCATGGGAAATGGATCTTTTGGATTTGGAGCATCAACCACAAGATAGAGGTTCAATTGTTCGTATCCCACTATGTTTATGGACCTTTTTGAAGATATAGGATGTCCCCGAGAAGAGGGATTGGATGAGGAACATGAGATGTTGCTCCATCAGTGCACCTACAAGCAACACCAGAAAGAGTTTATGATTCAAGAGATCCACTTTGAGAAATTCAAATGACTATCCATGAGACACCTTCGTTGAATCAACCAAGTAGTGAGATCGGTCAAGCAAAGAAAAAGGATTATGGAATTACAAGTGGGCATATTCAACTTGAACTAGCGTGGAGGAAGATGAAAATGTCTTTGGTATTTAATTCTCATATCATAGTCTTGTTTTACATATGTATTTATTCATTGATTATTTTATTGCAGGGTTTATGTTTACCTCCCTGTGGTGTGCTTATTTGAATGGGGGTTGCATGCTATGTAGGTTTGTTTTATGCTTCACTTTTTTTATACTGCTTGGTTTTTTTATAGATTCATTGTGCTGAATATTTTGTTCCAAAACAACCTCAGCTCATGTGATGGAAAAACATCCCTCTAAGAAGTTTTGAGTGCATTGTTTTATATGTTTTCCTCATTTTCTAGGTACTTAATTGCAGTGACTATGTTTTTTTTCTCATGGTGTAGTTAATTTATTGAAGGTTGCAGAATCTGGAGTTTGAGTGAACTCTCTCACTTTATATATGTCATTGGGTTTTCTCCCTTGGCTAAAATGATGACTTATTGAAATATGTCAATCCACTGAAATTCCCATGTTGCTTTATAGTCTAAAAGGCTCTGATTGACTAATGCACGGATGACCTAAATCTGAACTTTTAGATTTTAGTTTGTCACTTATTTGATGTCAACCATGATTTTCGCGTGGAATGTTGCATTATTGGTCTAAGTTGGTAAGGTGTTTTTTTATTTCTTTTATTTCTTGGAACGAGGAAATTTTGAAATGGACATTGATCACCTCTCATCATCATTGACAATTAAAGATGCTAAAAAATTGTCATTCAAATTTCTTATGCTTAATAGTTGTCTGTTATTTTTTATCCTCCAAAGGATAAAGATCACAACACTCGCCTATTTATCATTACGGTTTCAATATCCATCATGTGTTGACATAATTGTATGTAGGCATGACCTCACTACCTGACCTGATTACTTGCAGGCTATCTGAAATAACTTAGTGCTCCATAAAGTTCCATGAAGGGTAGATTTCCGCTCCCTCCTTTCGGACATTGGGTCCTGGGCCAAACTAGATAGTATCTACCAAAAAATAAATCAGTATCACTTACTAATCTCTTTCATATTGCAATAATGACCTCGATGCCACATGAATGGTAGGTATGCAGTGGATTTTTTATGTATTTCTTGCATTAGTAAGTTAGTGACCTCAAACTGTATAAAGAAACAGAAGCTATCTAGCATAATATAGTAAACCTAATGTCTCCTAAGATCCTTGTGTTATCATATAACCATTTGAATTTATCGATGTTATTCCTACCATATAAGGGTGGCTCGCCCATGAGAAGCCTACAAGAAAAAAAAATCTAGTGCCTTTTTTTGGTTTCTCGATTAGTAACCTATTTCCTTAGAAACCCCCATCATGTTAATGAAAAAATTGAAATAAGAGGGGTGACCCTACTACAAGTCTGTAATTATTGTCATACACTTTGTGAGAGGATGGAAATATTACAAGAGGGAAGACATGACTGAATCTAAATGTGAATTTTATCAATATACGAAAATCATTTTGGTTATCATGTTTTTTGTCTATAGTAAGAAACTTAGTACTTAATATTTGACATTTCATAGTGGATTTGAAAATATGCATCAACCGGTGTTTTTTGGCTCTTTTAGAGCCATGGGTCTATGCATCCCTCTTCCAGAAATCTATAGCATGGATTCCTGAACTAAATATTAGTCCCCTCCATTATGGATTTTGAAGCCTTAGCTTGTGCTTCATATCACCAAAACTCATTTGGTACACAATCCTAGCACCAAAGTTGATTTAATACAGTCTTATTATGGATTATTTTGAAATTAGTAAATACAAATATATAAATTGTATATAAAAAACCAAACGTCTCTTACGATTGGAAATTTAATATAAGTACTTAGAATATTTTAAAAGAAAGAATCCCTTGGATTCCTGTTGAGGAAACTCCTCCATTGATAAAACTTATTGAGATTATTCATTTGCCGGGAAAAGGAAATTTTAGGAAACTTCATTTTTACCATTTAAATTATGTTCCATGTTTAAAATTAGTGCCAAATTTTAAACGTGGCTTCTTCCATGTCCAAGATCATTTTTGAGTTTGCACACACAATCATAAAGCATCATTTTTTGGAATACTTTCTTATTTCTAGCTAGCCATAGCCCCCATATTGTGAACAATAGAAAATATTGATGAGCTGCCACTCTGCTATTAGTGTACCAACGTTCAAAACAAGCGAAGTGATATTCCATTTCCATTCATTTTCACATTTTATGCTATGCCCAAACCTCCCTAACATAAAAACAATGTACAAAAGGATGATTCACAATTTCATCGTTGATTTTTCATAGAATTCATTTTTCTTGACCATTCCAATTTCTCCTGTCTGTTATCCAAGGTTAATGTTTTATTTGAGAGGGCCAACAACAGGATTATTTTGGTTGAGAAGTTTATTTAAATTTCAATTATTTTTATACCTTCATTTATTTTATCCTTCATCATCTTCTCTCATTCTAGTTGCTTATTGTAATTTTGTTGTTAAAGCTCCTCATACCATAGTATTTGGCCATATCAATTTCTCTTGTTCAATTATCTTAAGAGTTTTGTGTTTTAGTAAGAAAATATAAATTCCAATCTTAACCTAATCCTCGCTGCAAATCGATATAAGTATCACTTTCCTTGTCTTTTCGCAAAGCAGGAGCCATAGCATCTCATGCCCTACAGACTCTCTACTTTGTAGAACATTAATTAGTGGAGTTGGAGATCTATAATTCCTGAAACATTACATCCATCCCATGAGTCCTTATGAACCCTTCCTTGTTCCCTTTTCCCTACTTTCCAGGCCAAACATTTTCCAAATAGTGGGAATGCGTTCACTATATTTATTAATATATATTTTTTATCCTTATCCTACCCTCCATTGGTGTTGATTCTATATATTTTTGCATCAATAATCTGCCTCATAAGCCTTGATTGTGAATCATTTTCTTATAAGCCCTGATTACAAATCATTCTCCATACGCTCTTTTAGTTGAGTCCCTTTCCACCTACCTTTTGTCTCTTGTTGTTTTGTTTCATTTCAACTTGTTTCTTTTACCTATTTCCAAGGCCAACCATTTTCTAAGCAGTGGGAATGCCTTTCACATTACCTTGAATATTAATAAATCTACCTTATATATATATATATATGTATATATATATATATGTATATATATATATATGTATATATATATATATATATATATATATATATATATATATATATATATATATATATATATATATGTATATATATATATATATATATATGTATATATATATATATATGTATATATATATATATATATATATGTAATTATCATATCCTCCAGTGGTGCTGCACTATAATATTTTCCCGTAAATCACTCTGCCCTATATGCCCTCGTTATGAGTTGTCCTCCATACATTATTTAAGTTTCCAGCCATTATAAAAAAAATGAGTATTTAGGAGTACCCACATACCCCATCTTGGAGTCTCTTTCTATTATGTTCCATTTCACTACAAGAATTTCTTCCTCTTATTTTATTGCCACTAAAAAATTAAGTCACTTTATTTTAATCACGCAAAATGCATTATCTATGCAGTATTTGATGTCCACACATTGTCCATTGAAAAAAACCACTGAGTATATTTTTCATCTTTCTCGGGCTTATCAAAATATGGCATGTGAACCGTCATCTTGGTCTTGATCACCGCAAGCTTGACTATGTGGCTAGTCTTCATGGTGCCAATAATATCACGGAATTTAACTCGGATTCTACTCCAAATGTTATTACTTCAGACCCTGAGGTGGATAGAGAGCTGTTGAGATCCACTCATTTCTCCAACAGACCCCTCAAGCAATCTACACAACAATTTCTATTTGAGAGAGCCATTGATTTTCCCCCAAATGGAGACTACTGGAAGTTGCTAAGGATAATTTCTTCTTCTCATATTTTTTTCTTGTCGGAGAATTACCACACATGAAGTTGGATGCCAAGTTGATGTTGTTGAAATGCTTGTCAACATCCAAAAAGAGTATTAGTCTAATGGGGTTGTAGACTCACATGGATTTTCCAATGAGTTTCTTTGAACAATATCATGGGAAGTGTTTTGGGAAGGAGGTTTGATATGAGTTCTGAAAGTGAAGAAGTCAAGAACTTGCGGGCGATGGTGGATGAGGAGTTTCAACTCCTGGGATATTTTAACTAGGTTGATCATATCCCATGGTTGTATATTCTTGACCCTCTTCATATCCATGCTCGTTGTGCAAAGCTTTTGCCATGGGTGAAATTTTTTGTTAAAAATATTATCCAAGAGCACCGACAAAGCCCGCATAAGGAGAGACACGTAGATTTTGACATCAAGGCAACATGATTATATCATGGTTGTGGTCAATAGGTTGGGAAAAATAGCTCACTTCATTCTAGTAATGACTACTTATTCAACTAGCGAGGTAGCACAAGTCTTCATCAGGGATATCGTGCGACTACATGGTGTTTTGAAGAACATTGTGTCAGACAGGGATGCTAAGGTCACTTCCAGTATTTGAAATATTTATTTGTAGGTTTTGGGATAGAGTTGAACTTCGGTACAACTTATCATCCACAGAAATATGGACAGACAGATAGGGTCAACATGAGTCTGGAGGATATGCTGAGGATGTATGTCATGCACAAGCAGAGGAGATGGGAAGAGTACCTTCCATTGGTTAAGTTTGCATACAACAATGGTTATCAATAGTCACCGAGGATGAGTTTGATTCAGGCATTGTATGGGAAGAGTTGTAACACTCCCATCAACTGGAGTGATCCAGTGAACATGGTACTAATTCAACCAGACGTGCTAGAAGAGATGCAACAAGAAATATAGGTTATAAAGAAGAATCTAAATGTGAAACATGACATGAATAAGAGTTATGCATACCAACTCGGGGAATGTAAGGAGTGTAAGGTTTGATAACATGAGTATTTTCGCATGAAGCCCAAGAAGAGATCCTTGAGGATCGAATCATGTGCCAAGTTGGTACCACAGTATTGAGATCCTTGAGGGGATTGGATGAGTATCCTACAGTATTACACTACCTCCAACAGTGAAAGTCCATGATGTTTTCCATGTTTAAATTCTTAAAATATATGTAAAGGATGTTGATCATGTTATTGATTGGTCTATATTGGAGGTGGAACCAGAAGGATAATTCCAGCCAAAACCTCAGTTCATATTGCAGCGAAAACAACTCATGCTCCGAAACCAAGCAATCGAGCAATTTAAAGTGCAGTGGAAGCACTTTGGGCCCAAAGAAGCTACATGGGAGATGGATGATCAAATGCATGCTATGTATCCTTCATTTTTTGTTGGTGGAGGGAAATGAGTTTTTTGTTTTTGTACATATTTATGTATATAAATACCGTAATGAGCTTTGTTATAAAGCTCCAATAAGAGGTATGGTTGTCATTGTGTCATGTTTGACATGATGGTTTTTCTTTTGAGCTGGATGTTATTTT
The DNA here is from genome assembly GCA_034641835.2 of Pinus albicaulis. Lineage (NCBI taxonomy): Eukaryota > Viridiplantae > Streptophyta > Pinopsida > Pinales > Pinaceae > Pinus > Pinus albicaulis. The sequence continues at coordinate 681,212,660 of CM076576.1, forward strand.
AAATATTGCAACGAGATGGGTTATAAAGCTCCATAGTAAGTATATTTTTTTTCAGTTGTTTTGTTGGTTGTAGGTGTCACCGAACATCAAGGACAGTGTTCCCCTAAGGGGGAGGGGCTTGTAACAACCCTGGGTTAAAACTTCATGTAATAAAGCTAATAAAGGAAAAATAAGACCAAGGTAAAGGTACACTTACTCCAAGCTGAATGTTGGGAAAAATATCCTAGTGGGCATCACTTGTTGTGCTTATGGCTAAGGGTAAATTGGGAAAAGAGATGGAAAATATTTTGAAAAGGAAAACAAGTATTATTGGTATTTTATTTATGAAAATAAATGAAATTAGGAGAAAAGGAATTTGAAAGGTCACAAGTTTCATGTGAGGACGAAATTGAAGGAAAATAATGGAAAGTGAAGAAAATTACAGGCATCAATAATAAAAATGCATCATAGCGTCAATTGGTAGCCTTTTTTTGGTTCAGTTTCAGGATTAGTCTCAGAGAGGAGAAGATGACCAAGAGGAGAAGGAAAGAAAGCAAGAAAATGAAGGAAAAGGAAGGCACAGGAATGGAAAGAAAATAAATGACAAGGAAAGTGAAGGAAAGTAAGGATCAAGCAAGGAAAATTTGGATCAAGCAGCTTTATCTAAAATACTTGCAAGTAACAAGTTACATACATGATTTCCTAGCTAGTTTTGGCATGCATGTGTGTATTTGGTTTATTTTTTGTTGGTGGTATGGATTTTTATGGGTTTTGACAATGGCTTTATTCTTTCCTTGCCATTTCTAGATAGCCATGGCATGATGGGAATCATTCTCGATTGAGCTTTGGATTTCCAGAAGGTTTTGGATCTGGGAGAGGTGGTCTCAGGAAAATCGCAAGGTTTTGGGGTGGAGATGGTTTTCTCTAGGAAGTACTCAACAGGTGGGTGGAGACAATAAATTCCTCAAGGGATGGTGAAGGAATTTTTAGGGATCCAAGCACAATTTTTTTTTGTGATCTCGGAACTAGTTTAGGTGAGATCACGGTATGGTGAGGGTGGAGGTGGTTTAACCTCTGGATCCCCTTGGTTTTTTATGGATTGGTTTATCCCATGAGATTCGACATTCATGCTTGGAATATGGAATGTGGGTGACTGGCTAAAATAAAATTTGGTTAAAGCCCAATCAATGGTAAGGAGGTACGTGGAAGTCCCGGAGCTGGTTGGATTTTGCATATGTACTTGTTATTATGTGGCTTTAAAGGTTGTTCTATCATTTTTCTTTATTTGGATATATGCTATTTATAATAATGGTTATTTGAAATATCTTAGTCATGCCTCTCTTCATGTTTTTACTTGTAATTGAAAGAATAATGAATGCAAAACCTAATTGGTGTAATGAAAACTATTGTGAAAAGGAATTGGTTCTTCTTGTTAAATAGGGAAAATTTTAAGGATGGACATTTATATAAAATTTTAAAATTGGGCGAATCTTAGTAGTCCCCAATATGTGAATTGTAAAAATTTTTATGTTATTTTTGTAAAAATATTTAGTTTTGTAATCATTTTATATTAGTATATATAAATTTCTGGCAATTTTTAGGGTAAAATATTTTTATACTATAAAATTTGGGCGAATCAATTTTTAAAAAATGGGAATTAGTGAATATTTTTTTTGGAAAAAACATGGAATATTAGCCCCTAAAATTTTCCACGTTGTTAAACCTCAAATGATTTTTCAAATTCTTATGTTCATATATGTATTAATGAGCTATAAGTTGCATGTTTACCAAGTGTTTGACGAAATTTCATTCCCAGTTGGGAGAGGTCAGGTCAAGTCCTGGTTTAAGTTTTGGTTTATAAGATTTATCTCTGTATCATTCATCAGAATTTTGTATAATTTTCATTGAGTTCTTAAAAGAGGCCTAAGTCATATCCCTAGAAAACTGGCTAAAAATTTGGGTTCCATGACATAGAACTGACTCGAAAATTCCACAATCGCTGGCAGGCAGGCCTTTGGGAGTGACTGGAGGGTTATAGTCACTATTCGTCCTTGGAAAGGGACCGGATGAAGCTCTAGTTCATTGAAAAAGAGAGTAATTTCAGAGGTTGCACAACTAGAGGGGTTGGGTTTCTCCTAGAGGTTTTGTATAACCTAAGGGAAGTGAATAAGGTACTAAGTTTTCGTCTCCATTTCCTTAAGGTCATGCAGGAGGTGGAGTCTTATTATAGTGACCCTCAACTCATGTTTACCCAAGGTAAACCGATGAAAGTGGTAACTGTGGGAGGAGTGTGTTACATTATAAATTTTATGGGTTCAACCAATCTTTCTCTCCCACTGGTAATATTCTACAGATTAGGGGAATTTTGAGGTCTAAAATGGGCCTCCTAAGAAAAATGTACATCAAAAATAAACTTTATAAGAACCAATAGGATTCAAGATGATGATGTCAACCATGAGGGATAATTCACCATTTTTGGAGTAAAAAAGTAAAAAGATTAAAAAATAATAAAATAATAAAACTATTTTTTCAACTTGTATTTTCAATTTATCTCCCTAATTTTTTACTTAAAAATTTTGAGTGGAAGTACTCATTGGATGCAAAATTTAATTTTTCATCCAAGGAGTACCCATGTTGCATACACTCGATGGACCCTGCTACATGAAAAATAAGAAATACATGAAAAACATGATTGCAATAATGTTTTTCATGTATTTCTCGTTTTTCATGTAGCAGGCTCCATCAAAAGTAAGCAACATGGGTACTCCTTGGATGAGGAATCAAAGTATGCATCCAGAGAGTGCTTCTGCTCAAAATTCGAGTAAACCCATTTGAAGATAAGTTGAAAATACGTGTTGAAAAATAGTTTTTTCTTTTTTTTTTCCCTCAAAAAATTGATGATGTAATCTAATATTATTTTAATATTTCCACTATTGTATTATAATTTCATTAGGAGGCTCATTTTAGACCTCAAAATTCACCTAATACAATAAATTTCTTTATCTCCCACAATTACCTATTATACAATACACCACATGAAATTTTTCTCCAGTCATGTCAATTTATTAGCGGTTTGTCTCTTGTCAAATTTTCTCTTTCTTTCTACTTCTGATCTCTGCAAAAAATAAAAGAGTAATCATGACAAAGAGCGATTTTCTCTTCCTTTTTCTCTTTTTTTTTTTTCTTTTTTCTTTTCAGAAGATAAACTAGTAACCATGAAAAACAGAATGTTTTAGGCATTCACTATTTTTCATCATCATAGCCACATTTGTTAATGTTGCCACACCTCTGCTCATAGGAGTTGATATAACCTTGAGGTTCTCATAAGTAACAAGTTAAGAGCTTCAAGTACAGAAATTTCCTAGAAATCTCTTTAGTCCATGCCTCAACATATTCATCCCAGTCCAAATGAATCCAAATAAACAATGTAGCCATGGGCTTCCCTTTCAATTTCAATTCGTGAGAGCTACACTCAGTTATACATCGAATTTTTAATAAATTTAAAGGTAGAAAATAATTCTTACTATGCACAATCATACATGGATTTTTAAAATAAATGTAAATGTATGAAATAATTATTTAACATAATTATTAATTGGTCGTGGTTTACTGATAATTTGAATTATTTTTTAACAATATGCAAATTATTGAAGAAATAATTTTCCAGTTAAAAAATAATAACATAATTATCACAATACCAATTTTTAGAAAAGGGAACTATCTTTTCGCTTCACTGCAACAGAAAACATAAAAGGAGAACTATTTTTAGCCATTTGGAGAGTACTTTAAAGTGGTAGAATTAATTAAACATGACATCATATGTTGAGGTAATACTATTCTAACATTTCAAAGCATTGCAAATTAATTCAATTATTTAAATAAGGTATGAGCTAAAATATATATTATAAAATTATTTGTTTGTTGTATTTAATATATGTGCACCCACGTCTATCTAGTGAAACCACGTCTTCTGAGACTAGCCCAATTATCACAACTCTATTTTTTTTTTAAATGAAAATATATTTTAGCTCTAGTGCAATTGAAAAGATAAAAGGAGACAGAGAACTATTTTCGTCCATTTGGAGAGCACTTCCATTTAGAAGAATTGATTAAATATGACATGATATGTTGAGGTATTCATTATACTAACATTACAAAGTATATGTAATATGAATTAATTTAATTGATTAAATAATGGATATGTTAAATTATATATTTTATAAAAGCAGTGGTTAGCTTATGTATGTGCATTCACTTCTCTACGTTGCAGCCACGTCATGTGAGAACCCTTAGTCCATCTAGGACAACATGCTTCAGTACCACCATGTATCCAATTCTTTTGCATGGTGGGAGGAGGATGCACTAGAATCATTAAAGGAAGTGACGAGAAACCAAGGTAGCCATCGATTCCTTGAGAAAGTAGTCTCATAATAACTTCAATTTAGGCTACTTAGTGATGTTTCTTATCTTTCAGGATGTCTTTGTTATTTGTTTTACTTTGACAAAAAAAAAAAAAACATTGTGAAGCCTCGAGAGAAAGGGTTATAAAACTCTTAGGATTTAAAATTTTAGTACTTAGAAAGGGGCTTCAAAACACTTGTATGGTTTTTAAAATGGGAAATTAATTTTTGAGGTTTGCCTTCCATCCTTATTAGGAAGGGGTTTCAAAATACTTGCATGGCTCGTCTAATGGGAAATTCATTTTTGGTAAACCTTCCTTCTAACATTATTACTTGGAAAAAAAAATACACTAATAATATCATAGCATGACTTGGTGTGGTGGCTTACTATACATTAATAGGCTCACTATCAATATATTAAGTGTTAGCATATTTACCCAAATGCGAGCCTTCCCATTGTTGGATTTGTTTCTAATAGGCGAGAAGACGTATTCCCCTAGATAAAAATACTAACACCACCACTCTTGGTCATTACCTGGTATTCACAACTTGCAATAGCTTTTGATGCTTAAACTTAAGATGAGTAGCTAACACTAATATTTACCCTTAATGGCTTCTTCATGAATAGAAGTCGGGATATCTCTCAACATCGATCACTAGAATCTATGATTATGGTTAAGATTGTAACAATTGTATGCCAATTTTTATTTATCACCTCACTCAAACATGCAACAACATGATATAAATCTAAATTTGATTTATGGAATGGAAAGTATTTAGTTACAAGTTGGGTGGTGCTCACTCCCATTCATTAAAGGAATTTTGAGATCTAAAATGGGCCTCCAATGGAAAACAAAAGTTAAAATAATAATGTACAACGTGTGAACTTTTAAAGAGTTTTTTTTTGGTATTTTCAGATTATATCCTTGTACATTCACTCAAATTTCAAGGGTAGAGGGATGTTGGAAGCATAATTAAATTACATATCCAATGAGTACCCGCTCTACATACTTATACGTGGATCTACATAAAAAAAAAAGAGAATACACGAAAACATGTTCAATACATTTTTTCATTTATTCTCAATTTTTTTTATGTGGATCTATTTAGAAGTATGTTGAGTGGGTACTCGTTCAATGTGGAACGTAATTATACATCCAACAGTTTTTTACTCTTGAAATTTGAGAGAACCTACAAGTACATAGCCAAAAATATAATATAAAAGTAGTTTTCATCTTCTCCCTAGATCATCGTCTTCAATCCTACGGTTTCTTTTAAAGTTAGGTTTTTTAGTACACTTTTTTATTTGAAGCCCATTTTTAGCCTCAAAATTCCCCTAATGATTACTTTTGATACTACAATCATGTTTTTTGGCTTTCCACCATTATAAGATTCTATATATAATAAAATGTTTAGAGAAATTCCTACAATGTTTGGGAATTTTTAATGTTGGATCATAAATGGGCTTGGACAATCCATTCAAATGTAGAAGTTTTTAAATCTGCGAATTTTTTCTCTTTACATGAATAAATTGATAGGTCCAATGTATGGGTGGGTTAATTCTATTTTCTTCTATATTGTCAGGGTAGAATAGAAATAGAGATATAGCTTAGGTTTGCCAAAAATGGAGTCATACCATGTATTAAAATATGATAAACAAATACTTGTTTCTGGTTTCTTCCACACCTTCCCGAATCTCAAAAATTTGTAGCTATGACCTCTTTATTTCAATAAAGAACCTCTTTGCATAAAGTATATGATAAAATTTCGATTCAAATATGTAATTAGGTTCATAACAGACTTAGGAATGCTTATCTACTCTTTGAATATCTATTCACAAATAAGCAATGTAATTATCACTATAACATAAGTGATGCTTACACATTTTATCTACAAGATTAGAGTGGAAAGAATAAATAAATGGGAGGGAAGGATGCAGAGATTCTGAAGATACAAAGATTTATGGATGATGCATAAACTTAGTTCTGATTTAATATTGTTCAGTGCAGATATGAAATGATGCCCCATACAACTTAGAAAGAAGAAGAGTTAAAACATTTGATTGAAGATATGAGAGCTTGGAAAAGGTGAAGTGTTGAAGAGTTGTTGAAACAAACACAATACCAACAAATTGGAGAATAAATGTTGAAGTAGAGATCATCAACAATACGATTCCTCCTTCCCAACACTATTTGCCTTGAGACACCATTCCTTGACTAGCGCCACTACCATAATCTACCAAAATGACTAATAACAGATTTGTTGTTTTAATTCATTTGTTAATTGTTAGAATGGTAAAAAAAAATCACTTCAACATTAACTTAATTAAATCATATTGAATATTTTTTAATGGAAATAGAGTTTAGAAAATAATAAAAAGAAAAAAAAAATATTTTAAGACTAGTTAGTTAATAAGGAATTTCTTATTAGAGTTATGAACTTTGCTTAAAATTATATTTTTTAGGCTTAAAATTTGGACGATTGAGGTAGCCCACTGATTTGAAATGAAATGTAATGGATTTTAATGAGGCCACAAGACTTTGCGGTATAAGGGACCACCCACTATCACTTAATCCATATATAATTTTTTTTCTAGGTTGATTTTGTTGTTATGGACCTTGAGTAAGAAATTCGTTGTTTTGTGAAGCATTGTTTCCTCAAAAAGTTAACTGAAAAATTTCATCTCTAGGATGCTATCAATCTAACGACAGATAACTTCATATACTGCACACCCTTTCATAAAATTCCATTTTGTTTCTACCACCCCTCTATCGCAAAAAATACAAGTTTTTTCCTCCCAATCTTCTTTATGATGGAAACATTGTTATTGATGGCAAAGGAGAAAATCAAGATCATCTGAAGTATAAAGAAGCAATAAGGAAAAGAAGGAAAATATGTAGTGAAGGAGCATAAAATAGAGGCAAAGGAGCAGCAAAGAGGCATGGATCAACACCAGAATTAGCATTAAGGCAAAGGAGTAGAGAGGAGCAGTAAAAAGGCTAGAAGCAACATTAGAAGCATAATCTAAGGCAGAAGAGCGGCAAAGAGGTAAGGAGCAACATTAGAATCATTATCTAAGGCAAAGGATCATAAAGGAACAACAAAGAAGCAAGGTTAAGCATAAAAATGATCAGAGAAGATAAAGGAGCAAGTCGGGCTGAAATGCGTTCAAAAAAATGCAAGCCACGCCAAGTCGTGTATTTTCACGTTCAGAACAATGCACGTGCAGTTTAGGGTCGACTGATGTTTTTTTACATTTATAACAGTACAAGAGGGCATGTGCAATTTAGCGGGTCAATTCAGGTAATTTCCAGAAGAAATGCATGCAGAACAATGTTTAGCGTCTTAGTCGCATTTCGAAATCGCAAGCGGAAGGATGATCACAAAAACCGCAAAAGCAAAAAAGTCACAGAAACTGCAAAGTGCAATATGGTGACATGGATAGATGACGTGGCACTGACGTGGAAAGATTACGTGGTAGGTGACGTGGCCCCGACACCACAAATCGCAACAAAAGTTTGATGACGTGGCAAGGTGATGTGGCAAGGTGACATGGCATGATGATGTGGAAATGACGTGGCACCCCTGGTGGGACCCGAACCCTTTATCACATATCACAAGTCACAAAGCTTAGAAGGGATAACGCTCATGAACCAAGTTGAAACGCCGAAATGTGAAGCACGATAGAGAGCCCAGATGCTTTATACTTCAAAGCTAAAGTCTAAAGAATTTAAAGTCCGCCGTGGGACCCATTCGCATATCAAAAATCACAATATCGGAAGGGTGAAGATCATAAGAACAAGGTTCAATCGCAGAAATGTGAAATGAGAGACGAGGACCGGACGCGATGGAGTTTCAAAGTTGAAGTCCAAAGGTTTTCAAATCCGGATGTAATGCCTTTTGTTAATAAATCACATTGGAGGTGGAAGAGGTGAATATAACGTAGAAGTGCCAAGGAATGTCGAAATGTGATAAAGGGACCGGATGCGATGCAACTCAAAGCTATTATTTAATATATTTCAAGTTCAGGTGTATGTGGTTTTGATTTTTAAATTTCATTGGAGAACAAAAGAGCTATGCATAACAAGAAACACATGAGAATGTCGAAATGTGATTAAGGTGGTAGACGCAAGATATTTTGAAGAGTTCCATTTTAATATATTTAAAATCCAAGGTTTGTATAGTTTGTGCCAATTTTATGAAGAAAAGTGAACACGGGAAGTAGACTCAGGTAAGACCCCACACTCGTGCAGAACATTGGTTGATACGGTTGTAGATTTTAAACAAGAAAAGTATGAACACAAGTAGAAAGGCTCTGGTAAGTGATCCGACATAGAGAAAAAGGTAGAGAAAGCATAACTTTGTGGTTATAAGGAGATAAAGTAGCATTGTTGTAAACACATCTGCTAGGTTGAGTTGAGCCAAAACATAGTTATGCATCACTATTCAAAATGTGTCAACTGGGTCTAGTCAAGAAAAAGGCGTTTATGCAGAACGGTTATAATATAATAGCATAAACATAAAAGATAGTGACAGCAACAGAAAGGATAAATGCACAACGAGCCAAGAGATAAAGGTTTGAGTGAAATATATTTGTTGTAAATGTAAATGTAAATGAATTAATTATTTTTTATTCTATGTGATGCAAAGGCAAGTCTCTGTAGGCATAGGAAAAACTCCAATGAGTGATGTAATGATTATTTATGAATTAATAACTTGAATTGAAGTGTAAGGAATCAAATGGGTGGAAGGGATAGGGTCAAGCCTGTTCACTTTGTATTACCTGTAGAATGAAAACATTCAGGAGTGATCTGTATAGGAGATGTAATATCAGTGTACATAGAGAGGTTAGAGAGCTGAAGAATCATTGAGAGCTGATAGAGATGTTGTGCACATCAGGAGCTGATATGAAGCATATATGAAAGTTGAAGAGGAAGCAAGGGAGGAGTATAACAGAGCTGATATCCAGGTAAATCAACATTTTAGCTTCATGTTGAGTGAGGGGATTGTAGTCTCCTTTCAAGTTGTAGCTTGATAAATTTCTAGTTGGAGCTGGGTGAGGTAGGAGCCTCCTGTAGGTTGTAGCGTGCAGAAAATATTTGGGAGTTGGAGCTTCCTTGCAATTTGTATCTTGTAGAAATTGAGGTAGGAGCCTCCTGTGGGTTGTAGCTTGCAGAAAATACATGGGAGTTGGTGCTTCCGTTTCAATTTGTAGCTTTATAGATGTCCAATTGGAGCTGGTTGAGGTAGGAGCCTCCTGTGGATTGTAGCCTGCAGAAAATAGACAGGAGTTGGAGCTTCCTTACAAGTTGTAGCTTGTAGAATTTGACGCAGTATTCTCCTGTAGGTTGGAGCCTACAACAAATTACTAGTGAGAGGGAGTTGGAGCTTGCCTTTGCATTACAACAATAATAAGATGTGATTTTCTACCTTCTGGGTTTCTACTTATATCTATTGTCTATGTGCTTGATGATTATGTGTAGATGTGATGTATAATTCTGCTTAATTACTTTTTGTCCACACATTGAGTTTGTTGATTCATTATGTATTAAGATGCTTATAAAGTGAAGTAGTTAATGAGTTGAATGAAAATATTTTTAATATCCATGAATGTAATAAATTGATTCACCCCCCCTCCTCCCAGTTTAGCTAAGGGTTCATCAATTGGTATCAGAACCAATTCTTTCTGTAACAGTTTAACCACTGGAAGGATTTCCTCATTCCCCAAAATGGATAATCTAGAAGGATGCTCTAAAAATAAAGCCCCTCTATTTACTGGCACAAACTATGATTTCTGGAAAATAAGAATGAGGACATACTTAATGTCTCTAGGAATAGAAGACTGAGCCACTCTAGAAGCAAAATATGCACCAAAGGAAACTGACACTAAGAAAAAATCCAAACAAAATTTCATTGCTAATGAAAAAGCAATGAATTCACTCTTGAGTGGTTTGAGTGAGTCATAATTTATCAAAGTAATGCACAGTAAGAATTCCAAGGAAATCTGGGATACATTAGAAAATATTCATGAGGGATATACAAAGGTGAAGATGGCCAAACTGAAATCATATAGAACTCAGTTTGAAAACTTAAAAACGAATGAAGATGAAGATATAGCTGCATTTTTCTTAATATTTATAGAAGTTGTGAATATCATGATAGGCCTAGAAGAAGAAACTAAAGAAAGTGTTGTATTCCAGAAAATATTGAGATCTCTATCATCCAGGTTTAATCCTAAGGTTTCTTCCATAGAAGAAACAGTCCACTGGGAACCTTAACCAGAAACCAATTACTTGGGAACCTAACAACATATGAGATGATACTTCCTAAAGGGAAGTCAAACATGAGGGAGGTTGCCTTTAAGGTGGAAAAATGCATAGAAGAGAAGGAAGATACATTATCATGCTCCGATGAAGAAGAAGCCAAATTTGTCAGAATATTGGATAGAGGCACAAGCAAGTACATAGGTAAAATTCCATTCAAGTGCTTTAGTTGTGGAAGGGTTGGGAACTATGCCTCAAAATGTCCCAATAAGCTAACAGAGAATTAGTCTGAAGGGAAAGAGAGAAGAAACTCCTATAATATGCAAAAAGGGAAAAAATTTAAGAGAAAAACCTTTTTTTCCCAACAAGATAGTAGTGCATCTGAAATCTCAGATGAATCCCCATATGAATATGGAATCTCAGAATTCGCAGTAATGGGCATGGATGATCCTGAAGATGATCTCCTGGAATATGGAGAATAAGGTAAGGTAGACCTTGAGGGGGAGTTGGTGCGTTCCCTAAAGGAAATTGATAGACTCAAGCTCAAGACTAGAAAACAAAAGGAAATCCTTATGAAATATGTTAAGGCAGAACCAAAATATGAATATTTTATTAAGTTGAATATTGAACTAGAGGAAGCAAGGAAATTAGAAGACATTCTAGTGTAGCAAATAAGAGAGAAAAGTCAGGAATGTGGAAGATTGGAAGAAGAAGTAGTATGCCTGAGAAATAAATTAGAGAAGGCCCAAATTGAATTAACTATGAATATTCCTCAAATGAAAAACTCTGGACTGTTGGACAAGATACTAAATGCTCAAAGATCTCCTCTTATAAATGCTGGGACAGGCTATGAAGGAGAAACGAGTAAGTCCAAGGTAAAGGATAACAAGGATATCACTTTTGTGAAAGTTGTAATAAAGGAAAATGATAAATCTCATCAATATGAGATTATTTCATCTAGAAGACTGATAGAAGAAAGGAGCAGGTTGTATAAGCAGCTCGAAGATGATATTTCCTCCATGGAGAACTCAAAGAAGGCATACATTAAAAGTGATGATGAAGCAGCTCAAAAAGGATCCATAGAAGTAGAAGCCAGCAAGAACTTGATGTGTAAAGAAACAAACAGAAACAAGAAGCAACATCAAGAGACAAAGAATGGGAGGAAGTAAGCAGTTGCAAAAATATCAGATGTTCTTGAAGATGAATTGACCAAATTCGAAAGATATCAAAGGAGGATCTTTCCTCCTATGAAAAATATCACATGTTTCTCTTGTCATAAATCAGGACATATTACAGCACATTGTAAGACAAGGCATATCAAATTTAACCAACAAAATCTGCAGCAAATGAGAAGACCCCCTCAAGCAAGAAAATGGAAAAGAAAAACTTTCACTAGGTACATAAATCATTTCCAAGGCTACCATTATTCATGTAATGAATTTGGATATAAATATGTTGAATGTAAACTATGTTAAAAAAGGAGCACAAAATTCTATACATCAGCTCAAACGTACCTAGGTAAAATAAGATGTTATGTATGCCACAAGCTTCGACACAAAGAAAATGATTGTAGGCTACCATATACATTAAAGGGCTCTAGACAGATGATGGAATCCAATCAAATCATACCAAACTGTGAATAAAAAACAAGTGGAGAAATTATGAAGAAACCCAATAAAGTATGGAAGGAAAAGAGAAAGGGGGAGCCTGTTACTTCAATAACATAATGAATCCATCATAGTCTCAAGGGGAGCTGCTATAGGAATCAACGCGAATATCTAGCCAGTAATAGATAAGAAGCAACATTCGAGGGGAAGAGCAGGTCATAAAATGTCCCATAAAAGTACTCTAAGAAGATCTCCTTAGAATAAGAATAGCTAAAAGCTTAGGATTGGAAAAGACAATTCCTCTGTGTTATGATACAGGTCCTCGGGATCGGAATACTACGATATGCATCATGGTGGTGGTATGGCAGAAATAAATCAAGGAGGTAGTCCCAGCGTTATTAGAATTTTAATATTTGGGGATTAAGTTTTGGTTGCTCTAATTAGTGCAAAGTATCTTCTGGTTGCAAATGCTGGAGAATGTTTGGCTGCGTTATCAAGGCATGGAAAGGTTAGTAAAATATCAAAACATCATTATCTTATATACGGTGACGTGTTATATTGAGTGTTGAAGCACCACTTGGTATTGGATATGAATGTACGAATTTTCAAGTAAGTATTGATATACTTTCAAGGTCTCTTTCTTAAGTCATCCATAAGCTTGTTGAAGTCTTTCTGATGAAAATTCAAGTAGACAAACTGAAGATATTTTCCCGAAGAATATGGTGATAGAATAGTTGAAGTGTTTGAAGTTTGATGTAGAGTTGATCATTGAACTACATACCCACTTGTGTCATAGATGAAAGTGTATAGTTCATAGTGAGATTTTCCAATGCATGGAATATATAAATCCTCGAGGGTTTTATGCTTAAATATGTAACTATTCAGTGTTAAATTCATTGGACTTTTATATTGAAAGATATTGTCTAATATTAAAATAAGTTGTAAGCCATGTTTGGACTCATTATTCACCTCAGCATCAAGGTATTTTGGCTTGTAGTGATTATATCTTCAGAATTCTGGCACATATCACCACTATCAAGCAGTAAGGGACAAAAGTATAGAAAATTCTGTCGTGACATGCCTTCCAACATTTTCATGAGTTTGGGATAGCATCAATTTGTAGCATATTTAGGAAATCTCAATGATTTTCAAAGTGTTCTCCCAACAACTCTTATACACCAATTTGGAGTAGCAAGGTATAAAGAAAAAATGTATAAGGACTATACACAAATTAGAGAGAAGTAATGCAATGATGGAAACTAGATTGAAAAAAATGTGTAACCCTTTGCCATTGATGTCAAAGGGGGAGGGAAAGCAAGCAGAGGAAGAAAGAAACTTCTCATAATGAAAGGGGGGGGAAGTGTTGGAGGAAGTGTCGCCATTAATTCCAAAGGGGGAGACAATTGGAAATCTTGTCATTGATGGCAAAGGATAAGAAAGGAGCATCACCAAAATTAACATTAAGGACAAAGGAGAGAATCAAGATCAGTTGAAGCATAAAGGAGAAATAAGGAAAAGAGAGGCAGAGGAGAAGAAAAGAGTAAAAGAGAGGCAAAGAAGCAGCATCAAATGCAAAGGAGCAAGACAGAGGAACAACAAAGAGGCATGGATCAACACCGGAATTATCATTAAGGCAAAGGAGTAGAGAGGAGCACTAAAAAGGAAAGGAGCAACATTAGAAGTATAATCTAAGGCACATGAGAAACAAAGAGGCAAGGAGCATCATTATAATCATTATCTAATGAAAAGGAGAATAAAGGAGTAGCAAAGAGGCAAGGAACAACATCAGAATGATCAGAGAAGACAAAGGATCAAGTCGCGCTGAAATGCATTCAGAACAGTGCAAGTCGGGTCAAGTCATGTATTTTCACATTCATAACAGTGCACGTGCAGTTCAGGGTCGAGTAGTGTATTTTTATGTTTAGAACAGTGAACGAGGGCATGTACAGTTCAGCAGGTTGAGTCGTGTAATTTCCAGAATAAATGTGTGCAGAACAATGTTTGGCGGCTTAGTCGTATTTCGTAGTCGCAGGTAGAAGGATGATCGCAAAAACCATAGAAACATAGAAATCATAGAAACTACAAAGTGTGATATGGTGATGTGGCTAGATGACGTGGCAGTGATGTAGGCAGTGATGTGCTGGTGACGTAGGTAGTGACGTGGAAAGCTGACGTGGTAGGTGACGTGGCCTGACCCCACATATCACAACAAATGTTTGATGATGTGGCAAGGTGATGTGGCAGTGACGTGGCATCCCTGGTGGGACCCGTACCCTTTATCACATATCACAAGTCGCAAAGCTCAGAAGGGATACCACTCATGAACCAAGTTGAAACATCGAAATGTGAAGTGCGATAGAGAGCCCAGATGTGATATGCTTCAAAGCTAAAGTCTAAAGGATTATAAGTTCGGCATGGGATCCATTCGCATATCACAAATCACAAGATTGGAAGGGTGAAAATAATAATAACAAGTTTTAATCGCCGAAATGCGAAATGCGAGACGAGGACCAAATAGAATGGAGTTTAAAAGCTAAAGTTCAAAGGTTTTCAAATCTGGATGTAAGGCCTTTTGTTAAGAAATCGCATTGGAGGTGGAAGAGGTGAATGTAATGTAGAAGTACCAAGGAATGTCGAAATGCGATAAAGGGACCGGATGTGATACAACTCAAAGCTATTATTTAATATATTTCAAATCCAGGTGTATGTGTTTTTTCTTTGTTAAATCACATTGGAGAACAGAAGAGCTATGCATAACAAGAAACACATGAGAATGTTGAAATGAAATAAAGGTAGTGGATGCAAGATATTTCAAAGAGCTCCATTGTGATATATTTCAAATCTAGGGTTCGTGTAGTTTGCGCCAATTTTATGAAGAAAAGTGAATGTGGGCAGTAGACTCGGTTAAGACCTGACACTCGTGTAGAATAGTGGTTGATGCAGTTGCGGATTTTAAGTAAGAAAAGTCTAAACGCGGGCAGGAAGGCTCGAGTAAGTGACCCAACATAGATAAAAGAGCAGAGAAGGTAGAACATTGCGATTATAAGGAGATAAAGTAGCACTATTTAAAACTCATCAGCTGGGTTGAGATGGGCCAAAAGACAGTTATGCAGCATTGTTCCAAATGTGCCAGCTAGGTCTAGTCAGGCAAAAGGCGTTTATGTAGAACTGTTATAATATAACAGATGGAACATAAAAGGTAGTGAAAACAGTACAAAGGACAAATGCACAGTGAGCCAAGAGCTAAAAGGGTTGAGTGAAATATATTTGTTGTAACTATAAATGTAAATTAATTAATTATTTTTTATTGTATGTGATGCAAAGGCAAGTCTCTGTAGGCATAGGAAAAACTCCAATGAGTGTTGTAATGATTATTTCTGATGTAATAACTTAAACTGAAGTGTAAGGAATCGAATGGGTGGAAGGCATAAGGTCAAGTCTGTTCACTTTGTATTCCTTGTAGAATGAAAACAGTTAGGAGTGATCTGTATAAGAGATATAATATCAGTGTGCATAGAGAGGTTAGAGAGAGGAAGAATAAGTGAGAGATGATAGAGATGTTGTGCACATCAAGAGGTTATATGAAGCATATATGAAGGTTGAAGAGGCAGCAGTGGAGGAGGAGTATAATAGAGATGATATCTAGGTAAATTAACATTTTAGTTTCATATTGAGTGAGGGGATTGTAATCTCCTTTCAAGTTGTATCTTGATAAATTTCCAAATTTCAAGGTAGTAGCCTCCTGTAGGTTGGAGCCTATGAAAAATAAATGGTGAGAGGGAGTTGGAGCTTGCCTTTGTATCACAAAAATAGTAATATGTGGGTTTCTCCCTTATGGGTTTCCACTTATATCTATTGTCTATGTGCTTGATGATTATGTGTAGATGTGATGTATTATTCTGTTTAATTACTTGTTGTCCACACATTCAGTTTGCTAAGTAATTATGTATTAAGTTGCTTATAAAGTGAAGTAGTTAAGGATTTGAATGAAAAGAGTTTTAATATCCATGAAAGTAATAAACTGATTAATCCCCCCACCCTCCTATCTCAGTTTAGCTAAGGGTTCATCACTTTAGGGACCGCCCATATACCATTTTCACGTCTCAGATGATGGGAGTTGTTCCTCGGTTGAGAAATTAAAATTTTAGTTTCTCCCTTGATTGAGGAACTCAAATAATATTTATCTTCATGTTTGCACATTCGGTTAAATTCTTTGACATAATATGCTTTCTTTTTTCCTACCTTCTTTTTCCACATGGCAGTCCTAAATTTTTTGAACACCCGCTTTTTTGTCTCCTCCTTAGCGTGAGGGAAATCATGAAGATTTATGTCCCATTTTCCTAACCACTTTATGTTTTGTTTCATCCATGTCTTTTCTGGGTGCTTTAGCTCTTCTTCAACAACTAATTTAGGTCACCGATGCTTATCCATATTTTCAACCTTCTTTAAATAACTTAGCAAATGAATGATTGTTGATGCCTCAATTGGAAACATACCAGTCTCAGATATGGGACCATTGATTTGACTTTGAGACTACTTGTGATTAGGTGATTTTGAATTCTTTCTATTTGAAATGTGAACTTTTGACTCTCCACTAAGTAGGTTTGAACTATAAACTCTGCACAATCCAAATAATCTAGTGAACAAGAAGAGAACTTTTACCCCAATGAACAACAAGAGAACTTGGTGATTTACAACGTGTCAAGGTAGTGTGACTACGTACGAAGAGTGAACTTGGGGATTTATAACCTGTTAACGTATTGTGACTACGTACGGAGACGTATATCATGGGGTAGGTAGTAGCAATAACCCTTCCATCGCGGTCTCTTCAGCTGGTTAACTAGTATATGATTACATTAATTTCTGGTCATTGACGTATAAATAGATTAGGAGTTTGAATGACTCTCTTAATTTATAGATTTTTCATTTCATAAAAGAAATCTTCACAAATGTGTCATTTCAAATGTCAATGACCCCATGATTGGTTCAAACAAAAAATAAAACCCTGCTAAGTCTTTCAACTTTGCACATGTGTGTTACGCTTTGCATTCATCATAAAAAATTTTCGAAGTAGTCTATGGACACAACATTTTAGCCCAGAAACTGTCGGTCGAAAAACTTATTTTTCCTATCAACAAAGTAGTCGTCTAAAAAAGCAACAAAATAGTCTAGAATCTGGAAAAGATTTTGAAAGAATCTGGCAAAGATTTTGAAAAAATCTAGCAAATATTTTGAAAAAATCTTGTTTACAGTTGTTAAAATTCAGTATTTTGGGTGCCCTAAAATTTTTTGATAGTGTTGAATCCATTTACACTAATAAAAATGCAATTCAAAAACTCCAACTACCTAACTTTTTGATTTTTTTTTTTACCAAATTCAAGAAAAAAGCTGACATCCAAGCTATTCCATATACTGAGTAGAAAAATTCATTAATGAAGACTCTAACGCCTAGGGATCAGCTCATCCATCGTATGACCAAGCTGTCAGAGGATGGCCATCCAGCGGGTTGCCTCTACGTCCCATATTGATTTCGATCGCCTCCTATCAGATCACAATTAAGAGATGAAGTTATGGGCATGTCATTTAGATCACAATACATGCAACATAATGGAGGCGCTATTTTAATTATGGTTGTACCATTTCAATTTTTCTAAATGTGAATTATAAAACTCGCCTGAACAGCAATTGGAAATTTTAAATTGGACTGCTCCTCAAAATGCCAAAAAACTATGATATACATTCACCTACCTGTAAAATGGATAGAGGCAACTCTTCAATCATTTTAAGAGAAGCAATTGCTTAAAGGTGGGGTTGAGATCTTCAATGGCCAACTTGTTGTTGCAACTACAAAAATGCTCCAGCTGCATTACATTTGATCCCAAATCAACCCTTTTCTGAGTTAAGCCTCAACCTTCCAGCCAAGAACTCATAGTGTTGCACCAGAAATCTACTTAGAGCGATTGTAGGCAATTCAATGACATCTTTGAATGGAAATTGTTTATTATGAGTAAAGAAATGGATGATATCTAATGTAAGTAGGAGGACTCGATCGATATTGGAGAGGAAAAATGATCGCCTCTCAGTGGCCTTCATTGGCTGGATGAAAATTAATTTCATTTATAATAAAATTTCTTATGTTGCATTATTCATCCTTGTATCTATTGAGTGTTCAGTTTTTTGGAATTAATGGAGGAAAAGAAGCACAACAAATGACACACGACAGTGTATTCCAAATTATTTTGGCCCATCTGTGAAATTTGCAGACAAAAGTAGTATTGGCACGACACTTTGAGAGAATAAAAAATAAAGGTCCCAAGAACAAATGCAGAACCTCCACTGTGTTGAAAATATTAAAGTCACCTGCATACCCCATGCAGGTAGAAAACAGAGTACAAACAGGGGCAGTGTACATTTCTGTGCATTTAACACAGGAATGGAGAAACCATAAGGAGGAACTAAATGTTTATGGGCCTTAGCCACGATTGCAGAGATGAATTTATGCTTATGGGCGCAACCTTTTTTGCAGAGGAGAAATTGAAGACTTTTGTGGTTCAAACCACGCAACAACAATTTTATTAAAGAGAAGTAATTTTGGGCTTTTAAGCCCTCAACAACCAATTAGAGTTTTGTTTAAACACGCCAAAGATTTTAAGTCTTGAATGGGCCACATCATCTGTGGTCCCCACTTCATCGCCCATCGCCAAGTTATATTTTGAGTGTCTTGTTGATATGAAGTCCCACCACGACGCGATGTTGTGATATCACACATCGCATATCGCAATGGACAGAGTTACATATACCACCGCAAAGGTTTCCGCCGAAGGTTTATTGCGATGCGATGTGATGTGGTCCCTACCACCATCGCACATCGCAATCGCTCGTCACCATAGTTAACCACATATGTTATGTTCCGCCAACTACCGATCCGCCGAACGCCGATATCGCTCATCGCAACATCGCCATATGCCAAACCATCTGTTCCAAAGTTCATTGCCGATCCGCCGATGCCAATAGCGCAAGCGCATATCACTCATCGCACATCGCAAGGGCACAAGTCCTGCAGACCATTGATCCGCCGCGGTGCGATCTTCGATGTGGGGTCCACCGTTCACAAATATAATTTTTGTTTTATTTTGTTTTATTTATTTAAAAGAAAAGAGGTTGCCCCATATAAAAGGAATGAAAGGCTCGTAGTTTTATTGTAATGTAGTTTTTGTTGTGTAATGAAAAAAAAGGCCCGCGGGCAGAGAAAAACACAGTAAGACCAGAGAGCACTGTTTTGTGCATTTTGAGAGATAGAGAGAAATATTCTGAAGAGCACTGTGTTTGTAGTAGTCAAGTATTCTGTATTCCCACTTCAGTGGAAGAAATTTTGTAATAGTTTTGTTTGTTAATGAAATAGGTTTTTTTCAAGTTTGTGCCATCTCTGTCCAACATTCAAAATTTCCATATTGAATCTCTGTGTTGTAGGGGAGACTCTTTTGTTCTCCCTGTTTGTTCGGAATATTCAGAAATTCCAACACACTGGACACAACACTGCAAGGGAATGTGAAACTTACAATACAATAATGATGGAACCATTTTTCTTAAAATAATCATCATTTTATTTTTTTAAACCACCGTAAAGTCATTTAGGTAAGTTTATTTTAATTCTAAAACTATAACACATGTGTGGGAGGTGTTTTAAAAAATGCATGATATCATTGTATTTTATGAATGATCAAATTACGAAATAGAAATCACCTCATATACAAATGGATAAATTTTCTAGATTAAATCGTATCTGATTTAACCAAATTTATATCTCATGAACATTACAATTTCATATATGATATATAGTGTTTAAATTACAAATATTCAAATCTCTTTTTCCTATTTTTGATTAAATAACTCTCTTCGCCTCTCTAAATCTAATCCAATAAGAATAACAAATTTTGATTATTTATTTTCTTTAACAAAAAAACTAATCCACTAATACATTAAATTTATTTAATTATAAATAATAATAATTATAGATAACTCTCTTCACTTCACAAAATTCAATCCAATAAGCTTAACAAAATTTGATTATTTATTTTCTTTAAAAAAATTAATCCACTTGAACATTAAATCAATTTAAATTATAAATAATAATTTTTATATAATAAATTAAATTATAACTGAAATTATTATTAATTATTATAAATAGTCGTTAAAAAAAATCCATTTCTAGTGACATATCCATATATTTTTACTAAAAAAAATATTTACTCTTATTAATATATTATTTTAAAAATACCATAAAACAAATTATTAATTAATCATAAGTAATTAATAATTAAAATATTTTTAAGTCACTCATTTCATTGACTTAAATTGATTTTTGAGCTTTATTTCCCGATTCCTAGTTTTGTGCAAAGTTCTTTGTTGCGAAAAGGTTACAAGACTCGTGCAATTTCTGTAAAACTTGTTAAATATTTTTATACAAATTTATAAGATTACAATATACCATTAAAATTGCTCATTGCTATTTTGTTATACATATGTGGAAATAATGCTTGCGTAATGTTAATAATGGCAAGACCTCTACAATTACTCAATCACTAAAAATCCTTAGTGCAACTCTTTTAGACATGAATATCCAAATAAACTAAATTTAATCAATTCACCAAACCCAAGACATTCTCTTGCTTTTATGTGTGTGTTCTAATTTGATTATGATAGCTTGTTTTATGAATGTAAGACTCTCACAAAAGTAAAATTCCCTTCTCATGGTTTTATGTGTGTGTGTTCCAATTTGATTATGATAGCTTGTTTGATGAATTTAAGACTCCCACAAAAGTAAAATGCCTTGGGTAAAACCATCGAGTCAACACTGTTAATTATTGGTAAAGCTTATTGAGATTAAATGCGAACCATCAAACTAATGCTCTTCTCATCAAATAATGAGAAGAAGTGTGATGGTTATCTTTAAAGTGCCCTGCAAGAGAAGGGAAACACTATCTAATGTGGATTTGGTTATTTGTTTGTTTAAACATAAAATTAAGTATACTTAGACTTTAAAATTTATAACTCACTAAAGAAAAATATCCAATGCAAGTTTAAATACCATTTATTAAACTTATAAAGGATGGCCATTCTTTAATTCAGATGTATCAAATGGGTTATTATGTCATGTGGTTACCAAAAGACAAGATATGGATTCTCATTAATTATAACACATAATTGAATTATAATGTGAGAATAAGGCACCTCTTAATTATCAATGTTATTCCCAAAGAGATGAAAATTCATCAAATAGAAAAGAAAACAAATTGGAAGAAGAGTTGGCCTCTACTCAACATTCTAGCAAACAATCTAATTCTCCCAAGAAAGAGAGATATGCCCATCAAACCATGTATAGTAACACAACATACATAAATCTTTTCTTTTATATAGGAAAGTGGTTGTATGGCTTTGTAAAACCTCCCACTCTACAAATTTGTAGTTATATTGCTTGTGAAAAATAGGAAACACATAAATAGGTACAAAATTGACCTAGAAAGCATGAAAAAAACCTAATAAATATAAAATAAACCTAGGAAAGCATGAAATGGCTTAGAGAGAGGGAGTAAAGGCTATGGGAGGGTTCATAATGTAGCACTACCTCCCACCCCCTTGAACCTTTCAAGCTGAATGAAAGATTTTACTTTATCCTAACTCGACCTCCATGGTCTCATTATGGAAATGTGTTACAAAATATCCTTCATCTCCAAAGTTAGTGAAATCAAATTTGTATTGCATCATCAGATATAACTCATCGAGAGCTCTCCCACAATATAAAATTTATCAAAATATGACATCAAGATCAAAAATTTTGGTCATTTAAATTCTAGCTAATAATACCATTTAGCATCAGGAAGAAATGTTACGTGGATCCTCCCATTAGCCTATATGGATTTTCCATGTCACCAACAACTTCCATCGTGTATTTTTCCACATCACCACACCACCACGCCTTATGTGTCTTCGTATTAGTTGTATAAATTATACAGCAAGCATGTATATCATGGATTCAATATAATCTAACAATGTACTAAAGTTAATTACCGAATCGCTTCTACAAATCAATTGCGGAATTAAAAACACAATCGCCAATCACATGAAGCAAAGAAGAATCAATCAAACCACAACACAGATAATTTCCCAAGGAAAGCTTGCTGCTCAAAACCCCCTTCTCTTCTATTGTATATTCAACATGGAATCATGAAACAATTACATACAACTCTTATCACAAGAGCCATCATGTACTCAACTAATTTTCTGACACTATCTCAGATAAAACTAACCAATACTTAGCCAATTTACTGCCTCCAGAAAGCCTGTTGCTTGAGAAATCCCTATTATTTAGGAATTTTGGCCTTCCTTGACTACATAAGTATCATGGGAACTCTAATGGGTGTTTGGTTGCATGGGTGCAACCCAATAATCCTACAATTCATAGTCAACTTCCCTTCCACCTAGATCTTAACTGGGTCTCTGCTGGATCTGACATGCATGCAGCTAATAATAGTAAATCCTCAGTTGCATGTGAGATCACTTATTGTGAATTAATTAATATTTAACTCACTTGATCTCTCACTAGTGTATCTAACCGTTACAACTATCACAATTAAGTTTAACTCAATTAACTGAGTTAAACTGATTACAGCCTGCATTAAATAATCCACCACTGCACTTCGAACTCTGTTACGACTAGAATTACTCCGCATGCCTCACCAACTACCTCTAACTCGAAATTCATGAGCTAAATGGGTTTATAACACTCAGTTAACTATTACATGTTATTTTTAGATTATATTACATTTTAATTTCCATATTAATTAAGGGATAATTAAAATAGAAATGCACCAAATTTAGCCCACACCAGTGTAGGTGCTACTAAGGCCTGTGGTCCCACCCTAGTGTAAGTGATGCTTGGGCCTCCTAGTCCCATACTAGGCATGGGCACTGAAATTTCTTGTTGAATATCAACACTCCCTCTCAACAAGAAAGGGATTATCCTTCACCCCGATCGTGCCTCTATGGTATTAGAATTTTCTCCTAGTGAGCACCTTCGTTAGAATATCTGCATCTTGATCTTCCATGGGAATGTACTGAAGAAACATTATTCTCATCTGCACACAATCTCTGATATGATGGTACCGAATATCTATGTGCTTGGATCTATCATGAAACAAAATATAATCTAGAGTTTAATGCAACTTTGATTATCACAATGTATCACTTTCAGATCCATCTGAGAACCGAACAAACCAAGCAAGATGTTTCTCATCCAGATAGCCTCAGATGTAGCTTGAATTTATTTCATATACTCTTCTTCCACTGAACCGAGTGCCACAGATCATTGCTTCCTATTGTACCAAGAAACTGATGTCAATCCTATGCTGAAGATCCCTCCCGATGTGCTCTTTCTGTCTGATGGACTACCTGCCCAATCTGCATCTGTGAAGCCTTGAAGCTTCACTCCCTCTATCCGTCTATACCATATACCATACTCTGATGTTCCCCTCAGGTATCTCAAGACATGCTTCCCCGCCTTCCAAAAGAGCTTGGTAGGGTTAACCATAGCTTGACTCAGCTGGTTAACGGCGTAGTAAATGTTTGGTCTAGAGTTCACTAGATACATTTGTGAACCAACTAAATACCTGTAGACAGTAGCATCCACTACCTCTCCAGAAGTAGCATCCTCTTTCCTCAAATTTCTTAGAAGAGGAGTGTCCATGGGTTTGAAACCCTCCATGTGAAACTTACCCAGTATCTCTTTCGTATACTTTCCTTGAGAAATAAAAAGTTTACCATCCCACCGCCATATTTCCAAACCAAGGAAATAATGAAGGAGCCCCATGTCCTTCATTTCGAACTCCCTTGCAATATCCTCCTTGCATGAGTGTATCAGCTTCTCATCACCAGTCAAAATTATATCATCAACATAAAGAACAATAATCAATAGCTTACCCTCAACCACAATCTGGTATAGGTTTGCATCAACTTCACTTTTAGTGAAGCCCAGTCTGGTGAAATAGTTGTCTATCCGAGTGTACCAAGCATGAGGTGCTTGCTTCAGCCCATACAATGCTCTCTTGAGTCGACACACATGTGACTCACTATTGAAGATATAGAAACCTTCAGGTTTCTCTATGTACACTTCTTCCTCAATCACTCCATTGAGAAACATAGTTTTCACATCCATCTGATGAATGTGCTAGCCCATTTGTGCTAAGAGTGCAAGGATGGATCTAATGGAAGAGTACCTTGAAACAGGTGCAAAATTATCATCATAATCGACCCCCTTGATCTGTGAGAATCCCCGAGCCACAAATTTGGCCTTGTATTTCTCCACACTCCCATCAGCAGCTTGCTTTACCTTGTAGATCCATCTAGATCCAACCACTGATTTGTCAACTGTCCTTGGGACAATCTCCCATGAACTATTCTTGACAATGGAGTCATACTCCTCCACCATTGCATTAACCCAATTTGGTTGTTGCACTGCCTCCTGAAAGGAAGATGGTTCAGTCACAATACATTTTATCATAAGAGCCATGTATCCAGTAAACCTGTCTGGAGATTGTCTTTATCTATGCTGTGAAGTAGGGGCTCCTACATTCTCTGCAACTTCAAGTCTCAATATATCATCTTTCGTTGTGTGACTTCTGTCATTTCTAATGGATGGCTCTACATGAGTGTTTTCCGCCACTCCATGATCCTCCACATGTGGCTGCTCCACATCTTCAGGCTCATCCTTGGGAAGCAAGAGTTCCTCCGCTGCATGCAAGTTCAGCTCCCTCTCAAGGGGCAACCACATGGCTTTCTCCTCATCAAATTTTATATCCCGTTGCACAATAGTAATTCTGTTGTTTGGCAAATAAACCAGATATTTTTGGGTGTTTGAGTGTACCCCACAAAATCCTGATCTCAGCTATCGGTTCCAACTTCTGCCTGGCGTCTTTGGCCACATGCACATAAACATATGAGCCAAAAATATTAAAATGTGAAACATTAGGTTTCTTAACAATGAAAGCCTCTTCATATGTACTCATGCCAAGTATCCTATGAGGACAACAGTTCTACACAAATACTACAGTGTTGCATGCTTCCACCCATATATGCATCAGTAGGCCTTGATCATGCAACATCGCTCTTACTTCACCCACAATCGTTCTGTTATTTATTTCATCGACCCCATTCTGTTGTGGGTTATGAGGCGCTATCAGTTCTCTTCGAATTCCTTCTTTGCTGCTGAAATTATTGAATTTGTTAGATATGTATTCTCCACCATTATCGCTTCTAAGAGCCTTCACTTGATTCCCTGAATCTTTCTCCACCAGTGCCTTAAACTCAAGAAACTTTGAGAATGTCTGATCTTTCTTCTGCATGAAGAAGATCTAGCATTTATGAGAAAATTCATCAACAAATATCACATAGTACTTATGTTTTGTTGTCGAAGCAACATAGAATGGTCCACACACATCTGTGTGAACTCTCTCAAGGATCCCTGAAGCTCAGTTCTCCTTCTCATGAAAGGTGGCCTTTACATATTTTCCCATAGTACATCCCTTGCATGTGTCTGACTACAGAAGTGCAGCCTTGGGAACACTAGTAAAAATCTGTTGCATGACTTTCAAGGCTCCATGGTGAAGATGGCCCAATCTCCTATGCCATAATTCGCCCTCATCCCAGCTCACCACTTTGTCTGCCTTTCCCATCAATTTTGTGTAGCCATCGACATCCAGCTTGTAGAGATTCTTAACTTGAATCTCTATCTTCTTCTTGGCCTGTTTTGTTGTTTTGCGTCGCAGGAAAGATTTTCCTTCACTTAAAACAACATCATAGCTTCTATCCTCCAACATTGCAACTGAGACTAAATTTTTCTTCAAACCTGGTACTTGCATTACATATTTTTATTGAAAGGGCTTACCTAACTCCCTATGGAAGGTAATGGTACCAATCACGATAGCATTGTACCACCCGTCATCACCCATTTTAATATGCAAATGGAGATCCTTCTCCTCAAAGCTACTGAAAAGTTCCTTGTCTCGTTTCATGTGAAAGGAAGCGCCACTATCCAAATACCACACAGATCCCAGTGCACTTGAAACCATGCATGTGATCAATGAGAATTCAAGCTCAAATTGCAAGGCCAAAGCCTCACTAGTTGTAGATCCTCAAGCCTTCTTGATATTCTTCTTTTGCGGACAGTTATTAGCATAACACCCATGTTCGTGATAGTGAAAACACTTCACCTTAGACATGTCTCGCTTCTTGAAATTTTGGACTTAGATTTCGAATGGAATTTCTTCCCCTTCCCCTTCTTACCTTGGTAGCCAAAGCACAATATTCTTCATCTTCATTCTTAGATGAATATCCATCTCTCACGTTCCTTTTGAACTCCTCCTGCACCAAATCCAATCACAGTCGTTCCCAATCTAGCAGCATTTCCCTTCCACTGACAAGGTCTTGATAACTGTGCCAACTCTTGGGAAGTCCTAGGAGAACCAAGCTCACCAAATCATCATTAGCGATAGTTATGCCAATTCTCCCTTGTTCATCCTAACATTGGACAAACTTTGTTAAATATTTTGGCATGGAGTTGCCTTTCTCCATCTTGATCTTCCTGAGTTTATCTTTGAGGGCCAATTTCCTATGGTCAATGCTGCTCTAAAATAGATCCGTCAAAGCCTTCCACATTGCATATGGTGTGGCTTTCCCATGGAGGCTTGAGACAATGTGGTCTCGTACTCCCTCCAATAGGATCCTCCTCGACTTTTCCACTTTCTTTTACCATGCATCAAGATTTGCAGCATTTGTCACAGCGGGTTTAGGAACATCACTGTCAATGAATTCCTTCAAGCCATTGTCTTCAATTACTTCCTACATCCTGTCCTTCCAAGAAAAATAGTTTGAGCTGCCCTCGAGTGTATACTCCAACCTCAAACCATTGAAATCCATTTCGATCCAAAATCAACTATAGCACCAAGAAAGTATTTCTGCAAATTCGAATTCTATCCAGTCACAAATACAGGTCCTCCTTCACTATTGTGATTTCCTGTGCTCTAATACCATGTAGAAATTATACAACAAGCATGTATATCATGGATTCAATCTGATCTAACAATGTACTAAATCTAAATACTGAATCACTTCTACAAATCAATTATGGAATTAAAAACACAACTGCCAATCGCATGAATCAAAGAAGAATCAACAAAACCACAACACGGATAATTTCCCAGTGAAATCTTGCTGTTGAAAACCCCACTATATTATATTGTATATTCAACATGGAATCATGGAACAATTACATACAAAGCTTCTCACAAGAGACCTTTTGTACTTAGCTAATTATCTCACACTGTCTCAGATAAAACTAACTAATACATAGCCAATTTACTGCCTCCAGACAACCTGCCTTGCTTGCACAATCCTTGATGAATGCCATCACTATTATTTAGGAATTTTAGCCTTCCTTGATTGTGAAACTATCATTGGCACTCCAATGGGTGTTTGGTTGCATGGGTGAAACCCAATAATACTACAACTGATAGTCAACTTCCCTTTCACCTATATCTCAATTGGGTCTCCACTAGATATGACATGCATGCAGCTAATAATATTAAATACTCAGTTGCATGTGAGATCACGGATTGTGAATTAATTAATATTTAATTCACTTTATCTCTCACTAGTGTATCTAACCGTTACAACTAGCACAACTGAGTTTAACTCACTTAACTAAGTTAAACTGATTACAACCTGCATTAACTAATGCACCACTGCACTTCGAACTTTGTTACAACTAGAATTACATTGCATGCCTCACCAACTACCTCTAACTCAAAATTCATGAGCTAACTATGTTTATCACACTCAGTTAACTATTAAAAGTTATTTGAGATTAGATTACATTTTATTTTTCATCTTCATTAAGGGATAACTAAAATAAACATGCACAAAATTTAGCCCACGCCAGTGTAGGTGCTACTAAGACCTGTGGTCCCACCTTAGTGTAGGTGCTGCTTGAACCTCCTAGTCCCACACTAGGCGTGTGTGCTGAAATTTCTTTTTGAAACTCAACATTAGTCCTTTGGAGTTACCTTGCCAAGCCTCCAAGGCATGAATTCCACGTTATATGATGAGAGGATTTCCCATATCGTGGATCCCATCTCTTAGGCCACTATGAGATTTCACTCACTTCAAATTATTGAGGCATAATAGGAAATATTAGCATCAATTACTAGGTGGTCTCATGTTTCCCTGGACTCTATAAATCGTGACCTGCATGGAAAAAATTTTCACCACCAGGAAAATCTCATAGGGTGCAAGAGTCAGTTACAAATTTTTTATGACCTGATTCAGGTCCCTGGCCCTATTAATTGCGACCTTTCTTCTGGATGTGAAATTTGAACCTCATGAGGTATCCGACCTGTGATAACAGTCTTCTCCATAAAACGACAAGAAGATTTCTCGTCCCTTGGCTCATCCACTAGATTGCACATTTAAACCTCCCAGGGTTTTTAACCCGTAATGATGTCACACTAACATTATACCACAATGACATCATGTCGATTTCATGCTGAAATGTGGCCTCTTTTGAAGGTGCCATGTGTCACTCAGTTATAGGCCATAAAACCATCCCAAAAGGACATTTTTTGTGGTCATATATCATGCTGTATGAATGCCACATCTTCATTCCTTTCATGTCATACTACTACATCAACTCCATCCTTGGCCCTACCGTGGATAGGGCCTTATGTAAAAGAGCACTTCTCCATTATATGAGTTTTCACTGTCCATTTTGTAGTCCAATATATGAGCCTCCACATCCTCATGCCTCGACCAACGTCCACGACACAAAGCCTTCATAGGGCTACCTCTAGAATGGTGGATAGTGGGAATATTAAAAGCTATATGGTACTAATTAGGAGGAACCCTGGTTACGGGCAGGGGCTTTCAAAAAAAAATGAAAGGTTAGTTGAAAAAATTCTAGTTAATATAAGGTTTTTTTGAAGGCTAGTATGAGTCCATTAATATGACAAGTATTGACTGATGCTTTCCCAACCATTGAATTACCACAATGTACCTTTTTGGTACATTATATTTCACAAGGCTAGACACACTCTCTAATAATATCCATTATCCTTCCAAAATAAAGGAGTGTCCAAAGGCTTGAAGGACATGAATATGTTATTTAAAGAACCAAAGAAGCCTTTGAAAACTACCATGGAAAATACACAAAATAAATAATGATGATGTATGAGGTAATGGAACAACCCTGGCTAAATATCTAATCAAACATTAAACACATTTAAAGGATTTTTCTTTATAATGATGGAGAAATGGTGACTAGAAGAAGTTAAACTAGTCTTAAGCATTCATCATAGAATAGAATCAATGTGGGATAATGTGGGCCTTGATGCACAAGATTTTCCTTGAAGAATTTAGATAGATAGTGCTCTAGGTAAGTCATCCAAACCTCCAAATTATGATTCATTCCAATGTTATTTTTTGGATAGGATCC
The DNA here is from genome assembly GCA_034641835.2 of Pinus albicaulis. Taxonomy (NCBI): domain Eukaryota; kingdom Viridiplantae; phylum Streptophyta; class Pinopsida; order Pinales; family Pinaceae; genus Pinus; species Pinus albicaulis. The sequence continues at coordinate 681,242,448 of CM076576.1, forward strand.
TCTGTGGGCCATGTTATTCATAAATTAAGATTTAGAGTTAGCCCATGCCCTAGTCATGATAGTGCATTCATTGATCAACATGATAATAATAATCTGGATTCAAATGAGGAACCAATTATTGGAAATTTTATTGAATTCATAAACCCTTTTAATTATTTAGAGCATGAACCTTATTTATTAGACATAATTCCCTCTCCAACTCTGAGCATAGTGAGAGAGAGTGATATGTAGTTATGGTATCCTTATGATGTCTAGCCCAAAAGTCCTAAACTCTTCTATAAAATTATATGTCAAAAGAGTTAGAGCTTGATGTATCGGAAAATCATGTTCAATTGATAGTGTTTAGGTTGTTGGCACTCAAAAGAGATTAGGAAAAGGAAATTAGTGGGGTCAAGTAGGGGAAACAATTTTTACTCACCAAGGTCCTTAGAGCAACACATACACTAGAAAAGTTGTCCCAATGAAATTCATTTCCTTTACATATTATATCTGTAAGGAACCTTGCAAAAAAATTATCCCTTACACCTTGTTGGTAGAACATGAACCTAATTTGATGTTTATATAAGAGTCTATGCATAAGGGATATTTACTAATTAAGTATTTCAAAAAAATGGTATTAGGGGAATTTATTTGTAGGGTGATTATAGGGGTATTTATTAGTTTAATATTTTTCTTGTGATTTTTTGCATCATAAAGAAATTATACAGAGGAGCTCAATAGTAAAAAAAAAATTCCATAAGGATCATAAAGAGTCAACCACACAAGAACACAAGGGTTTACCTTGTGAAAACCCACATGGGAGAAAAACTCAACCACCTTTCCTTATAGGATAAAGTAAAAAATAGAGACATAAATTCATAGACAAACTACCCAGTAAGATGAATAGACCAAGAACCCACCAAGAAACCAAGCCAACCCTCCAAAATAGAAGCTGGAATTTTTTTTCAAAGGCTCAGTCAAAGTATTTTTCTTCCACAGAAAAATCCAAACTCCTCCACAGAATACATCATATAAAATTCATTCCAAGTCTAGTCACATGCGGGAATAGAAATATATTAATTTTTCTTTGGCCTTCATCTCCATGAATTCTTCGCTTTAAGGGAGTGGAACATGCTTGATATGATGAGATGAGAATTATACCATGAGGGAGATCAAGCAACCACACACACACACACACACACACACACACACACACATATATATATTTATTACCTTTGGGGTCGAATAGGTGCCTCTTTAGGGATAAGCTGCCTTCACCCAGAGTACGGATGACTTAGTATTCTTGTGCGGCCATAAACTGAAATGTAAAATTCTTTTTTTTTTTTGGAGAAGTTCATGAAGAACAAGCCTTCTAGTCATATAAGTATTTATTTTCTTGTAAATTTTGTTATTATGAATGGTCAATAATTATAGCCTGTAACATTCAAGTAATAAGGTATGGTTCATCATAAAGTCGAGGTGAGTGCCCATCTTATGTGGTATGGTGCTAATGATTTTTTTGAAGTAGGTAGATTTAATATTTTTTAGTCATTAGAGGAGAGTTTATGTATGCATGCCTCATGGTCTACATTAATTGGAATTATTTTTGTTATCTTATACTCATTTAGTTATCCTTTGTCGGTAGGATGATGTGTTGTGCATCTATCTTGTGTGAGCATGGGAATTATTGAATAATGAGGTTGTTGCATTATTGGATTTTTGCATGGTTGTATGATAGATCCTTCAATGGTTATCTAAGACCACCCAAGACTGCTCATAGTATACCTAGCATTAGTTCTCTTGATATCTTAAAGGTCTCAATAGCTCACTATTGTGGCCTTGCTGCAGGTGTCTTCATTAGTAGTGTGACTTAGATATTGTGTATATGAGGTAGATCTAGATCAGATGAGTGATTTACTTACACTATCATGCTTTTCTTAATTCAATGATTACTTATGTCGCTATACGGTATTAACTGAGTGGTTTTCAAGAGAATTTTTTATCTTTGTGTGTTGGAATGAAAAGTATTGTAAAGAAATGTGTTGTGAGTTCTTGCCTCATTTGTAAAGGATTGATAAGTCCTAAAATTTCAAGATGCTCTTGCATTGGTCACTTATTATTCTCACATATGGTTTATGTATTAACATTCTCATCTTGATGGTTATTCAACTAGTAGATTGGTTGTATGCTCATTTTCCTCTTATAAGCATGTGTGAATTCCTAAATGACAAGGGTAAAGGTTGAGGAGACATATGAATAACATCGAGAAAATGTGGATTATTGTCTCCTTGGGCTTGACATGTAGATCCCATGAGTAGGAGGCCATGGGATCGTAAAAATCCAATTATGAGAGTCAATGAACCTTGTTGTTGATTGTTATAGCGAAGGAGCAAGAGGCATATTGAGAAAGTTATTAAGTATAATGGGGCATTTGATGGGAGGAAAACCTATAACTTAACATCAAGATTTACATGATGGTCACAGATTCCTAGAAGGGCTTTGTAGCATATTGATCCTAGTAGATGGGAGCTAAGAGATGAAAAGTGTTATGTTAGAGGACTGAGAATTTCACATCACGGTAGCATGACCACGTGAAGGCTTTGGGTTGTGGAGTTGGAACGAGGCACGAGGATGTGGAGGCTCATGGATTGGACTACAAAATGGACCTAGAAAACTCATATAATGGTAAAGTGCTCTTTTATATAACGTCATATCCTTGGTAGGGCACAAGATGGGGTTTATGTACTAGTGTGATATGGAAGTAATGAAAACATGACATGTAGACAACATGGCATGTGGCCGCAAAAAATGTCCTTTTGGGATGGCTTTATGGCCTATAACTAAGTGACACATGGCATATTCAAAAGAGGCCACATGGAAGCATGACATTGACATGATGTCATCATGGGATGATGTTAGTGTGACATCATCATGTGTCACAAACCCTGGGAGGTTCAGATGTGCAATTTAGTGGACGAGCCAGGGGACGGGAAATATTCTTGGCATTTGATGGAGAAAAATTCCATTAGAGGTCACAACCTAAGGAAGTTCAAATTATGCATCCAGAAGGTAAGTCATGATTAATAGGGTCAAGGAATGTGAATCTTGTCATAAAAAATGGGGAAGTGATTGTTGCACCCCATGAGAGTTTCCTCATGGTGCAATGTTTTTCATGGAGATAACGGTTGATGGAGACCAGAGAAACATGAGACCACATGTAACTGATGCAAATATTTCCTATTTATCCTTGATAATTTTAAGTGAATGGAACCTCGTAGTGGTCATAGAGATGGGATCCACGAGATGGGAAATCCTCTTGTCATATAACATGGAATTCACGCCTCTGAGGCTTCACAAAGTAATGCCAAAGGACTAATGCGAAGACACATAAGGTGTGGTGGTGTGGTGATGTGACAGAAGACATGATGGAAGTTTTGGGTGACATGGAAACTCCATATAGGCCAATGGGAGGATCCATGTGTCATTGCTTCCTGATGTGACAAGGCATTATTAGCTAGACTTTAAATGACCATAACTTTTGTTCCGGATGTCATATTTTGATAAATTTTATATTTTGGGAAAGCTCTTGATGAGTTACATGTGATGGTGTAGTCCAAACTTAAATTTTGTAACCTCATTTCCATAATGAGACCATGGAGGTCGTGTTAGGATAAAGTAACACGTCCCATCCATCTCGGAAGGTTCAAGGGGGTAGGAGGTAGTGTTACATTGTGAATTATCCCATAGAATTTTCTCCCTCTCTCTGACCCATTTCTTACTTTTCTTGGTTGATTTTGTATTTATTAGGTTGATTTCACGCTCGCTAGGTCAATTTTTTACCTATTTTTTTGTTTCCTATTTTGCACAAGAAATGAAACTTCTAATTTTTAGAGTGGGAGGTTTTACAAGGCCATACAACAAATTTCAGATATCAAAGAAAAGATTTATGTGTGTTGTATGACTATACATGGTTTGATGGGCATCTCTCTCTTTCTTGGGAGCATTAGATTGGATGCTCAAAATTTGATTAGTGGCCAAATCCCCTTCCAATTTCTTTACTTTTCCATTTAATGAATTTTCATCTCTTTAGGCCTAACATTGATAATTAAGAGGTGTCTTTATCACATTCTAATGCAATTATGTGTTATAATTAATGAGAATCCATATATTTTCCTTGGTAACCGCATGACATAATAACCCATTTGATACATCTAAATTAAAGAATGGACATCCCTTATAAGTTTATGGTGTTTAATGTTGCATTGGATATTTTTCTTTACTGAGTTGCAAATTTTAAAGTCTAAGTATACTTAATTTGATGTTTACACTAAAAAATAACTAACTCCACATTAGATAGTGATTCTGTTCTCTTTTAGGGCTCTTTAAGAATAACCATAACACTTATTCACATTGTTTGATGAGAAAAGAATTAGTTTGATGGTGGGTATTTAGCCTCAATAAGCTTTACTAATAACCGACATTTTTGACTCGATGGTTTTACCCAAGGCATTCATAATTTGTGGGAGTCCTAAATACATCAAACAAGCTATCATAATCAAATTGGAACACACAAATAAAACCATGAGAAAGTCATTTGGCTTTTGTGGGAGTCTCAAATTTATCCAAAAATCTATCATAATCAAATTGGACTACACACATAGAACCTTGAGAAGGGCATTTGGATTTTGTGGGAGTCTTAAATTCATCAAACAAGCTATCATAATCAAATTGGAACACACATAAAACCATAAGAATGTCTTGGATTTGGTGAACTAAATAAATTTAGTTTATTTAGATACTCATGTATAAAGGAGTTTCACTAAGGGGTTTCATTATTAATGTGATTGAATATCAGCAAATCATCAACAAAAATGGAATGCGTGAATCAATGTTAAACGTGCTTATGATGTAGTCTCTCATATAAATTCCATATGGAAATTGAAATATATGCTAACCCTCAACATGGGGACGAATATCAGGACAGAATATTTATCATAAGCCGATGTACTATTTATTTAATATAATACAATTGTTTTTTTTCTTCTGAAAAAAATGTATAACATAGGTTTTTGAAATTTTGAGGAAAAGTCCAATTTCAACTTTCCCATGGGTTTTCTAATTCACATTTAGAAAATTCAAATAACGCACCCATAACTACATATCTTAACTGTGATTGGATAAGTGGCGATGTTGGAAATATTGTCATTGATGGCAAAGGAGAAGACAGGTGTAGCACCTGAAACAACAACAAGGAAAAAGAGAAGCAAGGAGAAGCATTAGAGAAGAAACAAAGGAAGAAAAGGCAGAGAATTGAAGCAGAAAGCTATTCAAGGTGCATAGTAGTGAGGGTAGAAGTAGGACTCTGGACAAACCGAGTTTCTATTTGTAAACCTATAGACATTTTTAGAAGGGCCATCGAACTAGAATTATGCAAAATTGTGTATATACAGTCAATTGGTTTTGAAGTCACAATTTGAGAGTTCATCATATAGAGGTTTTGCATAAAGAAAAGAAGAGGAGAATTTAGAGGTTAAAGCTATGTGGGCTACTTGATTTTGAATTTTTTCCTTATAGAAATGATTCAGTGTGAACGAAGGAGTTAAATGATTGAAGACACTTATTTGCATTCAACTTCAAGGGAAGATCTATGACGGAGTCCCAGTTTGAAAGGGTAAATTGTAGTTTGGAATTGCCATGGTTATGAAGAATTCCTTTTAAGGATGGAAACCTGTCCGCGGTTGAAAACGAGTTAAGAGATCAAGGCAGTGCCGAAAAGGATAAGTGATGGCACAGAGCAATGCATCATTGTATATAGAAAGGATTGTGAATATATAATGCGATGAAAATTGAAGGTAGAACCATGAAGGGAAGAAGCAAAACTGGCAACAAATAGTAATGGTGGTTTCGAAAATACAAACCAGTTGTTTCGCATTTGTCTAAAATTGTAAGCGGAATCGAAGAAAAAAATGCGATAAGGGTCCGCGTATGACACGTGTCCTAAGGTGGTTTTTAAAAACCATGAGTTTTGCACTTTTTTGGAGAGTTAAATCGTGGGCTTAAAACTTTTTCGATTTCCGTCCGATTGCTAGCCATCAGAGATCGACGGTTTCACACCATGAAGATGCATGAAAGTTAATGCAGGGTTAGAAAACCGTCGGCCCGACTATGTGTTGGTGCGGGAATTAAAATGTTAAATGTGAATTGAATGATATATGGTGGGACTCAATATTAAATATGTGATATATTATGTTTAATCCAAAATCAGAGATTTGCATGAAGATATAGATGTGGGACCCAAATATGTTGTGGATTCTTGGATGATATAGGTTGCATGGTTCAACATATAATGTGAAGCGTTATGATATGCCGAGGTTTTAAACCAAAGGAAAGGGGTTATATAATGGTGATTGATATGCTGGGGCCCTTACATAAGGGTTTAATAACAAAGGTAAATTGTGTATATATGTGGTCCCGAGAGAAAGACCAACGTTGAGTTAAATAATCATTCTAATGGTTATTGATATTATAAAACTTTGGATTTTAACCTAACGTCCGAACTATGGTGGACCTTTTCGACTTTTAAAAGTCTGAGATGATAGGTCTAGTGCCGAAGTTAGTTGAATGAGCAAGGATATAAAAACTTTAATATATGCTGGTGTTTGGCCTTTAATCTGAGTTTGTATGAAATGCTATGACCGAACATGCATTAAAACTATGGGCCAGATATATCACTGTGTTGGATGGAATTAGTAATTTGAAATAATGGTGGGCCAAGTATGAGCATTAATTGTATGCAATTCATTCGTTGGATGGAATTGGTAAGTTATGAAGATGTTAACGCATGGTAAGTTACATATGTGTGTGCCCGAAAGTGCGTATTAAACTATGCCAATGATTAAAACAAAGTTGAACTTTGGAATGAACATATGTTGAGATTTAATTAATCAAGTTCTAAATTATGGTATATAGAGGAAACTCCGCATATGAAGATTTAAGGTTAAAGTTTAATATGGTTTTAGTTGTAATATTCGAATATTGATTCAACATATTATAAGTTGGGTTTTGATTATGGTTTTAACCATAGGTTTGAAGTAGAGAAGTAGAGCTTCTACATAAAGATAAGAAATCTGGGTTGTATTGCAGAGTTTCTGTGTTGGTCGAAGATTTATGTTGATGATTAAGCCAAAGAAAATATTGATTGGGCGCTTCCATAAAATGAACTATTGATAAAGGATTCTACCATAGTGATGGAAAAAGAAAGCTTCAGCATTGATACAACTGCCAGATTTAAAAAATAAATTAGAAATGCATTTTTATATACACAGTGAACTTGGAGAATGTGGGTCTAACAAGGGTACAGGCACAGAAAGTAGGAGAGTAAGCTAAAACTAAAAAATCCAGTGACAGTGGCAGAAAAGACAAACGCACAGCAAGCAAAGGGCCGAAAAAGGGCTGAGTGAAATTGATTTATGTAACTGTAAATGTGAATGTAAATGATTTAAAATTATTTTTATTATATGTGATGCAAAGGCAAGTCTCCGTAGGCAAATAAATACCCCACTGTAATATTGAAATGTATACATATTGTTATATTTTTTCTAAATGTGCTAGGCAAGAAAACAAGAAGGTGGAAGGAAAAAGGTCATGGCTATTCATTTCGAATTCCCTGGTGAATGCTAACAGTCATGAGGAAATCTCAATAAATAATTTTACAAAGATATAGATAGAGAGGTTAGAGAATGGAGATATGAGGCAGAGAGGGTAAGAAGAAGGAGGAGCATATAAAGAAGATATGAAGATTCAGAGATGATATAAGGCAGATATGAAGGCTGGTGGACAACAGTGAAGAAGGAAAGAATAGAGCTGATATCCAGGTAAATCAGCATGTGTTTTTTATGAAAGAGTGAGGAAGTTGGTGCTTCCATATCAAGTTGTAGCTTGATAGATGTTAGTTGTAGCTGGCTGAGGTAGGAGCCTCCTATAGGTTGTAACCTGCAAAAAATAGATGGGAGTTCGAGTTTCCTTGCAAGTTGTAGCTTGCAAAATTGAGGTAGGAGCCTCCTATAGGTTGGAGCCTATAGAAAATCAGTGGTGAGAGGGAGTTGGAGATTTCCTTTGCATCACAACAAAAATAAGATGTGGTTTTCTCCCTTATGGGTTTCCACTTATATCCGATGTCTATGTGAATGTTGATTATGTGTTGATACTTTGTATTTAATCTGCTTAATACCTGTGCTCACAAATTAAGAGTGATGTTAGATTATGTAATAAGTTGATCATGAAATGAAAGTGTAAATAAGTTTAAATGAAAGTTTTAAAAGTCCATGAATGTGTTAAACTGATTCACCCCCCCCCCCCCATCTCAGTTTAACTAAGGGTTAAAAAATTGGTATTAGATCTGGTTCCTTCTGTATCAGTTTAACAACTGGAAGGAGATCCTAGGTCCCCAAGATGGCTAGTCTAGAAGGATTCTCAAAAAATAAATTCCCTTTTTTCACTGGTACAAATTATGCCTTTTAGAAAATAAGAATGAGGACGTACATAATGTCTCTAGGAATAGAAGTTTGGGCTGTTATGGAATTGGGATATGCCCCAAAGGAGACTGACTCAGAGAAAGATGTCAAACAAGACTTTGTAGCTAATGCAAAAGCCATGAATGAACTCTTAAGTGGACTGTGTGAGGCAGAATTTATCAAACTGATGCACAACAAGGCTGCCAAAGAAATATGGGATACACTAGAAAACATCCATGAGGGAGACAAAAAGGTGAAGATAGCCAAACTTCAAGTCTATGGAGCTCGGTTTTAAAATATAAAAAGGAATGATGATAAGGACATTGCCAGCTTATTTTTAAGGGTTGCATAAATTGTGAATAACATCAAAGCTCTAGGAGAAACCATAAAATAATGTGTAATTGTTCAAAATATTCTAAGATCTTTACCATCCAGCTTTAACCCCCAGGTTTCTGCCATAGAAGAAATAGCTGATTGGGAAACTTTGACCATGAACCAATTACTTGGAAAATTAATAGCCTATGAGATGAGACTACCACAGAGGAAGTCAAATGTGAGGGAGGCAACCTTTAAGATAGAGAAGAACAAAGAATAAAAAGAAGATACATGCTCCTGCTTTGATGAAGAGGAGGCCAAAGTTATCAGAAGATTAGATAGAGGCTCAGGAAAGTATAAAGGTAAACTTCCATTTAAATGCTTTAACTATGGAAGAGTTGGACACTATGCTTCTAAGTGTCCTCATAAGAAGACAAAGAATCAGACTCAAGAGACAGAGAAAACCATATCAAAGAACTGGCAGAAAGGGAATAGATACAGAAGAAAATCATTTTATGCTCAGCAAGATAGCAGTGCATCTGAAAACTAATATGAAACCTAAAATGAAGAAGGAGCCTCTGAATTTGTATTGATGGCCAAGGAAGAGCTTGAAGGATTCCTTCTAGAAGATGAGGAAGAAGGTGAAGTTGATCTTGAGGGGGGGCTTAGAAGTGCCCTGGTGGAAATAGATAGACTTAAACTGAAGTGCAGAAAGCAGAAAGACATTCTCCTCAAATATGTAAGAGAAGAACAAAATTTAGAAGACCTCATTCAGTTGAAATTAGAGCTTGAAGAAGCCAAAAAGGTAGAAGACACTCTAATTAAGAAAATTGAGGATGAAACTCAGAAGCAAGACAAATTGGAAGAAGAAGTAGTAAGCTTGAGAAAGAAATTAGAAAACACCCAAAGGAAATTGTCAATAAACACTCCTCAAATGACAAGCTCTGATAAGTTGAATAAAATACTAGATGCTCAAAGATCTCCTCTGATAAAAACTGGGATAGGCTATGAAGGAGAAACAAGTAAAGTCAAAGAAATAGATAACATTAATATCATTTTTGTAAAATCTGTTAAGGATAATGAAGCATCTCAGAAGGTTCCTACAGAAGTAGAAGCCTGCAATGAAGTAAACAAAAACATGAAGGAACCTAAAATGACAAAGAATGAAATAAATAAACATTCAACTATAAAAAGCTCTTATACTCCTGAATATATAAAGTTTGGAAGCTATCAAAGGAGATTCTTCCCCTCTATTAAAAATGTCACTTGTTATGCCTGCCACAAATGAGGACATATTGCTACTTACTGACATAAAAGGAGAATCGATTCCAACCATAAAAGGATGCAGAACGTGAAAATACTACCTGAAGCAAACAAATGGAGAAGACAACCCTTCATTGGGTACACTAATTGTTTTTATGGTAATTGTTTTTACTACAAGGAGTTCGGCCATAATGCCAAGGAGTGAAGAACGAATGGACAAAGACTGATGTATGGAAACTCAAGGAGATGGATGAACAATGGAGAATTCACTCATGTACATAATTCATTCAGAAACATAATCAAATGATGTTACTGCCATCAAGTTGGGCACAAGTGTAACAAATGTCCTATCAAATAATGTGGTCCATCATCTCAAGAAAGGTACCAAACAAAACGATGCATGCAATGGAAAAAGAAGTTGAATAAGTGTGACCTGGCTCTAATAGCTCAAGACCAAAAAATCAAATGGTATTTGGAGAGTGGATGCTCAAAACATATGACTAGAGATCGAATCAAGTTTGTAACCTTTGATGAAAAGAAATCTGGGAATGTAACATTCGACAATGATAAAGTAGGGAAAATCAAAAGGAAAGGCTCAGTCAGCGTGGATAATGGAAGAGGAAAGGCTCAAGATGTACTATTTGTGGATGGGCTGAAAGCCAATCTGCTAAGTGTCAGTCAAATGTGTGATAAAGGCTGTGAAGTTATTTTTAGAGCACAAGACTATGAACTAAGATCAAGCACCACAGGAAAGACCTTGATCAAAGGTATTCAAACAAAAAGTAATGTCTACATAGTGAAAGAAGAGAATTAAGCATGCCACTTTAGCAAACTTGAGGAATCATGGTTATGGCATAGAATATTGGGACACTTAAACTTTGACCATATCATAAGTCTGAGAAAGAAGAATGCAGTCAGAGATATGCCAGTCATAAAGAAGCCTTCAAATACCATATGTAAATCCTGCGAACTAGGCAAACAGACCCACACATCTTTCAAGACCAAAGAGAAACTATCTACAATTAGACCTCTTCAGCTTTTTTACATGGACCTGTGTGGAACTTCAAGAACTAAAGCACCAAGTGGAGAATCTTATTTCATGCTGATAATAGATGATTTTTCCAGAATTAAGTGGGTAGCATTTCTCAAATATAAATATGAAGCACTTGATAAATTCAAGATATTCAAGGCATTGGCAGAAAATCAAACAGGATGCAAGCTAAAGTGCATCAGATCATATAGAGGATGTGAATTCACAGATTATGATTTTGCAGACCTATGCAACGAGCATGGGATAAAACAACAGTTTACAATTGCAGGTAAACCTCAACATAATGGAGTGGCAGAGAGACAAAACAGGTTAGTACAACAGATTTCCAGAGCAATGATGCAAGAAAGTAACATTCCCCAAACCTTTTGGGCAGAAGCAGTACACACAGCTGTTCACATTCTTAACAAAGCTAATTTAAGATGAAACTGTGACAAGACTCCTTATGAATTATGGCATGGTAAACTAGCATCAATCAAGCACTTTAGAGTCTTTGGAAGCAAGCGTTTCATAAAAAATAATGATGAAAAACTGGGAAATTTTGATGCAAGAGCTGAAAAAGGAATATTTTTAGGATATGCATCCAAGAGTAAGGGTTACAGGTGCTACAAGAAAACACTACAAAAAATTGTGGAAAGAATTGATGTAATATTTTATGAAGATCTACCAAACAGAACAAGAAGTACAGGATGTAGAAATCCTCCAGAAGATCATGAAGAAGAGAGCCAAGATAATGATGAACTAAGCAAGACAACAGAAGATACTGAATTAAACTCAAAATGTCCCTCAAGACACACGCAAAAGAATCATCCAAAAGATCAAATCATTGGGGACAAGAGTGTGGGTTTCCAGACAAGAAGAAAACTAGCTGAACAGAAAGAAGAAGTATACCTAGCCATGCTATCTCAAATAGAGCCAAAGAAGTTTGAAGAAGCTAGCAAAGACAAAAACTGGGTAAATGCTATGAATGAGGAACTGGACCAAATTGAGAAGAACAATACCTGAGATCTATTTCCAAGACCCATTGGGAAAAATGTCATTGGCACAAAATGGATATTCAAGAATAAGATGAATGAACAAGGGCAGGTAATCAGAAATAAAGCCAGACTTATATGCAAGGTATATTCACAAATTGAAGGTCTTGATTATGATGAAACATTTTCCCCTATAGCCAGAATGGAAGCAATCAGAATGTTTTTGGCCTTTGCATGTTATCATGAATTCAAGGCATATCAAATGGATGTGAAGTCTGCCTTCTTGAATGGAGATCTAGAACAAGAAGTCTACATGGAACAACCTGAAGGATTCTCATTAACAGATAAACAAGACTATGTGTGCAGATTAAAGAAAGCATTATATGGGCTGAAACAAGCTCCTCGTGCATGGTACTCAAGGCTTGACAAATACTTGCAAAAAAAAGGTTTTAAGAAAGGAGGAGTAGACAAAAATTTGTACATAAAGGCTAATGAATATGAACTCCTGATTGTAGCAGTATATGTAGATGACATCATGTTTGGTAGCAACAAATAGAAGTTAACAAAATAATTTGCTGAAAAAATGAAATCATAATTTGAGATGTCTATGATTGGAGAGCTCACCTTATATTTAGGACTTAAAATTCAACAAAATAACACATGAACATTCATCTCACAAGAAAAATACTTAAGAGAGATGTTGAAAAGGTTCCAAATGGAAGACTGCAAACCTGTGTCAACTCCCATGATCACTGGATGCAAGCTATGTGCAAATGATGGATCTGCAGATATAGATTAAATATTTTACAGATCCATGGTAGGAAGTCTGCTATACCTAACTGCCTCTAGACCAGACATTGTGTTGGAAGTAGGACTTGTGGCAAGATATCAAGCAACACCAAAACAAAATCACTTACTAGAAATCAAAATAATATTCAGATATCTACAAGGAACTGCACATTATGGGCTATGGTATCCAAAAAGCAAAAGCTTCACTTTGACAGCATATACAGATGCAGATTGGGCCAGCTACATAGATGACAAGAAAAGCACAAGTGGAGGTGCATCTTATTTGGGAGAAAGTCTGGTGGCATGGCTAAGCAAGAAGCAAACTTCTATCTCTCTATCTACAATAGAAGCGAAATACATAGCAGCAGCAGCATGTTGCACACAAGTAATGTGGAAGAAACAAACTCTCCAAGACATGAAGGTAAGCATAGATGATCCCATTTCAATCAAATGTGACAATACAAGTGCAATAAGTATATCAAAAAATCTTGTATTTCATTCAAAAACAAATCACATCCCAATTAAGTCCCATTTCGTCAGAGAACAAGTAGCACAGAAAGTAGTGAAGTTGGAATATGTACCAACAAAGGAACAAATAGCAAACATATTCACAAAACCTTTTCCTAAAGAGCCATTCGAATATCTAAGAGACAAACTAGGGGTAGTGTCTGTAGATGTTACTCTTTGACATAAAAATAAAGCATCATTCCAAGGGGAGATCAGAAAAGAAGGCATCATTCCAAGGGGAGATCAGTCAACAAATATTGTCACAAAAGAACTAGAGCAAGTGAGTAGTGCATGGAACAGGTCCTCAAGATTATATTATTATGGACAAGATTTGGAAACCACACTAGGAAATGTGCAACCCTTTGCCATTGATGTCAAAGGGGGAGGAAAAGAAAGAAAAAAAAGAGTATCAAAGTATTTCCATCAATGCCAAAGGGGGACAATGTTGGAAATATTGTCATTGATGGCAAAGGATAAGATAGGAGTAGCACCTGAAATAGCAACAAGGCAAAAGAGAAGCAAGGAGAAGCATTAGACAAGAAACAAAGGAAGCAAAGGTAGCGAATTGAAGCAAAAAGCTATTCAAGGTGCAGAGTAGTGAGGGTAGAAGTAGGAATGTGGACAAACATAGTTTCTGTTTGTAAACCTACGGACATTTTTAGAAGGGCCATCAAACTAGAACTATGCAATATTGTGTATATACAGTCAATTGGTTTCAAAGTCACAATTTGAGACTTCATCATATAGAGGTTTCGCATAAAGAAAAGAAGAGGAGCATTTAGAGGTTAAAGCTATGTGGGCTACTTGATTTTGAATTGTGTCATTATAGAAATGATTCGGTGTGAACGAAGGAGTTAAATGATTGAAGAAACTTATTTCCGTTCAACTTCAAGGGAAGATCTATGAAGGAATCACAGTTTGAAAGGGTAAATTGTATTTTGGAATTGCCATGGTTATGAAGAATTCCTTTTAAGGATGGAAACCTGTCTGCGATTGAAAACGAGTTAAGAGATCAAGGCAGTGCCGAAAAGGAGAAGTGATGGCATAGAGCAATGCATAATTGTATATAGAAAGGACTGTGAATATCTAACGTGATGAAAATTGAAGGCAAAACCATGAAGGGAAGGAGCAGAACCAACAACAAACAATAATGGTGGTTTCGGAAATACAAACCAGTTTTTTCACATTTTTCTAAAATGGTAAGAGGAATCGAAGAAAAAAATGTGATAAGGGTCCACATATGACATGTGTCATAAGGTGGTTTTTAAAAACAACGGGTTTCACAATTTTTTGGAGAGTTGAATCGCGGGGTTAAAACTTTTGCGATTTCCGTCCGATTGCTAGCCATCAGAGATCGACGACGTTCGCACCATGAAGATGCATGAAGGTTAAGGCAGGGTTATAAAGCCGTGGGCCCGACTATGTGTTGGTGCGGGAATTAAAATGTTAAATGTGAATTGAATGATATATGGTGGGAATCAATATTAATTATGCGATATATTATGTTTAATCCAAAGTCATAGATTTGCTTGAAGATATAGATGTGGGACCCAAATATTTCGTGGATTCTTGGATGATATAGGTTGCATGGTTCAACATATAATGTGAAGCGTTATGATATGCTGAGGTTTTAAACCAAAGGAAAGGGGTTATATAATTATGATTGATATGTTGGGGCCCTTACATAAGGGTTTAATAACAAAGGTGAATTGTGTATATATGTGGGCCCGAGAGAAAGACCAATGTCGAGTTAAATAATCATTGTAATGGTTATTGATATTATAAAACTTTGGATTTTAACCTAAAGTCTGAACTATGGTGGACCTTTTCGACTTTTAAAAGTCTGAGATGATAGGTCTAGTGCTGAAGTTAGTTGAATGAGAAAGCGTATAAAAACTTTAATATATGCTGGTGTTTGGCCTTTAATCTGAGTTTGTATGAAATGCTATGACCGAGCATGCATTAAAACTGTGGGCCAGATATATCACTGCGTTGGATGGAATTAGTAATTTTAAATAAAGATGGGCCAGTTATGAGCATCGATTGTATGCAATTCATTCGCTGGATGGAATTGGTAAGTTATGAAGATGTTACCGCATGGTAAGTTACATATGTGTGGACCCGAAAGTGCGCATTAAACTATGTTGATGATTAAAACAAAGTCGAACTTTGGAATGGACATATGTTGATATTTAATTAATCAAAGTCTAAAGTATGGTATATAGAGGAAAATCCGCATATGAATATTGAAGGTTAAAGTTTAATATGGTTTTAGTTGTAATATTCGAATATTGATTCGACATATTATAAGTTGGGTTTTGATTATGGTTTTAACGATAGGTTTGAAGCAGAGAAGTAGAGCTTCCGCATAAAGATAAGAAATCTAGATTGTATTGCAGAGTTTCTGTGTTGGCCGAAGATTTATGTTGATGATTAAGCCAAAGAAAATATTGATTGGGCGCTTCCATAAAATGAACTATTGATACAGGATTTTACCATAGTGATGGAAAAACAAAGCTTCAACATTGATATAGCTGCCAGATTTAAAACATAAATTAGAAATGCATTTTTATATACATAGTGAACCTGGAGAATGTGGGCCTAACAAGGGTACATGCACAGAAAGCCAGAGAGTAAGCAGAAACTGAAAAAGCCAGTGATAGCAGCAGAAAAGACAAACGCACAGCAAGCCAAGGGCCGAAAAAGGGCTGAGTGAAATTAATTTATGTAACTGTAAATGTGAATGTAAATGATTTAAAATTATTTTTATTGTATGTGATGCAAAGGCAAGTCTTTGTAGGCAAAGAAATACCCCATTGTAATATTGAAATGTATACATATTGTTATATTTTTTCTGAATGTGCTAGGCAAGAAAATGAGAAGGTGGAAGGCAAAAAGTCATGGCTGTTCATTTCGAATTCCCTGAGGAATGCTAACAGTCATGAGGAAATCTATATAAATAATATTACAAAGATATACATAGAGAGGTTAGAGAATGGAGATATGAGGCAGAGAGGGTAAGAAGAAGGAGGAGAAAATAAAGAAGTTGTGAAGATTCAGAGATGATATAAGGCAGATATGAAGGTTGGTGGACAACAATGAAGAAGGACAGAATAGAGCTGATATCCAGGTAAATCAGCATGTGTTTCTTATGAAAGAGTGAGCAAGTTGGTGCTTCCATATCAAGTTGTAGCTTGATAGATGTCAGTTGTAGTTGGCTGAGGTAGGAGCCTCCTATAGGTTGTAGCCTGCAAAAAATAGATGGGAGTTGGAGCTTCCTTGCAAGTTGTAGCTTGCAGAATTGAGGTAGGAGCCTCCTGTAGGTTGGAGCATACAGAAAATCAGTGGTGAGAGGGAGTTGGAACTTGCCTTTGCATCGCAACAATAATAAGATGTGGTTTTCTCCCTTATGGGTTTCCACTTATATCCGATGTCTATGTGCATGATGATTATGTGTTGATACTTTGTATTTAGTCTGCTTAATACCTACTGCTCACAAATTAAGAGTGATGTTACATTATGTAATAATTTGATCATGAAATGAAGTTGTAAATAAGTTTAAAGGAAAGTTTTAAAAGTCCATGAATGTGTTAAACTGATTCACCCCCCCTCTCAGTTTAATCAAGGGTTCAATAGGCGATGCAAATCAATATGGGAAGTAAATAACCAACCTTCCATAGAGAATTTAATGCCTTTATGGTGGCCCGTTCACCATAAATTGCCAATATCTTGGCATTAGGACACATTAAGTTATACCTATGGATTTTTGAGTGGCGGCTGGCCAATGTCTGACCTGTTAATGCGACTCCCTCACCACTGCTCGTCCACCCTTCATCTTATATCGGAGTTGTCTACCCAGTCAATGGAATAGCCCGGACGACAGTTTTTTGCTGGAATCTAGTCAACTAAAATTCAAAAAATCATGTAGTTGGAGTTTTTGGAATCCATTTTTCACATTGGAAATGGATTCAGCACTATCAAAAACCCTTAGGGCACTCAAAATACTAAAGTTTAACAACTGTAAACAAGATTCTCATAAAATATCTGTCGGATTTTTTCAAAATTACCAGATTCTAGGCCATTTCATTGCCTGGATAGACTACGTCTTATATCTATGTTCGACTCCGGCATGGTCACCCCGTACCCTCAAAATATGGACAAGGAATTTTAAATACTCCAACTACCCAATTGTACATGTATAAGTCTGAATAGGGAAGTGAGATGAGTAGAGTAAGTCTATGGCCAATGACTGTCCCGATTTCGGTCTATAGTCATAATAGGTTTTGACTATTTTCATAGAACCTGCTGGTTTACTGTGTTATTTGTTTGAACAATATTTTCCATTTTGACAACATTTTTGTCATGAAGAAGTTAAGAACCAAGAGAAAGGAGAAAAATTATCTGTTTAAGGTAATTATGATATTACTATCACATGTCTCAGATAGATGTTCCATTATTATAGATTAATATGCTGTTTTTTTAGTGTTAGACATATTTTCTTTATGATATCAAAGATGATAATCAGATGTAAAGACATGATAAAATCTCTACGGACTATGTATCTACTTTTTTGTAATGAAAGTAGTGAAGTTTGTTTCAAAAAGAGCAAGTGGAAACCCATAAGGGAGAAAACCATGCAATTAGTTTTTTTTGGTACCCTGTGATAGTGGATTGGACCGAGATTAATCTTTTAGATGCGACAGACTTGTCACACTTCCTTTGTTATAATTTTGATGGCCAAACAAAGCATATGGAACTTTAATTATTTGTAAATTTTGAATAAAAAATAGCTATATTATATTTTTAAAATAAATTATGAAGTCCCTTAATTTTTAATACATATATATTTTTAGTTAAATTTGTGTAGAATGAGTAAAAATTTGTTTAAAGTTTGAAATTATAAATAAACTTTTTTTTTATAAAGTTGAAATGTTTAAAAGATAATAAAAGGGAGAGGAATATTTAAAATAATATATATATATATTTATATATATATATAATGTTTTATTTTTAAAATGAAATATTTTTATTATTAAATTATAATTTAAAATAAAAAACAAAAGAATATTATTAAATATTAAATTAAAAAAAATATCTCAAAATAAAAATTATTTATTAGTTGAAATGTTTAAAAGATAATAAAAGGGAGAGGAATATTTAAATATATATATATATATATATATATATATATATATATATATATATATATATATATATATATAATGTTTTATTTTTAAAATGAAACATTTTTATTATTAAATTATAATTTAAAATAAAAAAAACAAAAGAATATTATTAAATATTAAATTAAAAAAAATGTCTCAAAATAAAAATTATTTATTACCAAATTTTATTATATTAGAAATTTTTTTTTATAGCTTTATATAATTTTGATTGAAAATCGTAAAAAAATAAAATATCAAAAAATTATAATTAATAAATTAACGAATGAATTATTGAAATAAGCTTTTGAATTGTTTACAATATGTTATGAAAATCTAGAGTTAAGAATCCTTTTCCTTATATAGATAATTTCTTATTCCACATCATGAATTTAAAATTGGACCTATGGTGGGGAATGAACTTGGTAATTTTAGGTAGACAAAACTATTCAAAATTGTGCCTGGAGCTTCCCACAATATCGTGACCCCATCCTCTTTTGTGGTTGTGAGGTCACTCTCTAGCCATGGCTATCGGAGGATGCAGAACATAGGCTATACTAAAAAGATTCTAGATAGGGAAATAAAGAAACATCAAATTGAAGAAGAGGGTGATGTTATCGTGCCACGATGTCTATGAAGTAGAGGAGGCATGAGCAAATCCATCCCCATTAGAAATATCTAGCAACGATGAGAGGAAAGCCAGTGGAGGGAGAGCATGCAATAGTTCTTGAGAAGAAGAGTGTCATATGAATGTCATGGTGGCAAGTAGAGAAAACAACGTGACGTAGAAAAACAACAATCGAGATAATAGGACCTTTCCCTTGAGGATACAAATTTCTATGAACACTTTGGAAGCATTGAGATGGGAGAGTGTTAAGTCTTTCGTAATACTCTTTTCAAGCTTCCTTGGTCATCAAGGTTTATTAAAACCAAACACAAGCAATATAATTCTTAAGGGTGAAGTGGGGAGAGGCCCCCATCATATCAACATTTTCCCTATTATATATATATAATAGGTGTCTATAATGGCTAGTGGATTCACCCAAACTTATAAGAAACATGTAGAGAGTGAAAATATCACTTATTAGCCAATTGTATTTTGGCTTGATGATGAATGAATGCACTATCACTGTATTTTGGCTTGATGGTGAATGACTACACTATTAAAGCACAATTGTTTGTTTGCATTCCTATACTCCAAAAAGAACATCAACAAGACAAAATGAATGAGTCTAAAAAATTCTAGGAATAGTTTCAATGCAAGTGAGCACTTAAATATATATATCAACATATAAAACATTTGTTACATTGTTTGTTTATTAATTTAAAATAATGCATACATATATATGTACATACATGTTTCAATAATAAGACTAATCTCTTTAGTTGTTTGATTCACCTTTAAAAAGTTGTTGACAGAGTTGTTAGGGAAAATTTGTGGAAGAGGTTGGAGAAGATAATGGTTTCTCTTGAGTTGAAGGTTTCTATAACAAACTTGTATGTGTATGTTGTTGTCAAGTTTAGGACCATTGAGGGCTGGAAAAAATAAATTAAATGCCATATTAGGGTTAAGAAATGGCATCCATAATCCCCTTCAGTAACTTAGAATACTTTTTCGAAGATGCAGTTTGTGTCGATCCCACATTCACTACTATAGTATGTTAGAAGAGTGTTTGGAGGATGCAGGTTGCATCCATCCCAAATTCACTGGTATAGTAATAACTCCACTAGTATAGTCACAACTCTTCTCCTTTATGCTAACAATATTTCTCTTTTGGTAAGGAACCATTACGATCTTGGAAAGAAACTAAGAATCATACAATAATTTTTCTTGAAAATGGGTATGAGTTTTACTATTGACACTACACGAAGGGAAATTTTAAGACAAAAGGAATATTTTGTCTTCAAAAATAACTTTATATTTTAGTTATTTTACATTAAAATTTAATATCAATTGAATTGTCTTAAATATAAAATTTAAGACAAAAATGGACAAAAACAGTGTGAGACAAAAATGTTTTAAGACAAAACTTTATATTTAAGACAAAAATATTTTAAGCCAAAAAAATTGTATTTAAGACAAAAAAAACTTTACATTTCAGTTGTTTTACATTAAAATTTAATATCAATTGAATTGTCTTAAATATAAAATTTAAGACAAAAACAGTTTGAGACAAAAATATTTTAAGTCAAAACTTTATATTTAAGACAAAAAAAAATTAAGCCAAAAAAATTATATTTAAGACAAAAAAAGTTTAAGAAAAAACTTTATATTTAAGACAAAAATATTTTAAGATAAAAAATTTAAGCCAAAAAAATTATATTTAAGACACAAACAGTTTAAGAAAAAACTTTATATTTAAGACAAAACTTTATATTTAAGAAAAAAATAGTTTAAGACAAAAACATTGGAAGAACAAAACTTTATGTTTAAGACAAAAATAGTTTGAGACAAAAATATTTTAAGACAACTTTATATTTAAGACAATGGTCACTTAATAAAATGACAATTAAGACGAAACTCATTTAAGACAATTAACAATTAAGACAAAACCATATCAATTTAAGACAATATTATCTAACACCTGCAAAATTGACTCTGATAGTGCACCCGAAGTCTGTGTCTCGCACCTATACTAAGGTTGTTATTTCACTTCCCATTCACAGTATCTTATATAAAGACAACGATTTGTTGTGATCTTAGTTTTGGTGGGACAATTTTACATCTTAGGAATTTTTACCACTGACACATACAACAGAAGCAGTAGTTACACCAATATTGTTTCAAAGAAACATAATGGAGATCATATTCAAAATATTTTTTAATTATAATTTTAATTACTCAAAAATCCTCAACCTTATGACCAAAGACCAGATCTAATTAAAATAAATATGAATAATATTGCTTCAAGCTTTCAACATAATCATTCAATTCACTTGAGTTGGAGAAAATAATGAACGGTTTATGAAGTACCTTCAATTTTGATATAGTTGAGGAGAAAATAATGAATGGTACTAAACCATTCATTATTTTCTCCTCAACTATATCAAATTTGAAGGTACACCATAAACCATTCATTACTTTCAAATTTGATATAGTTGAGGAGAAAATAATAAATGGCTTAGTACCATTCATTATTTTCTCAAATTGAATTGAATTGAACGATTATGTTGAATGCTTGAAGAAATATTAATCATATTTACTTTAATTAGATCTAGTCATTAGGTTGAGGAGTTTTGAATAACTAAAATTATAATTCCAAAAATATTCTGAAAATGATTTCCATTATGTTTCTTTGAAGCAGTATTGGTGCAGCTACTTCTTCTACTATGTGCATCAATGGTAAAACTTCCTAAGAAGTAAAACTACCCCACCAAAAGAAAGAGCCCAACAAATAATTGTCTTTATATAAGATGACATGAATGGTAAGTGAAATCTCAGTATAGACGCGAGATAACGTGAATGGTAAGTGAAATAACAACCTCAGTATAGGCACGAGACACAAACTTAAAGCGCATTATAAAATTCCATTTTGCAAGTGTTCGATAAAATTGTCTTCAATTGATATGGTTTTGTCTTAACTGTTAACTGTCTTAAATGAGTTTTGTCTTAATTTTCATTGTCTTAAGTGACCATTGCCTTAAATATAAAGTTGTCTTAAAATATTTTTGTCTCAAATTGTTTTTGTCTTAAATATAATTTTTTGTCTTCAAATATTTTTGTCTTAAACTGTTTTTGTCTTAAATATAATGTTTTGTCTCAAAATATTTGTCTCAAACTATTTTTTCCTTAAATATAAAGTTTTTTCTTAAAATATTTTTGTCTTAAACTGTTTTTGTATTAAATTGTTTTTGTCTTAAATATAATTTTTTGTTTTAAAATATTTTTGTCTCAAATTTTTTTTTGTCTTATAAAGTTTTGTCTTAAAATATTTTTGTCTCAATTTTTTTTTGTCATAATTTTTTTTTGTCTTAAGAAATGTCTTAAAATTTCTCTTTGTGTAGTACTATCAATATTAAGACCCATACCCACCTTCAAGCAAAAATATTGTAGGATTCTTAGCTTCTTTCGAAGATTGTAATGGTTCCTTGCGAAAATAAAAATATTGTGAGCATAAAGGACAAGAGTTATGACTATGCCAGTGGAGTTATGAATATACCAATGAATGTGGGATGGATTCAACCTACAGCTTCCAAACACTCTACTAACTTATTGTACCAGTGAAAGTGGGATGGACGCAACGCGCATATTCCAAACACTTCTAACTTACTGTAGGGGATTATGGATGCCATTGCTTAGCTCTAATATTGAATTTAATTTATCTTTTCCTACCCTCAATGGTCCTAAACTTGACAACAACATACACATAATGTTGTTAAAGAAACCTTCAACTCAAGAGAAACCATTATCTCTTCCAACCTCCTCCACAAATTTTCCTTAAGTTTTGTGTCAAAAAAGTTTAAAAGTCAATCAAACAACTAAAGAGACTAGTTTTATTGTCGCAACATGTATGTACATATGTATGTATGCATTAGTTTAAATTCATAAAATAACGAAGTAAAAAAGTTTTGTATGTTGAGATATATATATTAAGTGCACACTTTCATTGGAACTGTTCCTAACATTTTTTAAACTAATTCATTTTTTCTTGTTAATGTTCTTTTTGGAGTATAGGAATGAGAACAAACAATTGTGCTTTAATAGTGCACTCATTCACCATCAATCCAAAATTGAGTGGGCTAATAAGTAATATTCTCACTCTCTACATGTTTGTTACAAATTTGGGTGAAGCCCCTAGCCATTATAGACATTATATATATATAATTAATGAGGACAAATGTTGAGACGATGGGGCCTCTCCCCACTTCACACGTAAGCATGTTGCCGCTTGTGTTTGGTTTTAATGCACCTTTTTGACCAAGGATGCTTGCAAAGAGCATTACAAGAGGCTTAACACTCTCCCATCCCAATTCTTCCAAACTGTTTGTAGAAATTTTTATCCTCAAGGGAAAGGTCCTATTATATCCATTGTTGTTTTGCTACGTCACGTTGTTTACTATGCTTGCCATGACATTCATATGAGACTCTTCCTCTCAAGAACTATTTCATGCTCTCCCTCCATTTCCTTTCCTCTCATCATTGCTAGATATTTCTAATGGGGAAGGATTTTTTCATGCCCCCTCTACTTCACACACATCCTGGCAGGATAACATCACCCTCTTCTTTAATTTGATGTTTCTCTATTGCCCTATCTAGAATATTTTTAGTCTAGCCTATGTTATGTGTCCTCTAATAGCCATGGCTAGAGATTGAGCTCACAGCTAAAAAGGAGGATGGGGTCATGGTATTGTGGGAAGCTCCATGGCACAATTTTGAATGGATTCCTCTACCCAAAATTAGCAAGTTCATACCCCACCATAGGTCCATTTTAAAATTCATGACGTGGAAGAAGAAATTCTCTGTATAAGGTAAAGGATTCTTGATTGTAGCTTTTCACAATATAGTTTAAACAATTCAAAAGCTTATTTCAATAATTCATTCTTTAATTTATTAGTTGTAATTAGTTAATTATTTTTTTTTACAATATTAAATCAAAATTATATAAACCTACCAGTGAAAAAAGAATTCTAATATAATAAAATTTGGTAATAACTTTTTTTTTAAAGAGTAATTTTTTTTAATTTAATATTTAATATTCTACTTCTAATTGTTATTTAATATTACAATATTATATATGCTTTAATTATTTTAAAGATTTCTCTCCCTTTTATTATCTTTTAAACATTTCAACCTTATTAAAAAAAATGCTTATTTATAACTTCAAACTTTAAACAAAATTCTACTCATTTTCACAAATTTAATTAAAACATATATTTATTAAAAATTGATGTACTTTTTCATTTTTTATTTTAAAAATATAATATAACTATTTTTTATCCAAAATTTACAAATAATTAAAGTTCTATATGCTTCGTTTCCCCATGAAAATTATAACAAAGGAAGGGTGATAAGTCTATCACAACTAAAAGATTAATCTCTCGGTCTAATCCACTGTCACACGGTACCCAAAAAAAACTAATTGTATGGTTCATTGCTTAGTGGAAGGATGGCCATAGACTTGTTATTTTTGAAAAAAACCTTCAATACTTTCATTAGATAAAAGTAGATACATAGTTTGTAGAGGTTTTATCATTAATCTCTCAGTCCAATCCACTGTCACACGGTACCCAAAAAAAACTATTTGTATGGTTCATTGCTTAATGGAAGGATGGCTATAGACTTGTTATTTTTGAAAAAACCTTCCATTCTTTCATTAGATAAAAGTAGATACATAGTCGGTAGAGATTTTATCATTTGATCTCATAAAAAAATATGTCCAACTCGCTACAAAAACAACATAATAATATATAATGTTGGAAAATATATATGAGACATCTCATAGTAATACCATAATCACCATAAACATATATTTTTGTTCCTTTTTCATGGTCTGTAACTTCTTTATGACAAAAATGTTGACAAAATTGACAATATTATTCAAACAAATAACACAGTAAACCAATTGGTTGTATGGAAATTGTCAAAAGCTATTAAGACTACAAACTGAAATCCCAACTTTCATTGGCCATAGACTTACTTTACTCAAGGCACTTGCCTATTCAGACCTGTACACGTAAAAACCATTTTTATATCAATGTGTGGATGCCTTTCATTCGATAGAATGAGCTTAGCAAGACATTGCCACAGCTTCCCTATGATTGTACACGCATTTGCCGTTACAGAATGCTAAGCTAGCACCTTTGGAACGACATCTCTAGGAATCACTTGCAAGCAATCAAAGACGAATTTTAACATAATTTTCACATTTAAACAATTCATCCTTCCTGTGAGGTATTTCGCTACATTTTACAATAAAATTTGGTACAACAACTCGTAAGTCAAGTTGGTAAGTTAATATTATTAGGAACTTGTAACTCGGTACTAAAAACATTGTTTTCCATTTGGAAATACCTTGCTATATATAAAGGATAGACTTGGTCATAATTTTTAATCTCACAAAATATCGATGTTAAATTTTCGCCACTAGTTCAACTTCATTCATAAATTAATTAAATGTAACTATAAATGTGAGCTTTATTATCCCCATGTCTTTGTCGACTTCATCCCCATGTCACCCTTTTGCAGCCCTGGACGCTCGAAATCTGAGGCTGCCATTCCGTTCCCGTGGGAGGACAAACCAGGTGTTCTAAAGAGACAATTTCGCACATCTCGATATCAGAGTATTCTTCAAACTCTGAAGACCGACGATTTCATCTTCAAATGTTGATTGTTTGAATCTCATTGAGTTACAAGTTTAAGAGTTATACAACCAGCAAGAGCAACAACTAAGTTTGGGAAAGTGGAAAGTGTTGGAAAGGCAGAAGAGTAAAGACAAAAATAACACAATTATGTCACACACTATACACACGAGTTACAACTCTTCTATTAATCATATGAACGTCAATCTCACTCTATGAATACAATGAACTCGGTGAAGGGTATTTAACCTAACTCACTTGACATGCACACACTTACATAAGTTGACTTGACCATCACTCACTTAACTGAATCTCTAACTCACTTACCAAATTCGTCTATCACACAAATTGACTAACTCAATGCTTACTTAACTGATTTTCTAACTTTTCATGCGGGAGTTAATTAACTATTTTAACACCCCGTCTTATTACGACCGCTAAACTAAAACATTAACTCATGACAACTCAAACATGTTTGCTGGTCTATGTCTCATGTAGGCTTACAACACCCAAGGTATTTTATGAAATTTGAACATATCTATTGCTAATGGCTTTGTAAATATACTAGCTAGTTGATCACTAGATTTACAAGGCTTCAAGTGAACTTCTCCATTGCTTACAATTTCTCTAATAAAGTGATATCTAGTATCAATATACTTTCTGTTTTGATGAAACACACTATTCTTGGATAGTGGAATCGCTGATGTGTTGTCACAGTATATCGATGTTGATCCTTTTTGTTGCTACTTGAGTCCATCCAATACTCTTCTTAACCATACAGCTTGACATGCTGCTGAAGTTTCTACTACATATTCTGCTTCTGCTGATGATAGTGTCACAATGAGCTGCTTCTTAGATGCCCATGAAATCACACCTTAACCAAGATGGAACACATAGCTGGATGTGCTCTTCCTATCATCCAAACTACCTGCAAAATCACTATCTATAAATACAATCGAATCCTTACGTTATGTACTTGCATACATTATGCCACATTCTCTCGTTCCTGCTATGTATCTGAGAATTATTTTTCTTGCACTCCAATGTGTTTCTTTTGGAGTCTCCATAAATCTGGAAATCAAAGTCACTCCTTGCATAATATCTAGTCTTGTAGATGTGAGATACATGAGGCTGCTAACCAACCTTTTGAATAAAGTTGGATTGACATCTAATCCTTCATCATCCTTACTTAACTTTGTACCTATTTCAACTAGTGTAGGTACAAGTTTGCAATTATCCATCATGAACCTTTTCAGCAAATCTTTGGCATATTTATTTTGGCAAATAAAAATTCATTTTTCAGATTGCTCAAATTTAATGCCAAGAAAATATTTCATGAAACCAAGATCTGTCATCTCAAATTCTTTCATCGTTACTACTTTGAATTCATCTAATTGAAGATCAACTATAAAAATCATATTATCAACATATAAGAAAACAATCAAAATTTGACCATGCTCATTTACCTTTGTGTATACTAGTAGGTTCAATTATTCTTCTGCAAAATCCATTTGTGATCATGTAACTATTGGTTCTCCTATAGAACTATCTAGGTGCTTGCTTCAGTGCATAGAGCGCTTTATTCAACTTGTAAACTTTATCTTCTTTACCTTCAACTTCATATCCTGGAGGCTACTGCACATAAATTTCTTCTTCTAGATTTCCATTCAGGAAGGCTGATTTTAAATCCATCTGATATACTTTCCACTTGTTCCGAGTTTTTGTCGCTAGAACTGCTCTTACAGTATCCAATCTGGCTATCAGAGAGAACATTTCTCCAAATTCTATTCTCGGTTGCTACGAGAATCCTTTTGTTACAAGTCTTTTTTTAAATCTGTCAATTTCACCTTTCTCATTCATATTTTTCTTGTACACCCACTTCACACCAATCAATTTTTTATTGTTTGGTAAATTAGCCAAATCCCATGTATCATTCTTTTCAATATAATGTATCTCTTCATCCATGGCTTGCACCCAATTTTCATCTCTAATTTCTTCTTCAAACGAAGAAGGTTGAAATGCCAACAATGCAATATTTCAAATAACATCCAAATAATCATGAATATCTTTTAAATTTCTCATCTTTTTCTTACCATTGCTTAATTCATTACCTCATTGGCTGCATGGAGAATTCTAGTCTATTGATCTGCTTGAAGATCCATGCTACTATGAAAATCTTGGATTCCTTACTGGTGTGACTTTGTTTGGTGTCTTCTCTATCGATTCTTGTTGCTCCTTTTCTGCTATATCATCCTCTTCCATTAATGATGATTGTGCATTGATTTTTTTGTCTACAGTCTCATTCCATGAATCTTGTTCTTTGAACACAACATCTCTGCTAATTATTGTCTTATTGGTGATAGGGTTATACAATTTGTAAGCTTTTGAATGCTCACTCTAACTAATAAATATTCATTTTTCACTTTGATCATCCAATTTTCCTCTTATATACTTAGACACGTGTATAGGCTACATATCCAAAAACTTTGAAATGAGATACACTGCATGACATACCTGACCATGCTTCTTCTGAGACTCTGTTCATCACACTCTTTGTAAGAGATCTGTTTATCACATGAACAACACATGCAACTTCTTCTTCCTAATATTCATTAGACAAGTTTCTTGCTTTCAACATGCTCCTTGTCATGTTCATGATTGTTTTGTTTTTTCTCTCTACTACACCATTCTACTGGGATGTGTATCTGGTTGTAAACTGTCTTATGATTCCATGTTGTTTGCAGTAATCATGGAATGATTTCAAATCATATTCTCCACCATGCTCTGATCTCAGTACCTTGATCTACCGATCACTTTGGTTCTCTGTCGAGGCTTTGAACGCTTAACTTTGCAAAAGTTTTGAGACTTCTACTTCAAGAAGTAAACCCAAGTCTTTCTGATATAGTCATCAATAAAAGTGAGGAAGTAATAACTTCCACCAATCATCTATGTCTTCATAGGTCCACACAAGTCTGTATTCACAAACTCAGGTGGTTTCTTTTCTCTATATGAAACTCCTTTCGGAAAAATTTCATGGTGTTCCTTTCCCAAGATGCAACACTCACATGCGCTAGTAGGTTATTTATTGGGAGGTAAGTCTCTAACCATCTGTTTTTGCTGCAACAATCTTAAACCATAAAAATGCAAGTGTCCAAACCGAAAGTGCCACAACCAATAATCATTAGAACATACAACTGTAAAAAAGCTAACCTGATTGTTGTAGTTCATAATTAGAGGAAAGAGTTTGTTCCTTGTCATCTGTACCTTTGCTATCAGCTTCTTTTTTGGGGGTTTGTCATAAATAACACACTGTTGCCCCTTAAAAATAACTTTGTATCCTTTTTGCGTCAATTGACCAACACTTAAATCAGATTATGTTTAATTCTAGGGACATAATTTACCTCTGATATTGTCTTTGGCTCCCCCTGCTTGGTCAGAATGTTGACCATTCATTTTCCATCTACATCCGCAGTCTTATCACTCCCCAAATTTACTTCTGTCTTCACCGATTGATTCAAATTTGCAACCAAATTCTTGTTGTTTGTCATGTGGTTACTGCAACCACTGTCTAATAGTCACACCTTATCAGATGGTTCATGCATGGTGTTGCACGATAGGAACATGGAGTTAGTATTCTATGTACTAACATTATCTCTTTAATTTCCTTGATCAATTACCTTCTTCCTGCAATCACGAGCATAGTGACGAAATGTATTGCAATAATAAAATTTCACCTTTGATTTGTCAAACCTTTGATTATTGTGAAATATTTTGTTGCTGCTACTTCCTCTTTGATTTTCATGCTCTTCTCAGCCATCTCCCTAACCACCATAGCTTCCTTCTCGTCCTCTGCCTCTTGATTGACCTCTCTCTCGACCTCTTGAAATATAAACTTAACTTTTGAAAGTAGTTTCTAAAGTGGAATCCTTATTTCTATCTTTCCTTTCCTCATGCAATAGAAGTGATCCCATCAACTCATCAACAGTTTGTTTTTCCAAATCATTAGGTTCTTCTATGGTTGCTACCACAACATCAAACTTGGTAGACACATATCTAAGGACCTTCTAAAATCATCATTTTATTTTCAATGTCTTCACCATAAATTTTAAACTGATTTATTACAAACATGACCTGATTCATGAAAGAATCGAAGTCCTATGTCTCATTCATTTGCAGACTTTCAAAATCTCTCCTAGTATTCTACAATTTAACAATATTGACTTTTTCCATACCTTGAGAGCTTGTCGCCAAAGTTTCTCATGCTTTCTTTGTTGAAGACATGATCATTATCTTCTGGAACATTGCTCGGTCCACTCCCTGGTAGATAAGAAGCAACTCTTGTACATTCTTCCTTTTGTCTTTCTTCCGTTGTTCCCTCTCTACATTACTAAGAGCTTGTTCTTCTGCTTCATTCTCAAGTTCTAGAAACCCAAACTTGACATGATCCCGGACATCATGCACTTTTAACATGGTTTCCATTTTAGTGGCCCCCCATCATAATCTTTTCCAGTGAAAGAAGGAAGTTGTGGCTGAAAACTTGATGTGGCCATCTTGCTTCAAAAAAAATTCTATGATAAAAACCCTAAATTTCTCTTTTTTGTAAACTTTATCAAGCTCCAAAAATAACTCTTTTATTTTTCTTTATATAATATATATATTTTTTAATTTATATATAAATTTTTTTTTTTAAAAACACTCTTAAAAACTTTATTTAAAAAAAAAAATAGCTTTATAAACTCTTTTTTCAAAAACCTTACTTTTCATAACCTTTAAAATAATCCTTTTTTAAAAGACCTTTTTTCAATTCAAAAACAATTTTCAAATCCTTTTAATACAACTCATGCCAAGCTCTTTTAAATAATCACTTGAGCTTTCAAGTTCGATTTAAAAAAAAAAACCTTTAATGAAAGTACTTCACGGTTCCCTTTAATGTTTTGACATTTCGGTTGGGTCATAACTGGGTCACAATTGTCGACTAACCTTATTTCTCAGTCTATGCACCCATAAAATTTTGGGGAAAGTAAATACCCACTGTTAGATGGTGTATCTGTTTTAATCCTATGGTGTACATTTACTTTCCCTAAGCATTTATGGGTGCATAGACTGAGAAATAAGCTTCACCAAAGTTGTCGACCAAAATTGTAAACCCGATTGCGCACCTTTCAAACCAATAAACGAAAGTTGCGCAATTTTTCAATGAAAAAGGTGTCAATTTGTGCGTTTTTTTCACTAAAAACGTGCGGACTTGCGCACTTTATTCGTTCAACAATTTTGCGAATTTAAAAAAAAATATATATTGCAGACCTTTTGCTCTTGGTCTTTTTCTTTGGCTCTGCTCGCCCACAGATCTTGTGATCCTTCCTCAACGTTGATATCAATTTGTTGGAAAAACATAAGAGTAAAGGCACAAATAACACAAGTATTTCACACACTAAACACACAAGTTGTGGCTCTTCTATTAATCATATGAACTGCAATATCACTCTCAATACAATGAACCCGATAAAAGGTATTTGACCTAACTCACTTGACATGCACACACTTACATAACTCGACTTGACCATCATTCACTTAAATAACTGTCTAATTCACTTATCAAATTCATCTGTCACTCAATTCAATTAATTCAACACTTACTTAACTGATTGTCTAACTTTACATGCAAAAATTAATTAACTATTTTAAAAAGAAAAAAATGTCCAAACAAACAAACAACAACAAGAGGTCCAACGCTTTCGGTGCACTCACAGGAATATCTTCCCATCAAACATCGGTTGCCAATATTCAAACGAATGTGTCGTATGTGGTATATCGTACACTGTAGCGTTTCTCGGGTAAAATGTGGTCCGTAGACTACTCCGTTTCTTTCGCTTTCTATCCGCAAGAAAGTCACTTTTTCTATCACATGCCTTTGCACGAACGTTCAACAAAATTTAGGTATTTGACCTAACTCACTTGACATGCACACACTTACATAACTCGACTTGACCATCATTCACTTAAATAACTGTCTAATTCACTTATCAAATTCATCTATCACTCAATTCAATTAATTCAACACTTACTTAAGTGATTGTCTAACTTTACATGCAAGAATTAATTAACTATTTTAAGAAAAAAAAATGTCCAAACAAACAAACAAAAGGTCCAACGCTTTCGGTGCACTCAAAGGAATATCTTTCCATCAAACATCGGTTGCCAATATTCAAACGAATGTGTCATATGTGGTATATCGTACACTGTAGCGTTTCCCGGGTAAAATGTGGTCCGTAGACTACTCCGTTTCTTTCGCTTTCTATCCGCAAGAAAGTCACTTTTTCTATCACATGCCTTTGCACGAACGTTCAACAAACGGTACGTCTGTGGTGATATGTGAGGCCAAGCATTATTTTATTGACCTCTTCAGTGGAAGTTTACAGAACATTATGACTCTGGGGATCCTGTCATAAAATGCATTCCGTAACAAAGTTTATCTTATTATTATAGTACATTTCAATGCTGCAATCTAGGCGCATTTCCTTTCTTTACAGATGTAAAGCGTTGCACAGTTGTGTCATATGTAAAGCATGAAATGCAATATGGAGATAGATATTTAGGTTCCTTTACAGTATGATCAATGTAGTGTGTGAATATTATCAGGGCATAAAATCATTGTAGTCAGAATGTGACGCGTTTATATTATCAGAGAATAGTCAGAATATTGAGCGGTTAAGACTCAAGATAGAAATAAATTATTTAATTTAGTGTCTATAAAGCAAAATATTTATATGTTTATATTAAATGCATATTTTTATATTTTAATATAAATTATAATAGTAAATTTCCATGATTTAATTTCAAAATTTCAGTTCAAATATGATCAGATATATAGTATATTTATATTTTAATTTTATTTTAATATATTTAATTTTACATTATAATGAAAATAATGATTATGATTAAATGAATATTATTTTATAAAATAATATTGAAATCGTAATTTATAATGAATAAATGTATTACTATTTATACTTAGAGTGGTATTATTAGAGTGCTAGTATACTTATTATTGAGAAAATTTAAATACATTATTCGATATAATTTAGTAAATTTATTTATTTAAATAAAAATAAATAAACTTGATAATTTAATTTATTAAAGATTGATGATCACTATATTTATATATAATCATATTCACAAATATTAAAATCATAAGCTTTTAATAGCAAAGATGTTTTAACCACTAAACCTCAACCAATTGAGTTAATCTTGGGAGCTAAAATATTATTTCTTATTTATATTTATAAAATATAAATTTAATTTAATTAATATTATCTGTGTAAAAAATGTAAAAAACAAAAATTAAATTATTTTTTAATTGGATTTGACTTTATAGGATTTCAACCTTAAATCTCATCACTAACATTTAAAACTTCATATCACTCACCACCATAGATTCATCTTAAGGATCTAATATGAGGAGAGGGATCAAATTTATTCACATGCAAACTTCTTTAGAGCATAAAATACAATCTGTTATTTTTCATTGTTTAAATTGTATTTGTAAATTGTAAATAGAGTATATATATGACCAAAGAAATGTTTTAACCATAATAACTTAATTTTTCCATGATGTATACATAATTTTTAAAAAATATTTATAATTTTTAAATATTGATTTATTATTAACATATTTTAAAGTATATGTCAATATTAATTAGTATTAAAATGTTTTATCTATAACAGATTATAAGATTTAAACATCTTACTCACACAATTTTTTTGCTTCTAATTACTTTAGAACATATTCATTTTAACTTTTATTCTTATTTTAAAGGAGACTGATACACTGAAAAAAACTTTCACATCCCCTCATATGAGTCTGTCATCTCAATAATTATCACAAATTAAACATATTAATTTTCAGGCCCTCATAATTTTGTTTCTAATCTTTCATATTACACTAAAATAAAATTAACATAAGTTAATATTCATTATTATAAATTTATATATCTTAATACAATCAATATTTCCATTTACCATTATAAACTAATTTTTAACCTAATTTGATTAATTACTCAATTTATGCTCCCCTATATAAATATTAATATTTATAAAGAATCTGTAGTGACAAATCAGGCGCTATTCAAATTCTATGGTTTATGTGCCCTCAGATCAAGGTTTCTGATTGGATGTGTTTGAGTGTTTTTAGATTGGAAGATTGGTAATCGTTTGGCAGATTAGGTGCTACAAGATAATATCCAACATAGAAATCGAGGAGATTGATGGTGGATCTGGTGTCCGAAAAACAATTAGAAGTGTTAACTACACACAGAGATTCCTATTGAGGTCAGAGATTAAATGATGGAAACATAGGTTTAAGGCCGAATTCATCTTCACATTCTGCTTTATGGTGTCAGAAGTGGGATCAGCCTCAGCACCGTCATCTCACACTGCTCAGAGTCTGGACTCTGACTCCTTGGCCGCAAGACCACACACCAATTCACCAAGGAAAAAGTGCAGCCTCCGTGACTGCTACGTTAGAGAATATGGGGTCCATCTTTGGAGCACCCTTTCAAGTAGGAGCCCACTGCTGAAATCCCAAAGACTTTGCATGGTTCTTTATCAATTTTTCGGGCATGCAATACGCTTAGAAAGAATTTCCAAAATTTAATATATCTTCTATTTCTATTGTTGATGGGCAGAGGATATATTTGTATATAAATAATGCTGAGTTATAAATAGAGTGAGAGACCGTGTTGGTGTTTGTATTTTTATTGGTTGTAAAATTATTTTGGTGTATAAAATTAAAATAATGCAGAATCAGAAAAGAACAAGTTAACTACTCTAACACACTAATGTGACTCATCATGTTTCGAGACAATTAGTTAAAGGTAGTTCTTAATAAGGTTAAGATGGTGTGAGCATCAGTACAAGTTATCTTATGCAAGGTCAAGTTGTATAATTGTCTATTGAAGATATTTTGGACCCAGAATGTTATCCTCGATAACTGATGAAGGTTGCGGAGGATCGTGGATTCAACAGATCGTGATGGTTCCATAGATGGTTTAGTATCGAGACTAATATGTTGCGCTCCGGGAGGTTGAGAAGCATCAATTCTGTAAATCATGTCAATGATGGTCTGAAGTGGTTATGTCTTAAATGGATCGAGTGGGAAGATCGAAAGTGTGGTGAATAAAAAAGTGGAAACCGTGATATTTCGGAGTAGATATGAGTGTTATTGATGACCATATGAGACAAATTTGAAAGAGATTCATCTATTGTTGTAATGCATATTTTCTATATTTGTCATTTAAGCATTAAGGGAGGGTGTTGGAAGTAATGCTTTTATTTCATGTGTATTTGTCATTATGATTTACGGGGTATATGTCTAGATGTTGTTGTTTCTTATATATGATTTATAGTCGTGATATAGATGTGTTGAAAGCAATATTTTATGTCCTATATATTTGTAATTGTTGTGATCGATAGAGATATTGAAGTGTGATTTCTGTGTGACATTGCTTTCTATCTCAATTTCTATCACTCGTATAGCCTACTACAAAAATTTAAGTTAGAATGCACTACAAAGAAATTAAAATAAGTTCGAAATATACTAACATTGCTCCTATCTTGTCTAGATCACAACTTCCTACTAAACCATAGTGTTAGTAGTTAAATTATCAAACTGATTATGTGACATTAGTATGAACAGTAATGATGATATTTTTTTGTTATGCATCGATCAAACATCTATGACATTTCATCTTGTAACATCTAACATGGAACTTGGGAAGTGAACATTTTTTGATGTATCATTAGAAGAGGAGATTTTTTCATTCATGCTCACATAGTGATGAAGGATCTAGTTGACGTTACCAATTAAAAAATCCTACTTCTAACCAACTTCCATTTGTAGTGAAATTTATGAACACCAGAAGGGAGTCACGAGTAAATAGAAAATCAATTTCTTCTCAATAATCAATATCACAATTTCACTCCCCTTTAGCTCCAAAACATAATTTAAGAAAGATTTCATACAATGTTGCAAGGAATGGATCCTATCTATAAACTAGGTCACAATCGGGGGATTTGAACCTTGGATTTATCAGTTTTCACAAATTGGAATGGATCCTATCTGTAAACTGATTCGCAATCGGGGGATTTGAACCTTTGATTTCTCAGTTTTCACAGATTTTATATTAATTCAATCGCTAATTGAGCTATCCGTCAAATGTTACATAATTCATATATTATAGAATTATCAATACTATTTGTAAACTAAGTCACAACTGGGGATTTGAACCTTGGATTTCTCAGTTTTCACAAATTTTACATTACTTAGATCACCAATTTAGCTATCCCATAAATTTTTACATAATTCATATATTACAAAATTATCAATACATTGGTCAAGATTTTGGTAGAAAACCCATGTTGGTTAACTTGTTTCACGCATGTACTATTTTACATCATGACAAGGAGAGTTG
The DNA here is from genome assembly GCA_034641835.2 of Pinus albicaulis. Classification (NCBI taxonomy): domain Eukaryota; kingdom Viridiplantae; phylum Streptophyta; class Pinopsida; order Pinales; family Pinaceae; genus Pinus; species Pinus albicaulis. The sequence goes on from CM076576.1 coordinate 681,278,766, forward strand.
TTAATGTTGCCACACCTTTGCATGAAGGAGTTGATATAACCTTGAGGTGCTGATCAGTAACTATTATTCAATGCAAATGAAGAGAATTCAAGTAGAGAAATATCTCAGAAATATTTATAGTCCATGACTCAACATATTCAACCTAGTCCAAATGAAAATAAATAAATAAATGTAGCCTTGGGATTCCCTTTCAATTTCAATGAATCAATCCATGAGAGGTATGCACAATTATACATGGATTTTAGAAAAGGGAACTATATTTTTTCTCCACTACAACATAAAAGACAAAGGAGAACTATCTTCAACAATTTGAAGAGCACTCGAAAGTGGTAGAGTTAATTAAACACAACATCATATGTTGAGGTATTCACCATTCTAACATGCCGTAATCTAACTAACTTTCAAATTTTTCTACGTTACAACTTTAAAATTTTAATATTTTTTGTAATCTAGGGTTTTTTATGGTGTTTAATCCATTTCCACCATAAAAACACCATTCAAACACTCTTACTAGTAAATTTTTTGAAAAACAAAAATGCCTTCTAACATTGTTGAGTATATATAATACAAATTAATTTAATTAATCAATTAATATATGAGTATATATAATAAAAATGTATTTAATTAATTAATTAATTAATGAGCTAAACTATATATTATATTAAAAGTTGTTTCTTGTGTTTAATATATTTGCACTAACTTCTATGTAAGTGCAACCATGTCATGCAATACTAGCCCAATTATCATAATTGTTAACATAAAAGGAGAAGTATTTTGAGCCATTTGGAGAACAGTTAATTAAATATGACATCATATCTTGAGGAATTTATTATTCTAAAATTCACCAACCAAATCATACTTAGTAAAAATTGGACTTGGTTACAATAGAATCCTTGTATTTTTTTTATTATGTATATTTTCTTGAAAACAAATAAATAAAAGAACAATTACGCAAAGTCATAAAAAAAAAGGTTTCCCAAAAGGAAAACCGGAAGTTCCTAGGTATTTAATCACCTATTCCTTATCCTTGATAAGTCTCTTTTGGTTAAAAGAGGAAATCCGAGAAGAAGGGGACCACGAGTGGTTGAGGACGAAATAAGAACAACTAAGTAAAAAAGTTTTCACACGATGCTGTTAGGTGCAAAGTATATTGATTAATTGATTTCTTGAGCTGGTAAATGAACTAGTGGAACTCTAGAATCAAGTTTTATGGAATGGATTGGGGAGTCTTGAGGTCACAAAAAGGGTTCTGTTGAAAATTACTCTAGGAACGAAGGTAGCTCGAGGGGAGATTCAGATGAAAATTGCTCTGGGAACGAAGGTAGCTCATGGGGAGCTTCAGACGTGATTTTTGATCTCAAGGTTGGGTGGACATGGTGTCTCTTTGATTTTTCTCTCGACAAGCATAAAAAACTAAAATAAGTATAATCTGGTTGGTGAAGTTTGTTACAATATTTTTTAGTAGTAACCTCTAGAACTCTATGTGTATTGGCTTTTATTTATTCTTCTTGTTTCTTTCTAAAGGATTGATGACAACTAATGAGGAAAATTGTAATAAAAATGACTAAATTTTGGTTTCGTGCATACAAATGATAGTAGTAAATTGTTTGTCTGTAACACTAAGGAAAATGTAAGATGCAGTATATACATATATGTACAACATGATTGTAAGCACACATAACATGATAATGATGGAATCACATTAAAATACATGTATATATCTTCATAATAAAATAACAGGAACCTCTTGGTCCTAAATGAACCAACATATAATATATAACCTAGGAAGGGTTAGTCACTCCCGTGACCACAGGAGCCAAGGAGAGACAATCCGTCCCCCAAGACTTGTATTTTATTAAAAAATTCAGCCCAGAATTCTGGTGAGGGCATGTACTCAAGCCTGATAGGAGAAACAATATTTGACTAAATAAACCATAGTAATTTAATGAAAAACAAAGAGTGATAAAGAATAATACAAAAAATGGGCAATGATATTGTCTATTTTTTAGAAATGACATAATTCAGTGCATGAGTAAGAGCACAAAAAGACGACCCCGTTGCGGGTGTCCAATCAACGAGACAGGTGGGCAATGGACAGTTGTGGCCGGAGCAGGCCCCATGCATGCATCCGCCGACTCATTAACCTCCCACGCTCGAGAGTTAATTATCTTCGGGCACATGAACTTATGGCAGAAGAGGTAGCAGATAATCACGCAGCAGACGAGAGGTAGCTCATTCGACATTCACGAATGATGGTGAAGGTTGGAAATCGGATCTTCGTAGATGAGAAGAAGCTGGCTCTCAAGCCTTGGATTGAGCTTCACCAGTAGGAGACGAGGTGGGTGCAAGTGTATATGGGCAACTTTGGTTGGTGTCTGAACACCGGGAGTAATCCTGGCAATGGAAATAGCATGTTGTAATGAGATATAGGCGAAGGTGGTGAGGGAGATTTCTCAGCAGAGGGAGTGCCTGTTGATGGGTGGTTCTGGAGCTCCACCTGGGCGATCGAAGCAAGCCAATGGATTGCGCAGAAAGGGTCCTACCGCAGCGAGGCCCCATGGTGGTTTTTCCTTGGGCTCACTGAGCACTCTAGCTCTCCTACGATTAGCTTTTCTAGAAGGTGGAGAATTCGCACATCATATGAGGGCAAAGTTGTGGCTGGTGGCGGTATAGTGACTTTCCTCCACGATGCTCGGGAGGTGTTCAACGATAAAATTGGTCGAGGTTGCAGGGACGGGGCAGTGGTTTTAGGGATTTTTGGGCCCGGGGTGACGTGGCACTGCATCTCACCAAAGGGTGGGGGGGTGTTAGACGGGTGCATGTCGAGAGAGAGAGAGAGAGAGAGAGAGAGAGAGAGAGAGAGAGAGAGAGAGCTTGGCGCAGAGGTTTTGGGTGCGACATGGAGAACCGTCGGGTATCTGGGGACTTGAGTTGACACTCAAAATCCACTGAGAGTCAACATTTAGTGTCAACCATGGCAGTATCTCTAGCTCAGTCACCGAGATAGGTTGAGGCTCCAGCCACCATTGAATCAATTACTGCCCAACTCCAGCATATCCAACTCAACGTGGACACTTTTCACCAACAAAGGCATGAAGATCGTAATGAACTTGTGGCTTACATTAATGATATTCAACACCTGTAGAATGAGACCCTTGAAGCTCTGGAGAGTCTGTGTCATCTTTTGCGGCACTCTCATGACCACCTCCAAAATTTAGAGGCCCAGGTGGACCATATTGAATACTATATGCACAACCAGGGACACATCTTCACAGCTCCTCCGACAGGTCCTCTACACCCTCCTCCATGACGATAATGTTGTTTTGGTTTTTTTGGAATTTTGTGCAGACAATAACAAAGAGCATCGTATGCCTTGGCGAGCACCGAAGTCTTTCTAGGAATTTCATGCCGTCTGGGTTGCCTAAATGTAACACAGCTATGTTGTTCTCTACTATAAATTTTGATATGATAATATAAACTAGACTTTGACCGAAAAAAAAAACACACAGAAAAACAAAGTATACACTGAACCATTAACAATACCAAGTTGAGGAGAGACCCGAAGGTCAAGAACTCTAGAATTCCATTAAAACATAATAGTATAAATCTCATCCGGGTGGCCTTAAACAATAATTTTATATCAATCTCAGGAATTTCAAAATATAAATATTGAGTATGTTATGATGGATTGGTAAAATAGAGTCTCGGTTAGGTTTTAACCGTGTACTGAATCATCATAAAAACCTGAGTATCCTTCATAATCGTGTAGGATTCCAATCATGCAAATCGATACTAACAGAGTCAATTTCTAGGTGTAGCCATTACATACATGGGAGAAGATAAACCTGAAAAGAAGAGAACCGAAGTCATACCTATGCCGAAAACCTAGAAACCTTCCAATTGTTCAGCAAAAGCACTATTCTTAATTGGATGCACATGCAAGCCATGAACAAGGCTCAGATTTTAACCAACCTAATAATAAGGGTACATGATAATAAAAGAATGTTAACACATAGGACCAAGTGATGTAAATTACCTAGAAACCATAAGTTCGTCGATGAACCCAACTCTCCTGATAGGCAACATGTAAGGCTCATGTTGGGATTCGAAGAAGTATAATAAAAAAAAAAAACTGTAACAAAGTGTTAGAGGATGGTGAGTTACATAACTTCCCAACCTTAGCATTTGGAGTGTTTACCAGTGGTAAAACGCTGAAACCATGAGCTCTGAATTCCTGCATGTTTACAGAGCGAACAAATTAAATAAGAAAAGCCTAATACGGTTGTAGATTCTGAGGAAGTTATTATACAATTCCCTGAATGCATAGAAAAGAAAATGTCATATGCATGAGATAAATATTTACCAGGAGAAAGGTTGAAACCCAACTAAAACTAGATTTGGAGGCTACAACAGCGGCATGAGGGCATCGAATGGGTGTGCCGAGGGGGTCTATGGTCGAAATGGTTCCCATAACCGATACCTCCCATCTCCACCATTCAATATCGAAATTGTTACGTGGACGATCAAGATCGTTCAAAGTGTCAAATCCAATCCAGCCTCAATTGCTTGATGGCTACCAAGGCGGCTTCGAGATATTCCCAATGATGAGACTGCTTTTTTTTGCTCTGAAAATTATGGGAATTCTAGTAATATTTTAATAAAATTTGGTAGTGATTTTTGTAGATCTAGGATATAGCTATCAAATTTCAATATTTTGGGTGCCCTATAGGTTTTTTACAGTACTTGTTACATCTTACCTTCATTAAAAAAAAAATTACTTTGTACAACCTTTATCTCTATTTACCTTCACAACTTAATTAATTTATATTAGAAATTATTGACTACCTAACAAGCCAACATACAACTCACCATTATGCAGCATTCAAATGATATAAAATTATCCATACATGACATAAAATTGTACCATTTATTTCATAAATATACCATATGTAACTATAGTCGATCTACTATGGTTGATGACATGTCTAACCTCCTAGGAAATCTTTTGTCAGGATTTCTAATCAACTTAAATAATACTTTATACAAACGTACATATCGCTATCAATGAGAATTTGATTATCAAATCCGCCGCACAGTGTATCTGGTATGAAATTATGGCTCATTCGATGTATTGGTTGAGATTGGCGCTACTACGGAGGACAAGTGGGGCATCCTTCGCCCTCGATCTAACTCCTCGGGATCCAACAATGGCAAGGAATTACGGTTTTGGTAATGGCCCTCCTTCCCATAATCGCCTTCATTGTTTCCCAGTCATTTCTACCTTCTTCTCCTCAGCGAGAGGCTCTTCGCCTCTGCAACCACCCAACAGGGTTTATCCGGCGTGGGCAGGTTTACCCCAACAACTAGCTATATGGTAAGCTTATACAAGTTTTCCTAGTTGAAATTCTTGCCACTGTGATTATCTACATAACTCTCTCTTGCGCAACACTAGTTGTGTCATGATAATTTAAATCTTTCCAAAATTTACACAGGCTTACAATTTGTAATTTTTTCTTGTTTTTCTTGCAACTTACTATCAGGGATTTCATTCTTGGGTTTTCTTGTTTTAAGAACTTACCGTCCCTTCCTCAAGCCAGAGTGATTTTCCGGCTCTGGCATTTGAGGACCTTCTTTCCGACGGCAAACCCAGAATCACTAAGGTAACCCTTACAGTTTTTCTCTTGTTTGTTTGCACAAGTACTCTTCTTTGGATTGTTCTAAACCATTTCTAATAATATTACCTTTCAAAGTGTTTCATGCAAGATGTGCTCCTTGTGTCTTCGATGTTAAACTTATTAACAGGTATTTTGCAACTCTATATAATAGATTACTTTTTTCGTTCTTTTAGTCCTTCAGATTTTACATTGGGTTCATTACTAATACCCTTCTAAAATCTTTGGTTGCAGGTCTGCTTGCTTCTGGTCTTGCAAGGGTGATTTTCTATGAAGCTCGCCTATTAGCTTCTCTAACCTCCTCCGACTCTGACATGTACCTCTTGCCGTGAACCATTTGGTCTAAGGAAATTCATTCAACTTGTAGAGGGTTAATAGTAGATAACGGTTTGATTCTTGTTTAATACAGTTATCCGAAAGGGATTGTTAATTCTCGCTACAGTCAATACCCTACATGGAATATGGATTAGTGTTTGTAACGTTGGTATTTTGCCATCTTCTTAGCAGACTTGAGAATTTAGTTACTGTATAGCTATGTTTGCTAAAATCTGAGCCCAGCTTTTGTCCTGGTGCTATGGTTGTGGTTTGTTACAAATTCTCTGGTAGATCTATGTACTTTGTGAATTAAAAAAATGGTTATATTTCCTTATTTGGCTATTCGACTCTGTGTATAAAGCATTGTTTACGTTTGGGTTAAACCCTTGCATATATCATTGTTAATTTTTGCACCGAAATTTCATGAAATTTTAATGAATATTGGAATTCATTCTCCTCCGTGAGAATCTGTATCGATATTTTCTCTATAGGGTTTTCGGAATTTCTTCGGCGGCTTCCTATTTTATAATATTGTAATATTGGCATTAAAATATATAAATAATGTAAGAAGTCACTTATATGGAATTCACTGTGTAATGCATATTCCTATTTTGAAGATTTTCTCTATATCTTTTTGCTGCTGGTTCATAATTCTATTTTGGTAAATAAATAGTGCTCTACTATTCAGATATATTTCAAAGAAAAATTATGTGTTTAAGGTTTGTTTTTTTTTTTTAAGTTTAGAATTAAAATTTACAACATTTGTTTTTAACTCCACTTTCAGGAAACACTTTAGGTTTAATTACATTCATACACAGTTCTCCCTACATTTAACATGAAACGACGAGACCATCTTGTCTTTGTTTTCCCTACATTATGGGAATTTTGAGGTCTAAAATGGGCCTCCTAAGGAAATAATAAAATAATAGCTAAACCAATAAAATAATATTTATGAATTTGCAATTCACTTTTTTAACCAAAATCCATGTAACCATAGTTAAATTCAATTCAAAATTTGTACCGAAATAAAATTAATAAAAAAATTGTATTGATGTGACTATAAATAAGAATGAGTTTTTCAAGAACAAGTCATTATCATTGAACACCTAATGCATTTGTCCTTTGTACTTAAATAACTTAAAATATAAATATAAATATAAATTTATAAATTCTTAATTATATTATATGATATTAATTAAAATTTATGTTATTTAAATTGTATAATAACATGTAGTTAATATACTATACAAAAATAATATAATATAATAAATGTATAGGGATATGTATTGTTTTTTTCAAGAAATATAATAATATTATTTTATTCAAAAAGTGTGAAATGACATTTATTATGAGTACTTTACTTTGACTTTAAAAGTACTTAGAGCACTACCATGGTTAACCATGAGTTTTTATCCACCATTTAGAATGTGACAAGTAAGTACCTTTAACTCAAGCAATGCCATCTCAACCATTAGGGATGATGTCATCCCCTAAAATGTGATTGGTTCTCATAAAGTGAATTTTGATTGTACATTTTTCTTAGGAGGCCCATTTTAAACATCAAAATTTCCCTAATGATTAGCAGGAAATGACCAACTCAGAGCCTTCTGCGAGAGGGCACTGATTTAACGGTTTCCTGTATCCTTTATTTTTTTTAATATAAATCTACTACCACTGGTTTGTTTTTATTTGTCTAGACAGTATCATATTTAAAACCTGACATATCACATAAAATTTAAACACTGTAACAATTCAGTTTCCAAACTTCTATTCTAGTTAAATCTTTCTAGTCTAAATAACTTTGAACCTGCGTTAACAGTAAACTTATATGTTTTGCAATGTCACTAACTGATGTTTTTCCTCCCTACCCGAAAGAGGCAATAACGTCCTCTTCTCCCCCCCGTGCTCCAAGTGTGAGCCTTGAGAGTTGACATAAAATTCTAGAGAGACCTCGGGTTAGTCTGGTCCAGTCTTCCAATCCATAAAATTTTTCAGAAAATCAGAGCATTCCACTGGTTAGCACCAGTTCAGGAATTCTTCTTTGCAAATTCTCATTTTTCAGTTACCGAACATAACCCCCAAACCTCACTATGATGATGCCTTTATCCTCAGAGGTGGGGTAACTGTTTGAACTGATTCTGTTCAACTAACTCTCAGTTCTTGAATTACTTTTTAACATCAGTCTTGTTATTCTTTTATTGAAGTCACTTCCATCATTAATTTAATCAAGATTAATTTTCTACTCATAATATATTGTTAAAATAAAATAAAAATAAAAGTAATAATAATTGTCTTAATGTATTAACAACATATCATAATCATCAGTTAGCAATAAACTCATTGTTACAACCTCCCCCCTGGAATTGAACATTGTTCTCGATGTTCTCATTCTGCTCCAGTAAACAATTCTGGATATGCCTCCCACACAAAACCTTCGTCCTCCCAGGTAACTTCATCTGGGCCAAAGTACTTCCACTACACTTTAACCTGGGTGATGGCTTGTTTTCGGCACATGATTTCTCTCCGATCAATTATACATTTAGGCTCGACCAGGAACTTGTCGTCCGGTTTGACTTGCAATCAACGATTTTGAATTAGTTTTTTCTGCACAAATTTAACATTTTAATCAAGTCTAGTATTCATATCCTACCTGAATACTCTACTAGTGGATTATGTGCTTTGGATCGTGAATGTATCGTTTCAATAAAGATACATGAAAGATGTTGTGTACACAGATATGACTGGGCAGTGCCAATCGACAAGCCTCGGGTCCTACCCTTTCCAATATTTGGAATGGGCTACAAAACCTGGGAGCCAACTTGGCACAATAGGCCCATATTAAAGTGATTTTCTTTGGCTTGATCCTTACGTACTCATGGTGTCCCACTTCAAAACCACGATAAGTCATTTTTTATCAACATACAATTTTTGTCTATCCTGAGTTGCCTTCAAATTTTGTCAGATTTTCTTTACTTCTATCTCCATTTTGGCTAGAATTTCTGATCCAAGCATCAACTTGGTTTCTGGGCTACTCAAATTAATAAGAGTTCTGCATTTTCGTCCGTATAAGGCTTAGAATGGACTCATCTTAAGGGATTCCTGATATCCATTATTGTATGCAACCTCCACTAGGTTTAGATATTCTTTCCACCTAGCTGGTTGTTGCATCACATACATACGTAACATATCCTCCAGGATCTTATTCACTCGCTCTGTTTGTCCATCCATTTGTGGATGGTAAGAAGTGCTGAAATTAGTTTGAGTTCCCAAACCTGTAAACAAAATTTTCCAAAATTCTGAAGTAAAATTCACATCCCTATCAGATATGACAGTCTTTGGGATTCCATGTAGTCTAAAGATCTCTCGCATAAATATATCTACTGTTTGCACTATCTTATAAGTGGAATGCACAGGTATAAAATGTGTTGATTTTCTTAATCGATCCACCACTACCATTATAGAGCCATTATGTTTATTTGACCTTGGTAATCCAGTGATAAAGTCTAAAGGTATCACCTCCCACTTCCAATCAGGTACTAGTATAGGTTGCATCAACCCGGTTGGGTGCCGGTGTTCCACTTTCACTTGATGGCATTCTAAACACTTGTTTAGATATTTCACAATGTCTCTCCTCATACCTGGCCAGAAATAATTTTTCCTTATTGCTGTTAGCATTTTCTGATACCGAGGACGTCAAGAGTAGTTACTTCGGTGATACTCATTTAAAATCAGCTCCTTCAATTCCATTCGATTTGGAACAAAAATCCTTTCTTTTAAAGTTAGCAACCCATCTTTATTAATTTCGTAATGAGCAGATTTTTCTTATTTTCTAAACTCTTCTGCTTGCCACCACATAAACTGGTATTCAGGATCTTTCTCGGCTTCTGCTTTTATTTGCTCCAAAAATCTGTACTCAACTTGATTATAGTACAACTCATAAACATTTTGCATTTTTCTACTTAACACATCAGCTACTCTATTCTCCTTACCCTTCACATGCTGCATGTCAATGTAAAACTCGCTCAAGAAGGCATTCCACCTTTCCTGGCGAGAATTAAGGTCATCTCGCTTAAAATAACTTGTTAGGCTGCTATGATCAGTTTTAAGTACAAATATCTTTCCATGTGAGTAGTGCCTCCATACTCGGAGTGCATGCACTATTGCTATCAGTTGCAAATCATAAGCTGAGTATCTCTGCTTATGATATTTTAATTTCGAAGGTTCATAGGCAACAACCTTACCTTCTTGTGAAAAAATTGCCCCAACTCCTTCCTTGCATGCATATGTGCAGACTTCAAACTCTTTATTAGGATCCGCTACCCTTAATACTAGAGCAGTAGTCAATAACAGTTTCAACTTTTCAAAATTGTCTTGACATTCCTTTTTCCATTTAAATATTTTTCCCTTCCTCTGTAAGGAAGTAATTGGGAAAGAAAATTTTGAAAAACCTTCAATAAACCGCCGATAATAACCGGCCAAACCCATGAAGGATCAGATATCTACCACATTTTGGGTTATTTTTCATTCCATAATCGTTCTGATTTTCTTTGAGTCAACTGAAATACCTTCAGTAGAAATAATGTGACCAAGGTACTATATTTATTTTTTGAAGAAATCACACTTGCTGAGCTTAGCATACAACTAATGCTTCCTTAACATTTCTAGCACTATCCGCAGGTGTTCTTTATGCTCTTCTGCATTCTTAGAATAAACTAAAATTTCATGGGGTGAAATATACCATGCATCAGCCTCATAAAGGTTGCTGGTGCATTAGTTAGTCCAAAGGGTAACACCACAAACTCGTAGTGTTTGTACCTGGTACAAATTTTTTTTTATGTATATCTTCATCTTTTATCCGGATTTGATGGTATCCCGACCTTAGATATATCTTAGAAAACACTATGGCTCTCTTTAATTGATCAAAGAGATCATCAATCCATGGTAAAGGGTATCTATTTTTCACAGTTAATTTGTTGAGCTTGCGATAATCTATGCACATTCGCATGGTTATGTCTTTCTTCTTCACAAATAACACTGGTGCTCCCCAAGGGGACACACTTGGTCGGATGTACCATTTATCTAGTTGTTCTTGTAACTACATCTTCATTTCAGTTAATTCTAGTATGCTCATTCGGTAAGTGTCCTCGAAATGGGTGATGCTCCAGGTATCAATTCTATGGTAAAATCAATGTCCCTTATGGGTGGCAAGATTTGTATTTCCTCTGGAAATACATCCATAAAATCTTGTACTATTGGGATATTTTCTATTATTGGAGCCTTTTCTTTTGAATTAGTAAAACCCACTTGGATGGCATACAACTGACATCCCTTCCTCATGCACTTACCCATTTGAGATACTGTGATAGGACACAGTTTCAGAGGTTTCTTTATACCTTGAATTTTCTTATGGGTTCCATCTTGCATTTTGTAATAAATTATCTTTTCCTTACAATCTACTAACGTCTAGTGCTTCTCCAACCAGTCCATACCAAGTAGCATATCATAGGATCCAAGAGGTAGTATATTCAAATCTACAATTAGATGTTGTTCACTAATTTCTAGGTCACAGTTCAGAATCTTAGCACAAACCTTTCTCCTTACTCCCGTGGTTAACTGTACCAGCCATAAGTTTCTAAATTTCTGACTCTGCAATTTATAAATCTCTACTAATTTGGGACTTACGTAGCTTAAACTGGCACCTTCGTCTACCAAAATAGAAACAGGTTGGGATAGTAATTTACCTTCTAATTCTATCATTGTCAGTTGGTAATCTGCCTGACGATCTTCTAGGGTTGTGTTAATTCTGGGTATATTTATGGCTACATCCCCTACAGTTGAGGCCTCCTGCAAATTGGTAACCGCCTCGCTCCTTCCTCACTATGGACAATTTCTATAATAGTGTGCCTCACCACACCCCCAGCACTGTAAGGGTGGCTTCTGATTTTGTACTTGGTTTGGTTTACTGGAAGCTTCTGTGGGTCTATCTTCTGTAGGCCATATTGATCTTTGATGATTTTTACCAAACTGTTTGCTAACTGAACTTCTGGCAACAATATTGAAATTACTGGTTTTTTTTTTATTGAAACCAGAACTACCCTTATGTTCTTTCTTTGTCTGCCAGCTTTTACCCTATTTTCCTTTTTCTTTAGCTTGCTGGTAACACATTCCTGCCTTCCAGATTTCCTCCTCCATAGTTTTGGGATTCAAAAAATCAATATGTTCCTTCATATGACTCGGCAAACTACTCAGTAATCGTTGTAATTTTTCCTTTTCATCCCTTAAATAAGGAACATAACAAGGTAAGGAAGTAAACTTGGTGATTTACTCATCCATCGTCATTTGCCATAGCCTTAAGTCATGGAAATCTCTAGATTTTTCATCATAGAAACGTTCAGTTAAGTATTTATCTTTAAAATATTGCTGGAACGAATCCAAAGTCACGTCCTGATTATCTATGCTGCAGATGTTTTTGACTTCCTCCCACCATAATGTGGCTTTCTCCCTCAACTGATAAATAACCAATTTGTCTTTAAGATTACTGCTATATTCATAAACTTGAAAATACTTATTCATGTTTATCAACCATGCCTTAGACACTTCTTCCTCTACTCTATCAAACGTAGGTGGTTTTATGTTTTGAAATTCACCTTGTAGTTCCACCTTCTGCCTCTTAACTTCTTTCTGATTTGTTACATTATCTGACTCAACCTCATTGTAGTTTTTATTTCTATTACTCTGCTGATACTGACTTCTCTAGTCTGTCAGTGGCATGGTCTCTTGCTTGTTGCTCATTTCCTTCTTGCATCAAATCCCTATCAGCGCTGGGTTGTTCAATCCCTTTATTTTGTTTGTCTAAGAGGCTTTTTAATATCCTCATGCTCTTGCATCAAACATGCATTATCACTTCGCACCCTCTCCATTTACTCTTGTAACCTTTGTACTGTATTTAGTAGGATGTTGGTTTGGTGTTGCCGCTCTTCCAGAAGTCTACTAGTTTGGTGGTGTTGATCCACACTTAGTTGCACCCACATCTCTGGATTCATTTCTGGTCTAGGTTGAGTTTCCCCAGTGTTTTGGGGTGGCTATTTTGTTTGCCCCCTCCTCATATTGTCTCCTGTTATACTTATTTTCTTTCTTTGCACATTAGTATATACACAACTTTAAAACGTTAGTTGACCCATAGGGTTATAACATGCTAACACTGCTCTGATACCACATGTAACATACATCTTACCTTCATAAATTTTTTTTTTTTACTTTGTACAACCTTTATCTCTATTTACCTTCACAACTTAATTAATTTATATTAGAAATTAATGACTACCTAACAATCTGACATATAACTCACCATTATGCAACATTCAAATGATATAAAATTATCCATACATGACATACAACTGTACCATTTATAAATTCGATATTCATAAATATACCATATGTAACTATATTCGATCTACTACGGTTCATGACATGTCTAACCTCTCAGGAAATATTCTGTAGAAATTTTTAATAAACTTAAATAATATTTTATACAAACGTACATATTTCTATCAATGAGAATTTTACTATCAAATCTGCCGCACAATGTATCTGGTATAAAATTATGGCTCATTCGATGGATTGGTTGAGATTGGCGCCACTGCGGAGGACAAGTGGGGCATCCTCTGCCTTCGATCTAACTCCTCAGGATCTTACGGTGGCAAGGAATTAGTGTTTTGGTAATGACCCTCCTTCCCATAACCGCCTTCATTGTTTCCCGGTCATTTCCACCTTCTTCTCCTCAGTAAGAGCCTCTTCGCCTCTGCAACCACCCAACAGGGTTTCTCCGGAGTGGGCACGTTGACCCCGACAGCTAGCTTTATGGTAAGCTTATACAAGTTTTCCTAGTTAAAATTCTTGCCACTGTGATTATCTACATAACTCTCTCTTTCGCGGCACTGATTGTGTCATGATAATTTAAATCTTTCCAAAATTTACACAGGGTTACAGTTTATAATTTTTTTCTTGTTTTTCTTGCAACTTACTATTAGGGATTTCATTCTCGGGTTTTCTTTTTTTAAGAACTTACTGTCCCTTCCTCAAGCCATAATGATTTTCCGGCTTTGGTGTTTGAAGACCTTCTTTCCCACGGCGAACCCGGAATCACTATGGTAACCCTTACTATTTTTCTCTTGCTTGTTTGCACAAGTACTCTTTTTTGGATTGTTCTGAAGCATTTCTAATAATCTTACATTTCAAAGTGTTTCTTTCAGGATGTGCTCCTTGTGTCTTCTGTGTTAAACTTCTTACGTCGGGTTCATTACTAATACCCTTCTAAAATATTTGGTTGTAGGTTTGCTTGTTTCTGCTCTTGCAAGGGTGATTTTCTACGAAGCTCACCTATTAGCTTCTCTAACCTCCTCCGACTCTGAGAGGTACCTCTTGCCGTGAACCATTTGGTCTGAGGAAATTCATTCGGCTTGCAGAGGGTTAATAGTCGATCAGGGTTTCATTCTTGTTTAATATAGTTTTTCGAAAGGGATTGTTAATTCTCACTACGGGCAATACCCTACATGGCATATCGAATAGTGTTTATAGCTATGATTGCTGACTCGAGGATTTGGTTACTGTATAGCTATGATTGCTGAAATTCGAGCCCAACTGTTGTCTTGGTGATACGGTTGTGGTTTGTTACAAATTCTCTGGTAGCTCTATGTATTTTTTGAATTAAAACAATGGTTATATTTCCTCATTTGGCTATTCGACTATGTGTATAAAGTTATGTTTCTGTCTAGGTTAAACCCTTGCATATATCGTTGTTAATTTTTGCACAGTAATTTCGTGAACTTTTAATGAATATTGGAATTCATTCTCCTCTGTGAGAATCTGATTATCGATATTTTCTCTATAGGGTTTTCGAAATTTCTTCAGTGACTTCCTGTTTTCTAATATTGTAATATTGGCATTCAAATATATAAATCGTGGAAGAAGTGACTTATATGGAATTCACTGCGTAATGCATATTCCTATTTTTAGGATTTTCTCTGCATCTTTTCACTTCTTGTTCATAATTCTATTTTTGTAATTAAACAGTGCTGTGCTATTCGGATATATTTCAAAGAAAAATTTTGTGTTTAAGGTTTTTTTTTTTTTTTTAAAGTTTAGAATTAAAATTTATTGCATTTGTTTTTAATTCCACTTTCAGTAAACACTTTAGGTTTACTTACATTCATACACAGTTCTCCTTACATTTAACATAAAATGGTCGTACCATTATGTACGTGTTTGCACTATTAGTAGGAAATGACCAACTCAGAGCCTTTTGCGAGAGGGCAATGATTTAACGGTTTCTTGTATCCTTTATTTTTTTGAATATAAATCTACTACCACTAGTCTATTCTTATTTGTCTAGACAGTATCATTTTTAAAACCTGACATATCACAGAAAATTTAAACACTGTAACAATTCAGTTTCGAAACTTCTATTCCAGTCTAAATAACTTTGAACACGTATTAACAATAAACTTATATGTTCTGCAATGTCACTGACTATGTTGTTTCTCCCTACTGCGAGGGAGGCAATCACGTCCTCTTCTCTCCCTCGTGCTCCAAGTCTGAGCCTTGAGAGTTGACATAAAATTCTAGAGAGACCTCGGGACAGTCCGGTCGAGTCTACCAATCGAGACAATTTTTCAAAAAATCAGAGCATTCTGCTGGTGAGCACCAGTTCGGGAATTCTTCTCTGCAAATTCTTCTTTTTCAGTTACCAAACAAAACCCCCAAACCTCACTAGGATTATGTCTTTATCCTCATAGGTGGAGTACCTGTTTGAACTGATTTTGTTCAACTAACTCTCAGTTCTTCAATTACTTTTAACCATCAGTATTGTTATTTTTTTATGGAAGTCACTTCCATAATTAATTTAATGAAGATTAATTTTCTGGTCATAATATATTGTAAAAATAACAATAAAAATAAAGGTAACAATAATTGTATTAATGTCTTAACAACATATCATAATCATCAGTTAGCAATAAATCAGTTGTTATAGTACTAAATCTATCTCCACCATCAAAAACATGATTCAAACACTGAAAGATTTGTAAAAAAAAAATTGCCCGAATTTGGACCACTTTCGGCCCACAATTCCTCTGCCTCAATGGATAACTCCATTTCCAATAACCAGACCGTTTTGGAGTGTTCGTATGGAAGGGTTATGCCATAGTTAACCCATAGGTTATTGCACGGGACAAACTTCGTTAACGACGTAATAATAATTGACTATCATAACTTTGTAACCATGGTGATACATATATGTATATTGATTAATTACATCCGCGCTCAACCGAATTTGCTCATAACACTACACGTGGTTCGGTCCCAAGGTATTACAAACCTTCAATCTAATAATATGACTAACTAGTGAGCATTAGAAATGGTAATTAATGAAACTATTGATAACCTTGGGTAAAAGAATAAATTTGTTTTTGTGTGGGAAGTTATTCGTGTGTTTAGGAGTGTCACAACACTCCATACTGATGTAGAAGTTTTTCTCTTTACATGAATATCTTAACAGGTTCAATGCAAGGGCGGGTTAATTCTATTTTGTTCTATATTACTAGTATAAAAAAGGAATAGAGATATAGGAAGGAAAATAAAAAAAATAGACACTCTTTCTCTAAATAGTGTAGCTTTTTTAAAAGTGTTTTGAAAAATGCCCTACCATATATAAGTAACAACCATACAATAACGTATGCTAAAGCAATCTTTGTTTGTAGTCTTCTTTTACCTTAAAAATATGTAGCTATGGCCTCTTTATTTCAATCAAGCCCCTGTCTGCATAAAAGTTCCGGTTTGCATAATAGTAAATGATAAAAGTCTCAATCAAATATGTAATTAGGTTCATAACAGATCTAGTAATGCTTCGCTACACCTTGAATATCCCTTCACGCATGAGCAATGTAATTATCTTTATAACAGGTCAAGTGATGCGTACACAGTTTGTCCACCAACTGAGTGGAATGAACAACTAAATGTGAGGGAATGATGCAAAAAGTTTGAAGACACAGATATTTATGGAATCTCGTTCGGTAGATACAAGAACTGAGAGTTTTGAGTGAATATTTTTCATGGTAGATATGAGAGGATGCCCAAAATAACTTGGAAAGAAGTTGAATTAGCACATCAGCTTCGGGGATACAATGAACATAAAAACAAGATTTGTCGGAGAACTTGGAGAAGGTGAGGTGGTGAAGAGTCGTTCAAGCAAACTTGAATGCCAATAAATTGGAGAATAATTGTCGTTGTACAGATGATCAATTATACCATTCCTCCTATACTCCACTCTTGCAAATGAGTTATAACATTTATTTTTTTTAATTCATTTGTTAAGTATGATAATTGTAAGAAGAAATCAGTTAATTAAACCATATTGCATAATTTTTAATGAAACTAAAGTTAAACAAATTATAATAGGAAAACAGATTTGTTTTAACAAAAAATTGGTTATTAAGGAATTTCTCACTACTATAATTATCTGAAGTTTGGAAGCTTTCCAAGCTATTTTAATTTCCAAGAAATCTAACTTAATTTGTTAGAATCCAAGTTTGACTTCTGAATTTTGCACAATCTAGTGATTCAGGTTACAATGCAATGAGCCAGGTGTTAAAGGCGTAAATTTTAGACAATCCAAGCTTGCCATGGATTTGAGCTGTGAAAGTGTTGAGGTTGCAGGTTTGGAGGTGTGAAATCTACACAGTGTTAATGATTCCATTTATTTCTTCAAAGAATTCAAATACATTTTAATTAACAAACAATCACATTCTCATTGAAAATTGTTTCACTTAATTTTGTCCAAACATTTCTACCAAATTTGGCTATTTATAACAACTTGTCAACAAATTGTGACTATGTACCCTGAGAGAGCTTGGTGATTTATTAAGTAGTAGTTTAAAGAGACAACAACTTCACTTTGAAAATAATGGAAATTTTCTGAAGATTTTGAAATAATATGGCACAAATTTCTAAAAATCTAGGTTACAGTTTAAGGATTTTGGATGCTTTAATATTTTCTGAAAGTGTTAAATTCAATTCCACCATGAAGCAAAGTGATTCAAAGACTCTAAACAAAAAAAAAAAATCAGATATAAAAAACCATTTATAACCCATCAGTGCCCGGAGAGGCAATGATAATAACCCTTCCATCACGCTCTCGTAAGCTGGCTAACTAGTGTACGTTTACAATAATTCGTGGTCATTGATGTACGAATAGATTCGGAGTTTAAATGACTATCCAGATTTTTCATTTTTCATTTTTAAACGAATATATCGTTCCAGATTTTTCATTTTTCATTGCCTTAATCGTCACAAATGAGTGTCATGAGAAATCTCAGTGACGCACATGACTGGGTGAAATAAAAAATAGAACCCTACGATAGTTGGCTTTCAACTTTGCACATGTGTTACGTTTTGCATTGGTAGTAATGTTCCTTTCGCTTTCCTTCTGCTAAAAAGTCACTACACATCACCCGCCTTTGTACGATTGTACGGTTTCGTTGAAAACATTGCTCGGCTAAAATCTGGAAAGCATTTCAATGTACAATAGTCTCCTAGTAACACGGACAACTGCAACTCATTGAATGAACATTCAACAACTCGACGTCTACAGTGATATTTGAGGCCAAGCAAGCTGGAGACTATTATTTTATTGACCTCACCACTAGGTGTTTACAGAATCTTATGGGTTCCGGGATCCTGTCATTCGAAGGGACGCGTAAAATGCCTTTCATAACAAAGTCACTCTTATTATTATAATACGTTCAATTAAGAAGATAACAATGACAGGGTGTCAAATCAAAAGGTAGTAGGTAATCAATGTGTCAATCATTCAAAATAGTGTGACTTTTTGGAGTTTGGAGTTTCAGGCGCTGGAATATGGTGAAAAAAAATTGAGGTTAAATCTCGATTTCTGTTATTTAAATTAGTTTTTTGATTGTATATATGAATTCAGCATCCTGAAAAATCTCTAGTACACTTCGATTGTGCAATGTTATCCATCAAATTATATTTTCAACAAATTCCTGCCCAAATTTAGAAAAATAAAACCAGGAAAAACTACCATAAAAACCTTTAAAAAATCCCATTATAGACGAATCAATTTAAAATTGGAAGATGATGAGCTCCATCTTTAAGCTCCTGGCTGGCTTTGTCTTTAACCAGGGCTTGTGCTTAAATATATGCGACGAGACGATTACGATTATCTATGTGCCCATGATTCAAAATTGGAGGATGATAGCCTTGTAAGCTAATTATTTCAGTGTGAAGAGTTTGCATAGTCAATGAATGAGTGTAATCAATAGATGAATTTACTAAGTAGTTACATATAAAGTTATATTAAGCGAATAACTAATAAAAAATGTTTATAATGAAAATTTTAATTTTCATTATAAGTAATCTTATTATAAGTCATCTCAGTTAAGTTTGTGTGATCAACAATTATATGATGAAGAACGATATTGATTATATGAGTCATGTGGCCAAGCAAGCTGGTAGTTCCTTACGTACCCTCTCTTTAATTTCAATTTCAATTTCGCTCAGCTCTGTTCAACAATGCTCCAATCTAGAGCCATTAAAATGAAGCCCTTATTTGCTTATTAAATTCATATTTAAATATTTTAATACAAATTATAATGGGTTAATTTCAATGATTTATTTTCAAATTTTTCCATTCAAATAAGATATGATATTTAGTATATTTAATTTTCAAAATATAATAATTTAAATTTGTTTTATTATTACCAAATATAAAATTCAAACTTCAAAATCTCTATCAATTTATTTTAATAAATTAAAACCTTAAAAATGCATAAATGATAAAGCTAATTATATTTGTAATAATTATTTTTTATTTTATATATAAAAAATATAAATTAAATAATATTTTAATTTTATTTTAATATATTTTATTTTATATGATAATGATAATAATAATTAACTATAATAATAATATTATTATTTTATAAAATAATATTGAAATAATTATTATTTTTATATAAATTTATGCCACGGATTAATATTTGGGTCTGTAGTGAAATTTTGGGGTGAATTTTCTCCATTACTACTTGGCTCTGTTGTGGATTTTTTGGATTAATACTTGGGTCTGGGGTGAAATTTTGCGGTGAATTTTCTCCATTACTATTTGGGTCTGCCGTGGATTTTTTGGATTAATACTTGGGTCTGGGGTGAAATTTTGCGGTGAAAATTCTGCGGTGAATTTTTTCCATTACTATTTGGGTCTGCGGTGAATTTTCTGGATTAATACTTGGTTCTGTGGTGAAAATTTTGCAGTGAATTTTCTCCATTAATACTTGGGTTTCTCGATTAATACTTGGGCCTGTGGTGAATTTTCTGGATTAATACTTGAGTCTGCGGCCAATTTTCTGGATTAATACTTGGGTCTGTGGTGAAATTCTGCGGTGGTGAATTTTCTCCATTACTATTTGGGTCTGCAGTGATTTTTTCTTGATAAAATTTCGGACCTAGGCATTTGAGATCTGTTGTTCAGTTTGCTGATATTCAGGTGCACACATTCCTTATCTAATACATATCTGCTCATATATTCTCAACTATGAATAATTCACCACAACTACCAAAGATTACCAAAGGTAGACCTATCATAGTTACTCTACAGAGCCTTTATGAGTATATAGAGTTTTTAGAGAAACGTAGAGAAGAAAGAGAAGTCAAGTTACAAACCGAGTTAGAAGCCATGCTGGAAAACAAATTCACATCTCTTGAAAACAAGATCAAAAAACAAATAGAAAATAAAATAGAACTATTGGAAAATAAAATGGAGGCAATGGAAACTAGGTTGCAGGTCATAGAAAAACAAAACCAAGATACGAACCAAACATCCCAGTGAAGAGATGCTGATAATATAGAGTCTTAAAATGAAGGACATGATTAAAGAACTAGAAGAAAAATTTAACAACAATCTCACCCTAAATAGTGGGGTAGGTAAATTAGATATCAAACCAATTAAAGATGAAATGAAAAAAATGATCAAATTAGACCATGAGCGTAATAAAAGGGCCTTGAACCTTATAATCTTCGGTTTGAAAGGGGAGGTAGACAATGATACTTTAGCCATAGCCCAGACAGAACTACATAATAGATTACAAATTGAAACCACGTGTATCACAAAAGCAACAAGGTTAGGGAAATGAACTGAGAATAAAGGAAGGCTGATCTGAATAAAGGTGAGCTTTACTGACCATAAGTATGGCATACTTAGTAAAACCTCAAGTCTAAAAGGAAAGAGAATATTTATAAACGAAGATCTCATTCCAGAAGATCAAGTAGAATTAAGAAAGGAGGTTCAAAAGGTAAAAGAAGCTAGGAAGGAAGGAAAATGGGCAATAATTAGAAATAGGAAAACAGTTATTCGAGATAGAAACCAAAAATATAGTAATAAATAGCAATTCAACATGCTCCGAACTCTTTCTTGGAACTCTCAGGGCTTTCCATGGAACAAAGGCCCCAAGCTAAGTTGGATCTGAAATGATGTTGATATTATATTGCTTGTTGAAACTTGGGAGCACAAAGAATCTAAGGTCCCTAACATAGATGGCTTTGCACTATGGTCTACCTGGAATAAGCGATCCTCCAGTAGAGGCATTGGGGGCATAACTTGCTACATTAAGAAGAACATCTCTCCCCATGCTAGGATTTATAAAAACAACCCTTACAACCAATATAGTTGGATTGAGATTACTGACATTAATGATAAAAATACCTATATAGAAATCTGTTATTTTCCCCCCATTAATTCTAACTTCTATAAGAAAAAGAATCTAGATAAAAATAGTCCTTACAATGATTTAGAGAATGATATTTCTAGCCTAAGGAATGAAGGTAATATCCTTTTAATGGGTGAATTTAATGCTCGAACCTCAAGCAACCAAGCTATTCTTCTAAGAAATAATTCCAACCCCAATCCTCTTTGGTTAGACGAAGACCGTACTCTCGCTAGCCTGTCCAAAAGGAGCTCTGAAGACCTCGGGGATAATTTTTTTGGGTCAAAGCTAGTCAAGGTTTGTAGTGCTCAGGATCTCATAATTTGCAACGGTCTAAAGAAGTGGCCCAATTCTAGCAAGATGACTTGCATCCATGGGCTTGGCAGGAGCGTGGTAGACTATTTTATTTCCGATCTCCCTTTATACAGCGAAATAATAAATTTTGACATCTTAGATGACCACGAGCCTAACTCTGATCATAGGCCTTTACTCGTAACTCTCAATTTTTTCATGCATATAGATCCCATAGAAGATAATCCTTATAGTCAAAATAACTTAATCTTTGATAGAAATGAAAACGATCTCTTTCTAAATGAATTAAAAACTAGTTTGCTTCCTTTATCTAGTATAGACAACATATATGACCTCTATCATAATTTTACTACAACCCTCTCATATTCTATTAACAAGTTCTCAATTAAAATCTCAAGTAATAAAAGAAATAGAAAACCAACCCATGGCATGACAAAGATTGTAAAAGTGCGAGGAGAGAAATTTAGGAAGCTGTTGATGAATCTCTCAAAATTAACAAGATAAAAATCTACAAAGCCCTAACTAAAAGGAAAAAAATGCAATATATTCGTAAAAGACAAGAGAATCTCTTACACCTCTCTAAGGTGGCTCCTAAGAAATTTTGGAGGCAGATTATAACTAGGAAAACTAAAGATAATAATAAAATTGCTTTACATGTCTGGAATTCGTATCTTAAAAATCTTTATGAATCTCCAAGTGCTAGGGTTTTTGAAGCCCTGCTCACAACGAAAGAAGTTTTTCATTAGAAGACAATGATTTTGGGGTTAAACGCCTGGCAAATGGGAAAGCTAAAGACATTGAAGGTTACCAGGTGGAAATCTTAAAAATTGGAGGTCTTGTCGTCATTCCCCGCATCCACAAGCTTTTCAACCAAGTAGTCAAGCAAGGGTTCCCTAAACCTTGGACTCAGAGCCTCATTATCCCTTTTTTTTAAAGTGGGGATATAAATAACCCCTCTAATTATTAAAAAATTATGATCAGCCCTCTCTTAACCAAGTTAAATGGTATTATTTTGGAAAAGAAGTTGAGCATTTGGCTTGAAAGTGAAGCTAAGCGGGCTAAAGGCCAAGCGGGTTTTAGAAGGAAGCACTCAACAACGGACCACCTTGTTACGCCTAGGATCATTGTAGAGGAATGCCGAAATGATAAATCCAATCTCTTATGTTGCTTTGTGGACTTTAGAAAGGCTTTCGATACGGTTCCTAGAAATAACCTATGCAATAGATTAGAAGAGCTAAATGTTCCTTTCGAGCTAAGAGCGGCCGCTATAAGGTTATATGAGAATGTAACTGCCAAGTTAAAGAGAAATGAGGGGTGGTTGAAAGATATTAAGTGTAATATCGGAGTTAAACAAGGTTGCCCCCTCTCCCCTACCCTATTTGGCATTTACATCGATAAGCTAGAAGGTTGTTTAGAGGAAGCAGGATGTGCTGGCATGGCTGGGATAGTCATCATCCTTCTTCTCTCTGTGGACGATATTGTTCTTCTCACAAGGTGCCCATCTAATCTTGATAAGCAACTTAGTCTTCTAAAGGATTTCTGCTCTACCATGGGTATGTCTGTTAACACTAACAAAACAAAAGTTATGGTTATCAAATCCAAGAAGGAAACTTACGCTAATTTTATGTAAGACAATAGTAACTTGGAGGAAGTGTCTTCTTACAAGTACCTAGGAATTGATATTCATCACAAGCTCAACTAGAACTATAACATTCAGAAAACGATTAATGGGGGGTGGAAAGCTTATTTTGGTCTTGAAAATAATTGTAAAATGACAAACCTCGTAATCTGGAATAGAAATAAGTTCCTCTTTAAAACTTTAGTCACTCCTATTATCTTATATGGATGTGAGGTTTGGGGTTGCAGCATCTCTAGAGAATCCTGGAGAAATATTGAGCAAATCCAGAGGCATTTTATAACGTATAAACTTAAAATTAAAATCAATACATCCTATCCTATTCTCTTTATAGAAGTGGTCTTTCCCCTATCGAGAGCCTAGCTATGACTAGGCTTCTGTTGTAGAAGCACAAACTCAATAGCATAGGAGACCATAAACTTCCTAAGCTAGCTTTAAATTCCATCCAAAACCACCTAAGGCTTAAACAAGATTGGTATAAAGAAACCAAGGCCTTGTTAAACCATTGGAAGATCGAAGAGAATGTTGCATTGCAAAACATCAATAACATCAAAAAAAAATTTACTTCTAAGTTTAAAGAAAAAATGTGGTGTGAGAAAGATCTAGCAGCTAAAAGAAAATTAAGGTATTATAAGGAGGTCATCAACCCCACCTTAGAAGATCAAAAGTATCTCTCTGTTTTAACTAGCTCAAAGAACAAAATTAATATAGCCAAGATTAGAACGAACTCTCATGAACTCCATAGTGAAACAGGTCATTGGACAGTTCCTAAGACACCATGGATGGAAAGGATCTGCCATCTCTGTGAGAATATGAACATCGAGGATGAAAATCACTTCCTCTTAGAGTGCCCCGCGTACAAACACATTAGAGCTCAATTTCATAATTTTTGTTGCAATACTGACCTTCTTAGCCTTTTAAGATGCCAAAATTATAGTGAGCTCGGGAGGTTTCTCTCCAAGCTTTTTGAGCATAGGAATAAAATCTTAAATCAAATTAAATAACTCTTTTCTTTGGGTCCCATAGAACAAAGATTGGTCTCAGTGGACGTTAACCATCATCATCATCATACTTATAATTGAGAAAAAATAAATATATTATTAAATTATTGAATACAATTTAATAAATTAATCTATTTTAAATAAAAATAAATAAGTTAAATAATTTAATTTAATTTTAAATTAAAATAAATAAGTTAAATAATTTAATTTTAAATTTGTATTTTTCTGGAAATTGTTGATCACGATATTTGTATCGAGTAAATACCTATCTCCATGAAAGCAATACCATATGTATTTTTAGAACAAAGATGCGTTAATGAGAACCAATTAATTTACTCGAGACTAAAATATTATTTTTATTTATATTAATAAATTATAAATTTAATTTAATTAATATTATTTTGTGAAGATATTAAAAAACATAAATTAATTTTTTTAATCTAAATTTGTATATATTTATTTTTATTAATAATATTTGTGTGATTTAAAAAAAAAAAATTAATTTTTTAAACCTAAATTTGATAGAGGAGAATTTCACCTTAAATCCTATTAATGACATTATACTTCATATCATATCAAAACTATGGAAAATTAAACATATTAATTTTTTGTTTTTAATATTTCATATAACACTAAAATAAAATTCATCTAAACAAATATTCATTATTTTAAATTTATATATTTTAATACAATTAATATTATCATTTATCAGTGTCTTCTCGGTCTTGGATAAAAAACATTTTTTTGATATGAAGTTGGTCTTGGATAAAAAGCATTTTTTTGATGTGAAGTCACTGGTTCAATTTCTAGCTCTAATTCCAATTAATAAATTGGTCATCCCGCCAACAGTGCTCGATGCAATTGCCATTCTGGAACTGTTCTCTCTCAATCATTTTATCTTGTCTCCAAGGGAGTCCTTTTTGAATTAACCATGTTTAGGCTACTTACTAGAGGGTTTGTTTTTGTTTACAAGTGTTGCATTTCTTTTTGAATGGGCATCTGGTTTACTACATTGAATTTTTGTCCCTACCTTCTCAAAGTTCTGGTTCGTTGGGGGTTTCATTGTTGGTGGGTCTCTTAATTTTGGGTGTTGAGGAATTTCAATATTCATATTGGAAGTCTCTGGCCTAGGAAGGTTAAGATGAAAAAGTTGAAGGGTTTACGTCTTTCCATGCATTCCCATTCCCATCAGAATAATATTTTTAGCCTTACCGCCCTTATTTAGAGTTTGCTGATGAAAAGGAGGAATTTTGATGTATATTGCTCTCCTACTAGCGAGGATGTCACTCCCTACAGTCTAGGTAATTTTCACTGTTGTTTCTATAAATCAGTTGTTGACTTTATGCTGCAATGTACATGTATCTCTAATTTCTATACAGGTGTTACTCTACCACTGGGCACGGACCTACAACAACACTGTCAGTTAATTCAATGGTCAGTAATACTTCATGCAAGTATGGTTAAAGGAAAAACAACAAAAAATGAGACCAAAGAAAAAGGGAAACAAAAACAAAGCAAGACTATAGTGGGCCCTAGCAAGAGAGGGAGAAATTCAGGAAAAGAGGTGATGGAAAACCTCTTTGATGCCTATTCTACTAGCATTATGCCACAATTCTGAACACTTATCTTTGGATGGAAGCGAGACTGCAATACCAAGGAGGAAGGAGAAATACAGGAGGAGGGAATGGAATCCTTAAAGGACCCTGGTAACATAAGAAATAGATTGTCCCTATTCCACCAGTCTATCCATACCTACTGGACGCTTAAATGTTTTTTGGCCAAGGCAATCATGAGCATCCAAGAAATCAAAGGAGACCCAAAAGTCACATCTATTTTACATGAGATAAGGAGAGAGATCCAAGAAATTCACATGGCACAACATCATGGTAATGTTCGTCTAGGTTGCATAGATCACCAACTGCAAACCATGCAGCAGGTGGACATGCCCGGTTCTAGTGTAAAGGACTCGAGACCATTTCAGTCATCGGATGATTGAAAATTGTCTTTTTGTGGTTTTTTCCCATGCGTACTGCAGATAGAATTTACTATTTGAAGTTATTGTATGTAAAAGATAGTAAAATGGACATAGCTGATAGTAGAAAGTTTAAAATTTTTAAGTACTAGTTGGCTTATAACTCTTTAAGGTGGCCAACAGACATGGTTTCCTGCAGGTAGGTTGAGGCCATCATGTTTTGATTAGATGTAACTTATAACTCTTTTTTATTAATAGAAAATAGAAAGGATCTGCTAAACTTACAAAAAAAAAATATTGAATATGATGAAGATGTTAAAAATAAAAATATATCACCATTTACCATTATAAACTAATTTCTAACCTAATCCAATTAATTACTGGATTTATGCTAACCCTCTATAAATATTAACATTTATAACAAATCTGCATCAAATCTCATATATTGAGGATTGCACACATTAATATTTATAACAAATCTGGATCAAAGCTCATCTTTTGAGAATTGCACACATATTTTTATTTTTATCTATTTACATTGAAACTTTAGATATATAGGGTTTGTGCTAAAAGGAATTCACATTTTTCCCACCCATGAGTGTGACATGGAATACTTTATAATATGGATTGGAATATGTATACAGGCCTACAAATATGCATAAAGAGTTGCACGCTGAGATGGATCAACTACTTACGACTTGGCCTTAAACACACTACAATTTCACCCTTAGAAGAGAAATTGATCGTACACCTATAATCCACTCTTGGTAACAGGTTCCTGTTGTTCTCTATTCCCACACCCTTTTTTCTCTTTATTCCTTGTATTTTGGTGTATTTGTAGTCGTTCACGTGAGTCTCTACATCCATTAACATGGTGAATGAATGACATTGACGAAGAAGGTGGCCTCAAATTCTTGTCCTTTTTTTTCTGGATGTACGGACAATGGGATCAAGAATTATTGGAACTCTTACATCAAGAATATGTTCAACTTGAAACACTCCATGGTACTCTTTTCATGGTCCATTTAAACCAACGACAAAAATCGTACAAAGTCGAATATACCCTCATAATCAGGTAATACCTAAAATACCAACTCAGTGTCTGCCAATGCTCAAGATGCTTATACGTTGAATTCCATGTCTAAAGGGTACATACAATCAATTTATAACATCATTACTGTAGTTGCCAATAATGAAAATCAACACTCTTGTGTTCACGACTTATTGAACTTAAATAATGAACAAGTAATGGAACAAAATATTGTGCTTCCAATTTATCTAAACCCTATTAACAATCGGCCACTTTCTTATTTCTCAACATTCAATCATTTCTACTCACATCAATCATAGATTGTCACAGGTTCTTACATTTATGAGTATGCAAACCCATGATAAAACTCGTAATACTGCAAAATTATCAGCAGGTGATTAGTCAATAGCCTCGTGGATTACATTACCACCTCATGAAGTGCTTGGTTCTACCATTAACGCTTATGGATGTACCATCACTAGCCCTGCTCTTGTTGATATGAGTGACTCATCGAAAAGTAACATTCTAAACACTGGCAACATAATTATTAATGAAAATTTGAATGAGATAATGATCGATGATTCATCGTTCACAACATCCTCTGGAATAATTGCATGGAGCACTAGTCACTACCATTCAAATGCCACTAGTTTTACTAATGTTTAATTTTGGACTGCTAGGAAAATTATGAAATGCGACCACTGTTAGCCCATAAGTTGGGCTTTGTAATCCACTCTGACGACAAATTATTTAAACCCTGAATTTTACCATTCGCCCAAAATTTCAGGAACAAAGGAACTACATGAGATGGATTTGGACACAGTGCGGATTTTTTTTTATAGATGAGAATATTATATGGACTATTCCACCAAATATTTGTTATGGACAATCATAGAGCAATGTTGGAGATCCCTAGCGGTTGATTTCTTACGTTGTGAGAAACATGTCAAGTTTATACTCATTTGAATCATTTTTTCATCAAGAGTCTAATGGCATTGTCCATTTCTTCATCTAAGCATCCATTTTTCACCCAACTCTAGAAGGGTATCTTGTGAGGAATCTAAAATATTTCCGTGGAACCCAAATTTGAACGAGATTGAAATGGGTCAAGTTTATACTCAAATTTCATGATTTTTCACAAGGAATGAGATGACACAAACTATTTCTTCATCCAAGTAGTTTATTTTTATACCATATCCAAACTTGGAGGTATAAGGTGTATTTTTTCAATGTGTTCATTTTATTTTGTTGAGATCATGATCTGAATATGAGATCCATGTATGCCACTTTGTGAGAGGATCATTGTATGGAAATTTATGTGAGAGATTGTTCCTTCTCGTCCTGAAGGAGAGAATCTTATGAGTGAGAGTTCTTGTAAGGAGAACGTCTCTTGGGAGAGACACACCACTCTAAGTAAGGGGGTTCATCCTTGTATTGAAAAATATTACATCATGTACTCATCATCTTCTTGAAACAACTAAGGAATTGACCTCCCCACTCTTGACACCAGGCCTGAAGACATAGTCCACACTAGATGAACTCAATTATTATAATTTTGGGTTATGGTTGTTCATGGTTATTTGTTACACGTTTCATGTTGATGGTTTGCTGAAGTGTTTTTTTTTAAATAACTTTGACCATGATTTCACATGAAAATATACATTAGTAAAAGGTCATGTTTAGTGGAGATTTTTGTTTGAAAGCACTCACGAAAATTTCCCAGATCAAGTTCTATCATAGCAGTCTGAGAATTTTGCAATAGATTGAGCGTGTAACAAGAAGGAAAATGGAGACGAACTAAGATCTCTATGAGGCCTTATACATAATGAAAAACATGGTAGATTTATCATTTGTATATTATTAGGAGAAAATGGAAAAAGAGGAAAATAAGAAAGAAGAGGACAATGCTCCATATCCATCCTTGGGTGAATATTATTCTTTATCTTCTTCTCATCATTCAAATGAAGAGATCAACTAGAGCCTTCAAGTAGAGTACGTTGAATTGAGGAGAATTATAAAAGAAGAAAAAGAGGAGAAAGAGAGATTGCAACTTCAACTATGAGTCATGGAAGAGACCTTGGAGAGGTTGAAGTGAAATGAAGGCTTAGCGAAGCCATTATCACTCGTTTCAGAATCAACATCTGAGATAAACACTGTTGGTAGTTCTTCAGTTTCATTTTCACATAATGTTGAGGATTTAGGTGCTTTTGAAAAGCACAGTACAGGGATAGGTTTGAGATTAATGAAGATGATGGGATGTGAAGTAAATGGCATAGGATCTAATGGAAAATGTATTTTGAATCCCATCCAAGTGGTGGAATTACCATGGCATACACAATTGGTATATGTCAGAAAGGATGATACAAGAGTGTATTCAATCAACAAGTCTGATATGGTGAAAGATGTTGAGAGTGCATCACAAACTTTCATTGATCATGATTGTGGGTCACCTCAAAAGGGAGTTGAGAATTTCAAAGGAAGAGCTAAGAAAAAGGTCTCATATCGAGGATTATACCAGAGACAACCAAGATAAGTATCTAAAGTTTCGATATTGTAATATTCATTTTGATTACAATCATATTTATAATAATGAGTAGAATTTATGGCATAGAAAACCATGTGTTTTTTGTGGCTTGTATAACCATGTTGTTGTCAAGTGCTGGAAAATAATGGCAGTGAGGAAGAGGACAAGACATGAAGGACCTTCTCCACATCAAGAAAGGAAGAAGGTCATGAAGGCTTAGAGGAAAAATTGTTTTTGTAGATATTGCAATAGAAGTGGACATTAGAAAGATACATGTTGGAGGCTCCATCCAAAGCAGTGTCTTAAGAAGGACAAAGCACCTGCGATGGAACCAATTGGTAAAGTTGTTCAACTAGTGAATCAAATACAAGAAGATGAACCATTCAATTTTTTGAGTGAGGGATGGTGGTATTAGAGATAGTATCTTGTCTTGGCTGCATTTCATAAATCACATGTTGTGAAATGATCATAAAAGTGATGAAGTGTTTTCCATCACTTATAAAAACAACTTGGTGATATTTGAAGCCTTTCTATTGGTAGTTTGGGTATTGGTTTTTATTATTATTTTGATTTAAGCTTGGCCATGAGTATGTTATAAAGTCCTGGAAAATATGTGGTTTTATTTGGTCTTGATTATTGTTGTAAAAAGAACATGTATTTTGCAAGTTGTACTACGAGTTTGCATCAGATACATGTGTTAGTTCATAACTTATGGATTCGAAGTACAAAGGTGAAGGAGAAGGAAGTGTGGCTTTTTAGGGCACTTGTTGTGCAGATGAGGGAGTACAAAATATTGCAGATTGCGTTCATGCTTTTGGTGGACCAAAATCTCGTAAGTGGGGAGGAATGATCCAGGTGGCTCCAGAAAGGCTAAAAATTCAATGTCTTCAAATTTCATTGAAACTAGGACCAAAACATAGAGATGTTCATCTTGATTCAAATTTTAATTCATATGCTAAAGATAATCACAATCAAAGTTTTGGTCAACTTAGACCCACATAATAAATTTAGCAGAGTGCTAACTAAAGTTGGAGGTTCACCAAATCTGGAGGACCCGCTAAATCTAGTAGAATCTACTAAAATTGGCATCAGTTAATAAAGCGATGATTTGAAACTTGTAAGGGTTTGGAACTGGTCAATTTATCGCCTAATTAGAATTTTTGCTGACCCTTCAAAATCGACTGAGGGTTTTTTATTTTGGTGTTTAAAATAAAATAAAAAATAATAATTTTGGGGCAGTAGGCTACCCAACTGGCGAACCTACCAACCACTCCTCACCCGTCATATTATATAATATATATTTAGAGTCCATATGTCCAATAATTACGAAAATATTTGATTTAATTGGGAGGTCAGCAGGGTTCAAAGCTGCTTGACCCAGTGGGTTGGCCTACCAACGACTAGCCCATCACAAACAAACACCCAAAATTTAAACAACGCTAAAAAAATGCTAAAAAAAACACTCCAAGTCAGAGGTCCTGCAGGGTTTGACCCCGGGACCTCCCCAACTACCAAGCCAATTACCAAATACACCCATCGTTATCCCACAACTTGGCCTTTGTATTAATCAACGCCAACAAAAAATTATTTAAACCCTGAATTTTACCATTTGCCCAACGATGAAGGAACAAAGGAACTACATGGGTAGAACTGGGACGAAATGTGGGCTTGTTTTTTTATATGAGAATATTCTACAAAATATTCCTTATGCAAAATCATTGGGGTCTGAAAAATCTTGGAGATTCCCTAGGGGTTGATTTTTTACGGTGCCATAAACATGTCAAGTTTATATTTATTTGAATTGGTTTTTCACTAGGAGTATTATGATGCTATTATTTTCTTCATCTAAGTAATTGATTACTCTCCCATCTCTAGAAGATAATCTTGTG
The DNA here is from genome assembly GCA_034641835.2 of Pinus albicaulis. Lineage (NCBI taxonomy): Eukaryota > Viridiplantae > Streptophyta > Pinopsida > Pinales > Pinaceae > Pinus > Pinus albicaulis. The sequence goes on from CM076576.1 coordinate 681,310,890, forward strand.
AGGAATCTAAAAGATTTCAGGGGATCCCAGATTTGATTGAGGCAGAAAGAGATCTTATTTGTACTAATATTTCATGATTTTTCACAAGGAACATGGTGGCGTAGGTTGTTTCTTCATAAGAGTAGGAAATTTTTAGAACATCCCCAAACTTGGAGGTATAAGGTGTATTTTTTCCATGTGTTCATTTTATTTTTTTGAGATCATTATTTGAATTTTAGATCCATGTATGCCACTTTGTGAGAGCATCATTGTATACCACTTTAAGTGAGAGAATGTTCCTTATCATGTTGAAGGAGAGCATACTATGAGTGATATTTCTTGTAAGTAGAACATCTTTTGGGAGGGACATGCCACTATAGATAAGGGGGTTCATCCTTCTACTATTTCATCATGTACTCATCGTCTTCTCGCAATGGCTAATGAAGTGGCATCCCTACTCTTGACACCGGGCCCAAAGACGTAGTACACACTATACGAACTTTGTTTCATGTTTTCTATTGATGGTTTTGTGAAGTGTTGTCTAAAAAAATTCAAATTGCTCATGATTTCACATGCAAATATGCATTAGTAAAAGGTCTATCTAATGGGGATTTTTGTTTGAAAGCACTCACGAAAATTTCCCAAATCACTAAATGTTCATAGTAGATTTATTATGGTTTATATATTTCTTTGAGAACACATTTCTTTTATTAATCCATGAATGTGTGTTCTTTCATTTCCCCTGTATAGATTGTCATTTTGCACTTATAGGTCTCCAGGCTATTTATTCATATCTTTTTCTTTTCCTTAGAAATGTTATTATTGTACGATATTAGGATTGTTACATGGTCCGAGATATCTGTAATACATACATACATACATACATACATACATACATACATACATACATACATACATACATACATACATACATACATACATACATACATACATACATACATACATACATATATATATATATATATATATATATATATATATATATATATATATATATATATATATATATATATATATATATATATATATATATATATATATATATATAGGCTAGAACCTTGGTCGAACCGGTTAAGGGGTCTACTAGTTGTGTTCAAGGCCGTAAATTCCCCCTCATTCAGGACTACTATTCTTAATCAAATAAAGTGTTTTCATCTAATTTAAAAAAATAAAATGGAATGAATACCTCAAAAAACTCTCTATGTTCTTTCAACCTTGATTTTCCAAGACAAAATTGTAGTTCAAATTATGTATATTACATTATAAGCAGTTATTTTAATTTTTTATCATCGCTTTATTCCCAATTATATAAATAAACTACCTAAACAAGGTCGGATATGAAACCCTCATTCTCCGGAACCTTTTAATATTAATCTACCAAAGTTAACTTTAATTTTCTCTTCCTAACCATCCCACCTTCAAAGGAATTCCATGGTGAGTTCTTTAACGTAATAATATGACATATAACTCACCATTATGCATCATTAAAATGATATAAAATTATCCATACATGACATACAACTGTACCATTTATAATTTTGATATTCATAAATATACCATATGTAACTATAATCGATCTACTACGGTTGATGACATGTCTAACCTCTCAAGAAATCTTTTCTCAAAATTTCTAATCAACTTAAATAATACTATATACAAACGTACATATTTCTACCAATGAAAATTTGATTATCAAATCTGCTGCACAGTGTATCTGGTATGAAATTATGGCTCATTCGATGGATTGGTTGAGATTGGTGCCACTATAGAGGACAAGTGGGGCATCCTCCGCCCTCGATCTAACTCCTCGGGATCCGACGGTGGCAAGGAATTAGGGTTTTAGTAATGACTCTCCTTCCCATAACGGCCTTCATTGTTTCCCAGTCATTTACGCCTTCTTTTCCTCAGCAAAAGCCTCTTCGACTCTGCAACCACCCAACAGGTTTTCTCCTGCGTGGGCAAGTTTACCCTGGCAACTAGCTTTATGGTAAGCTTATACAATTTTTCCTAGTTTAAATTCTTTCCACTGCGATTATCTACATGACTCTCTCTTGTGTGGCACTGGTTGTGTCATGATAATTTAAATCTTTCCAAAATTTACACAGCCTTACAGTTTAAGAAAAATTTCTTATTTTTCTTGCAACTTACTGTCAAGGATTTCATTCTCAGGTTTGTTCGTTTTAAGAACTTACCATCCCTTCCTCAAGCCACAGTGATTTTCCGGCTCTGGCATTTGAGGACTTTCTTTCCCACGGAAAACCCATAATCACCAAGGTAACCCTTACTATTTTTCTCTTGTTTGTTTGCACAAGTACTCTTCTTTGGATATTTCTGAAGTGTTTCTAACAATCTTACCTTTCAAAGTGTTTCTTGCAGGATGTGCTCCTTGTGTCTTTGGTGTTAAACTTCTTACAGGTATTCTGCAACTCTATATAATAGATTATTTTTTTTGTTCTTTTAGTCCTTCAGATTTTACATCGAGTTCATTAGTAATACCCTTCTAAAATCTTTGGTTGCAGGTTTGCTTGCTTCTTCTCTTGCAAGGGTGATTTTCTACGAAGCTTTCCTATTAGCTTCTCTAACCTCCTCCAAATTTGACAGGTACCTCTTGCCGTGAGCAATTTGGTCTCAAGAAATTCATTCGGCTTGTAGAGGGTTAATAGTCGATAAGGGTTTGATTCTTGTTTAATAAAGTTATCCGAAAGGGATTGTTAATTCTCGCTATGATCAATACCGTACATGGCATATCGGATAATGTTTGTAACGTTGGTATTTCACCATCTTCTTAGCAGGCTCGAGCATTTGGTTACTGTATATTTATGTTTGCTGAAATCCGAGCCCAGCTTTGGTCCTGGTGGTACGGTTGTGGTTTGTTACAAATTATTTGGTAGCTCTATGTAGTTTTTGAATTAAAAGAATGGTTATATTTCCTCATTTGGCTATTCGACTCTGTGTATAAAGTTATGTTTTTGTCTGGGTTAAACCCTTGCATATATTGTTGTTAATTTTTGCACAGTAATTTCGTGAACTTTTAATGAATATTGGAATTCATTCTCTTCTATGAGAATCTGATTATCGATATTTTCTCTATAGGGTTTTTGAAATTTCTTCGGTGACTTCTTGTTTTCTAATATTGTAATATTGGCATTCAAATATATAAATCATGTAAGAAGTGACTTATATGGAATTCACTGTGTAATGCATATTCCTATTTTGAAGATTTTCTCTGTATCTTTTCGCTACCGGTTCATAATTCTATTTTGGTAATTAAACAATGCTCTGCTATTCAGATATATTTCAAAGAAAAATTCTTTGTTTAAGGTTTGCTTTTTTGTTAAATACTAGAATTAAAATTTACTGCATTTATTTTTAACTCCACTTTCAGGAAACACTTTAGGTTTACTTACATTCATACACAGTTCTCCTTACATTTAACATGAAATGGCTTGACCATTCTGTCTTTGTTTTCCCTATTATCAGGAAATGACTAACTCAGAGCCTTCTGTGAGAGGACATTGAGTTAACGGTTTCCTGTATCCTTTATTTTTTTGAATACAAATTTACTACCACTAGTATATTCTTATTTTTCTAGACAGTATCATATTTAAAACCTGACATATCACATAAAATTTAAACACTATAACAGTTCAATTTCCAAACTTATATTCTGGTTAAATCTTTCCAGTCTAAATAACTTTGAACACACATTAACAATAAACTTATCTATTCTACAATGTCACTGACTGATGTTGTTCCTCCCTACCACGAGAGAGGCAATCATGTCCTCTTCTCTCCCCCGTGCTGCAAGTCTAAGCCTTGAGATTTGACAAAAAATTCTTGAGAGACCTCGGGACAGTCTGGTTCAGTCTTCCAATCCAGATAAATTTTCAGAAAATTAGAGCATTCCACTGGTTAGCACCAGTTCGGGAATTCTTCTCTACAAATTCTCCTTTTTCAGTTACCAAACAGAACCCCCAAACCTACCTAGCATTATGCCTTTATTCTCAGAGGTGGGGTGACTCTTTGAATTGATTCTGTTCAACTAACTCTCAGTTCTTGAATTACTTTTTACCATAATTCTTGTTATTCTTTTATGGAAGTCACTTCCATAATTAATTTAATCAAGATTAATTTTCTGCTCATAATATAATGTAAAAATAAAAATAAAAGTAAAAGTGACAATAATTGTCTTAATGTCTTAACAACATATCATAATCCTGAATTAGTAATAAACTAGTTGTTACAGTACTGAATCCATTTCCACCATCAAAAACATGATTCAAACAATGAAATATTTCTTAAAAAAAATTGCCCGAATTTGGACCACTTTTGGCCATCGAGACAATTCCTCTATAGATAACTCCATTTCCAATAACCAAACAGTTTTGGAGTGTTCGTATGGGAGGGTTATGCCATAGTTAACCCATAGGTTATTGCATGAGACAAAACTTTGTTAACAACATAATAATAATTGATTATCATAAATTTGTAACCATGGTGATACATATATGTATATTGATTAATTGCATCTGCTCTCAACTGAATTTGCTCATAACACTACACATGGTTCGGTCCCAAGGTATTACAAACCTTCAATATAATAATATGACTAACGAGTGAGCATTAGAAATTGTAATTAATGAGACTATTGATAACCTTGGGTGAAAGAACAATTTTTTTTTTTTTGTGGGAAGTTATTCGTGTGTTTAGGAGTGTTACAACACTCCATATTGATGTAGAAGTTTTTCCCTTTACATGAATATATTAATAGGTTCAATTCAAGGGTGGGTTAATTCTATTTTTTTCTATATTACTAGTATAAAAAAGGAATAGAGATAGAGGAACGAAAATAAAAAAAATAGACACTCTTTCTCTCTGAAATAATGTAGCTTTTTTAAAAGTTTTTTGAAAAATGGCCCTACCATATAAGTAACAACCATACAGTAACTTATGCTAAAGAAATATTTGTTTGTAGTCTTATTTTACCTTACAAATATGTAGTTATGGCCTATTTATTTCAATCAAGCTTCTGTTTGCATAGAAGTTCTGATTTGCATAATAGTATATGATAAAAGTCTCATTCAAATATGTAACTAGGTTCGTAACAGATCTAGTAATTCCTCACTACACCTTGAATATCCCTTCACGCATGAGCATTGTAATTATATTTATAACAGGCAAGTGATGCGTACATAGTTTTTCCACCAACTGAGTGAAATGAACAACTAAATGTGAGGGAATGATGCAAAAATTTTGAGGACACAGATATTTGTGGAATCTCATTCGGTAGATACAAGAAATAAGAGTTTTGAGCGAATATTTTTCAGGGTAGATATGAGAGGATGCCCAAAACAACTGGGAAAGAAGATGAATTATAACATCAGCTTTGGGGATACAATGAACATAAAAACAAGATTTGTGCGAGAACTTGGAGAAGGTGAGGTGGTGAAGAGTCGTTCAAGCAAACTTGAATGCCAATAAATTGGAGAATAATTGTCATTGTACAGATGATCAATTATACCATTCCTCCTATACTCCACCCTTGTAAATGAGCTATAACATTTATATTTTTAATTCATTTGTTAAGTATGATAATTGTAAGAAGGAATCAGCTAATTAAATCCTATTGCATAATTTTTAATGAAACTAAAGTTTAACAAATTATAATAGGAAAAAAAAATTGTTTTAACAAAAAGTTTGTTATTAAGTAATTTCTCATTACTGTTATTATCTGAAGTTTGGAAGCTTTCCAAGCTATTTTAGTATGCAAGATATCTAACTTAATTTGTTAGAATCCAAGTTTGAGTTCTGAATTTTTCACAATCGAGTGATTCAGGTTACAATGCAATGAGCGAGGTGTTAGAGGTGTAAATTTTAGACAATCCAAGCTTGCCATGGATTTGAGGTGTGAAAGTGTTGAGGTTGTAGGTTTGGAGGTGTGAATTCTACACAATCTAAGTGTCTTAATGATTCCATTTATTTCTTCAAAGAATTCAAATACATTTTAATTAACAAACAATCACATTCTCATAGAAAATTATTTCACTTAATTTTGTCAAAACATTTCTACCAAATTTGGCTGTTTATAACAACTTGTCAACAAATTGTGACTATGTACCTTGAGAGAACTTGGTGATTTGTTAAGTAGTAGTTTAAAGAGAGAAGAAATTCACTTTGAAAATAATGAAAATTTTCTAAAGATTTTGAAATGATATGGTACAAATTTCTGAAAATCTAGGTTACAGTTTTCAAATTTAATGAAAATTTTCTAAAGATTTTGAAATAATATGGTACAAATTTCTGAAAATCTAGGTTACAGTTGTCAAATTTAAAGATTTTGGATGCTTTAATGTTTTATGAAAACGTTAAATTCAATTCGACCATGAAACAAAATGATTCAAACACTCTAAACAAAAAAAAAACAGATATAAAAAACCATTTATAACCCATCAACATAAGTGTGTCAGGAGAGGGCGTGATAATAACCCTTCCATCACACTCTCGTAGGTTGGTTAACTAGTGTACGTTTACATTAATTCATGGTCATTGATGTACGAATAGATTCAGACTTTAAATGACTATCCTAATTTATAGGTCTATCGTTCCAGATTTTTTATTTTTCATTGCCTTGAAAGCAATCGTCAGAAATGAGTGTCATGAGAAATCTTAGCGACACACACACTACAACATAAAGGGGGGTTTTAAGACAATATTTAAGATAATCTTGGGGTAAATTGTCTTAAATTGAGACAAATAAAACTTGTGTATTGTCTTAAATATTGTCTTTAAGCAGGTGTCTCAAATTAAATCGTCTTAAAATTAAATTGTCTTAAAATATTGTCTCTATAGAGACAATATATAACACAAGAATTTTTGTCTCTCCAAAGACAATTTCATTTTTGTCTCTTATGAGACAATTTCATTTGTCTTTCCAAAGATAATAGTTGGAATTTGTCTAATCCTATCTATTGTCTCTCTAGAGACAATATAAAACAATGAATCCAAAAAAATATCTCACTATTAAAATAAATCAATATAAAATTATTTAATTAAAAAAATCTACAATATCATTGAATAATTTATGTTAGGGTACAGTGGAATCGAACCACCAACCTCCCGCATGGCAGGTGCTCTTCCATTGAGCTAGCACCCTTTAAACAATTATGTGAGTTATGGTAGTCCTTGAAATTGTATAATATGCATTGATTTTTAAAAAAATGTCAACACATAATGGCATAATCCTTGTAAAATATATAATCATGCAAGCCCCTATTTTTAGCTTAATAAAAAAATAACTCAATGGAGTTAGCTCACTGTGACACCCTTGTAGCTTGGCTTGAACAAAATTGTACCTCCCTTTGTAGGTAAAGTTTCCTTTCTTGATGTTAAAATTGGCGTCATTGTAGCATCTTCTATGGATAAAGTGTCTGCTAGAGCTTCTTTCTAAACCCAAATAACACAAACATATCTAACAGAGCTAAGAGTAGGGTTCCATTTTTTTGGGTTTTTTTTGTAATTAGGTATAATCCCGTATTAATATCTTAGAAAAATGGTTACATTCATGGCTGTAAGGGTCCTGTCAAAGCAGAAACGAGACCTCAGACAATTTTTAAAGCTCAACATTATGTTTTCTGGGAAAGTCCAAATGTATCTGCTATAACCTAAGACCTTTTGCAAAGCATATTCCAAATGTATCTGTTATAACCTAAGACCTTTTGCAAAGCATCTCTATACTGTACAAATAGAAATACTAACAAGTAAAACCAGAAAGAGACTGGAGCCAGCAAAGTTAATTAGGAGTTGGTCTGGCTAGGCCAGCTTGTCTAGAGATCTCATGCACCTCGGTCTTGAATTTCAAGTCATCTCCCATTTCTTCTACAAATATCGAGTTGGAGCTTGTTCGTGGGGATTCCATTGTGCCTGCAACCATAGCTGAATTATCCAAAGAAGCTAATCAATTTCTCTCCAAGTCAAAGCCACCACCTGTTTCTACATTAATTACACATATAACTATTTTTATTATATGGGAATCTCAATATAACAAAATTCAACTGTCGCAAAAATTAAAAGAAAATTTTAAAATCTAATGTATGTCCAAAAAACCAAATACAAAGATCATTTCATGTTCAACAGGTTGAAATATTGGAACAATTAATCTGCCCCCTTCAAGTTGAGCTTTAACGTGAATAGATTCTTCCTCAACTTTTCCACCAAGGACACTTTATGTCTGCCCCTTCAACTTGAGCTTTAACGAGAAAAGTTTCTTCCTCAACTTTTCCACCAAGAACACTTTATCTCTCATAATAGACCGGTAAATTGGCTTTAGAATTTCCATCCTCTGTAAGTTGCCCAACATCTCCTTTATGTAACTTGTGATGTTTCTTGGATGCCATATTTCCTTCTTCATTCACTGATTTTTTTTTACTTTTCCAATAACATTGTCACATTTTCTTTGCTAGCATCTATTGTCTCCTCCTCCTTTGTATTTTCCATTCCTAACATGTTTTAAGTTTTTTCCATTCCTAACATGGACATGTGTTTTTTCCTACACATATGCGGCTCATGAATATTTTGTAAGAGAACACCACCCTATTAGTCCGTATGGATGCTTTCTCTATGGCTTTGCTCCATCTTCTGAACCCTTTTCCTTCAACCTTTTTAACATGGATTGGTGCTTCTTTCCAAACACATGTTGTTTGTGAAGAAATTCTTTTGTGGTATAGGTAACATCACAATGTGAACACCACTTACAGATCTTTGGAGTCTTAGCTTCCATATATTTGATGCCTGGTATCTCCCTATGTGCCTTGTTGTTAGACTTTGGTTGCAATCCAGAATCTGATTTCTTACTCAAGATGGACTTGAAAACGGAAGAGCATACCCAAATTATTATACTGGTTCCATATAAAAGTGAGCTTGATCTTCCGATATGTTCCTTTAACACCATCATTTGGCAAATGAAACCAGACACTATTGTTGACTTTAAACTGATGTGACTTGAAAAGTATGTTGTGTGGCCTCTTGTACTTGTTGAATCGATATGTCCTAGACCTACTAATTTATCTACTGAAATTTATAAATAATTTTTTCTACTATGTCTTGTTCTTTGGTCTATTTTGGGGCACTAATGTCAATTGTGCTTGAAAAGCATTGTCAAGTGATGCCAAAGGTTGCAAACCCAAATAAGTCTAAGACATAGTATGACCTATAGAGTTTTGAGGAAACCTATTATATGCATGCTAAATTAAAGCTAGGTTTTCATCTTAAGCACGAGGATGCACATAGCCATACATGCAAAGTACCATACATGCAAACGCACATTCAGTTGGCAACTTTGATTTAATAATCTCTTTGTGGGTGTCACATTCTGGATATATTGAGAAAATTGTAAACTATGGTCCGCAAATACTTCCAGAATGGTTTCTAAATTCAAGGTCTCAATTAGACATATGGATGTTGGCATCTAAAGTGTGGCCTGACATGTAGGAAGAATAGTTTAGCAGCCTTTGATGTGGTAATAGAATTAATACATGGGACCATGATTGTCATCTTTAAAAAGTGATAAAAAAACACATATTCATAGACATAGACATGTAGACCAAAGGTAGACCAAATAGAAAATTCATAATTGTCGACCCCCATGGTTGTGAAAGGATAAGAAGAGGTGTCGACATACCCAATTTCTTGCTCAACAGCTTGAAAATGTTGCAAGGAATATAGGAGCAAGTGTGAGCTTCAACATCATGTGACATGGAACACCAATAGAAATGTGTCTGAAGTGTTGCAAGTGTCTTCTTAATGCCAAAACTTCCTATAACAATCAAGTATTTTACCTTCCAAATCAAACTTTATCATGGTGCTTCCTCGGAAACATGGAGGTGTACAAGTCTGTAGAGAAAATTGTTTGATCAGTATAAGTCATTGCTCTATAAACCATGTTGGGGATTAGTGCAGGCCTATTGAAAATCATGGTATATCAAGTACAGTGCATATGCTAAACATCTAGTTTAGTAGAACAACTACCTAGTGTAGGTCAATATTTTTTTCAGCTGCACAGGTAGGAGGCATTCCTCACAATTCTTGGAACAAGTCTGAATAGAATTGCAAATTTTCATAAGTCATCCAACTGCTTATTCTCATAAAACTTCTCTTGTCATGTTGAGAATATCAGTGCTCAGAATTTTGGCATTGATTGGAGAGTGCCACTTTATCCTGCAAAACTATATCCAATGCTTCCATTTTTATGAGTCTAGAAAACTCTAATGGAATCGTCCCTAAGAGATAATTCCAACTTATTTCATTGCAATGTCCAATCCTTTTATGCTTCCAATCTCAGAAGGAATTCCACCAGTCAATTTGTTGCTATTCAAGTCTAGGTATTCTAACTTAGTGCACAACAAAATCTCTTGTCATCACTCCAGACAGATCATTTCCATTCATTGCATGTTTTTCCAATGAAATGAGATTTCCCAATGTATAGGGTAAGAACCCACAAACATACACATTCATAAATACAATACATGAATATTTTTTAGAAAACCAAGTGTTCTTGGCAGATTACCTATAAGTCTGTTTCCATGAAGATCCATCATCTGAAGTGCAGTGCATCCTCAAATATCTGAAAAAAGGGTTCCTCTAAACTGATTATCTGCCATGTCAAGGAAGTTAAAATTTTCAAGTTTCCCAACCTCTTTTTTGATTTCCCCACTAAGCTTATTGTCACCCAGACGAAGCCTAATCAAAGCTTTAAAACTACCGATATTTAGAGAAATAGAGCCAATGAGATCAATTGACAGAACAATCAACTTTGTGACATTTCTCAATTGGAATATGCTTGAAGGAATGCTTCTAGTTAGCATATTGTCAATAGATACTAAAATCTAAATCCTGAAGTACTTTGTAGTTACCTATACTGGCAGGAATTATTCCTTCCAACTTATTCAACCAAGAAAATAGTAGAATGATATTCTTGAGTTGTCCAATTTCATCAGGTATTTCTCTAGATATCTAGTTGCTACCAAGATAGATTTGAGAAAGACTAGTGCAATTAACAAGGGAAGAAGGTATTGAACTAGTACTATAGTTAACACTAAGTTGAAGATCAACCAAATTCTTCAAGTATCCTATTGTGTTAGGAATGCTTCTAGACAAAGCATTCAATGATAGGCCTATCGCCCCCAAGCTTTTGTAGTTATCAAACACTGACGGTATACTTCCTACCAAATTATTTTTCCATAGAAGAAATTTTTCCAGCTTTTGCAGCATACCAAGCTCCTTGGGTAGAAAACCTGACAGATTACTTCTGTAGAGATATAGATATACAAGTTCAGAAAAAGTGCTCAACCCAGGTGGATTGATCCTGATAATATATTTGTGTAAAGTGCAAGTGATTTTAGTTTTCTTAATGATCCAAACGAAGGAGGGATTGTTCCAGAAATCCTTGTTTTTGCAAGCCCCAAAATAGTAGGATTCTTACAGTTGCAAAGATTAGGAAGTAGTTCACCTTCAATGTTTGGATTCCCACCTCCACAAAGAACTTTAAATTTCTATATCCTACCAAGCTCTGGTGTTATCTTGATTCTCGCCACTCAGTTGGTTATCAAATATAAGAAAATCAATCATACTGGAGCAATTGCCAAGATTTGGAGGGAGGGTTCCTTCAAGTTCGTCGGGGTTGAGAATAAGGGTTTGGAGATTCTTTAGCTTACCAATTTCAGAGGGTATACATCTTATTAGTCTGTTTCTACATGACCACTACAACAGGTAGAAGCTAAGGCTGACCTCCCCAAAAGTAAAGATCTTTAATTTCTCCTTTTAAATTAAATTGGTTTGCAGAGGTGGACGAAACAAACTTCTATGATTTTTATCCTTGTTTTATTAGACTTACTGATGTAATCAGTTTGCCCTTCCCTAGTTGAAAATTAAGCAAGTAACTTACAGTTGTGACTTGCATTTGCACAGTCTTGTATTTTTAATCAGTTCTATCCCTTTTTGAAATAAATAGTTTTAAATAAACAGATACTATTATGGCATAGTTTACAGTTTGTCTATAAATTCAATGCAATGAAGCAAAATGCTAAAACTATACTGAATATACTAAATGATTTCTTGCATATATGACAAAATTTCACATTTTGATTTTTAGCAGGGGCTTGGTGAATTGTTTGAGGTCATTTGAACATCATTTTTCGTACTTTTTCTAGTTCCAAAAGCTCAGGTTAGCAAGCTGAATAAAATTCTCTCTTTACTCACGAGTCACTATAGAGCACCGATAAACATGGTACTGAAAGATGGACTAGTGGTCAAACGATTAGATATGGTGTTCTTAAATCTTAATTTGCAAAGCTGGACACCATATATCCTGTAGAAAAGAGATATCTGCATACAGTAGTATCAAGTTCCAATTGAACTATGAAATCCTTAATTATTTATTTTTGATAATTTATTTACTTAGAGAACTCAGAGTTGCTTATTTTTTTTGAAAGACACAAGATGAGTGCCCTCATATGTTTAGTTAATATTCTTGTGGACAATGAAGATGTGGTATGGGAAATTTGTAATTATTCATACTCTGAAATGCCCCTGTACAGTTCCTCAACCTAAGCAGATTGGAGTATATCAGGTATTTACCAGCTAAGGATGGAGTAAACATGTTCATTCTGGGAAATACCTTTGGACCATAAAAAACTAGGACCAAAAAATGCCTTCTCAATCATGAAGTTATCTCATTCTATCCCCGAGTTGCTTACATTTTATGAAAGACACAAGATGAGTTCCCTCATATGTTTAGTTAATATTCTTGTGGACAATGAAGACGTGGTATTGGAAATTTGGAAACATTTCTTCATAATGTGAAATTCCCCTCTACATTTCATCAACCTAAGTAGACTAAAGTATATCAAGTATTTACCAGCTAAGGATGGAGTTAACATGTTCATTCTGGGAAATACATTTGGACCATCAGAAATTAGGACCAAAAAAATGCCTTCTGAATCATCAGGTTATCTCATTCTATCCTTTTCTCAGGGACAATATAAATATACAATATTTATTACTCTAATATTTATGTTTCTATATGGTCTAATCTTTATCTTTGCTTGTAATTTTTCTTAGGGATCAATTCCTGCATAGATTAGGTTAGTATTGAACCATGATATCTATTGTCATCTATTTAATTAGTTATTTTTTTTGAAGCTTCAGCAAAGTAATGAACTCATATTTTCTTAAATTTTCTGAAAGACACAAGATGAATGCTCTTATTTTGTTACAATTCTCGTGGATAATGAAGATGTTGTACATGAAAAGTAATTTGAAAACATTTATTGATAATGTGAAATGCCCTTGTACTCTCTGTAAACCTAAGTGGACTGGAAGGGTTAGTTATTTACCACCCAATGATGGAATTTAACAAGTTCATATTAGGAATTGCCTCTGGACCGTTTGATAGAACCTAGGACTGGAAAATGTCTTCTCATTTATGAAGTTATCTCACTTTAATTTTTCCTCAGGGATAATATACTTGGTTTACTAGTCTAATATTTACATTTATATACGCCGGATCCGGCTATTTAATGCACCGGACGGGTCGTGCCACCTTGCGCACTTCCCCATGGCGATGGCCAGGGCAGCCCACATGGCTCCCGGCACCTGCATTAACGCTGCTCTTAATGCTCCTGCTCGCGCGAAGTTTATTCATCTTGGTCTGCTCAATTTGGTTACGATTATGGCGGTGCTGCAAGATATGGAAGGTCATTTGAATGGCTCAGACGACGCCACTGGTTCGGTGAGCTCGCCCGCCCTGCTGCTCGGTATTTGCACTCCTGGCTCGCTCAAGGCCAGCGTGAAGACTTCCACAGGGAGGCGCTGCTCTCTGCAGGCCTGCATTGAATTGCTCCCAGGTATTCATTACTCTTAGAGTCCACATTGTCTGCTCAATTCTCTCTCCGGTGCTGGCACTGACCTGCGTGGTGGGCTTCTTGGTGGTTTTTCTGTTCCTCCTGTCATTCTCCGCTTCGCCCATCCCACTGCTCATTCCATCGCTCCTCCCGCTATCATCGCCTCCCCTCTCGTTTCCACTCACCTCTGTCGTTCCTCTGGTGACATTCCTCGTCTTCGTGAGAGGATGAGAAGTCGACGAGGTCTCAGTCGAGGTCTCAGTCGCCCCCCTCCCAGCTCATTCTCCATCGATGATGCCCAGGACTTCTCTCTGAGTCCACGCGGTGGCAGAGGACGTGGTCGTCGTCACTCTGGGAATACGGTTTCGTTTCCCATGGATGATGCCCCGCCTTCTCCCTCCCATGCACACGCACTCGGCAACAGCTCTACCCAGTCTGACCCTCCTGCCCTTCTTCGGCCCACCATCAGGCAGACTTCGCAGCGTGCGGAGCTAATATTTGATAGCACGGCTTCCAATTCTGTTCTCACGGCCTTCATCACTGTAACTCTGCGTGAGGAAATTCCCAACCATCCGGCACCCCGTTTGGATTCTCTGCACCTCTCTCCAGGTTCTGGTCCCCTCTGCGCTGAAGCTATTCCTATCAATTCCCCTCTTTCACCTCAGGAGCAACTGAGATTCACTGGGGCGCGCTCTGGCGGCATGGATACTAACGACTCTGGCAAGGAGGACAACAGTGAGGATTTCGGTTGCAGGGTCATTGAGGAACCACCTTCTCCGACTCATGGCTAGCCTCTGCAATGCTTTCCAGGTTTTTTGTTCCAGATTCATAGACAATGCTAGTTTTTGTAGCTATGCAGATCAGTTGGAAAAGTGGTTTCTGAACTATGGCTTCTCTTTTTATGTTTGTTTAGTTTATATGTACTCCAAACCGGTTTCCCTCACAAGGGCGGTTAAGACTCTTTGTTTAATAGGACTAGTTTCCCACTCTAGGCAGTCCAGGCACTCCTTGAACAGTTTGATTTTCAAACACAGTGCTCAGGCTTTCATAGCTGACACTGTGCCTGTTTTGTACCAGTAACCTTATACATAATAGAATTAGTCATACTTAGAAAGAAAAAAAATATTTACATTTATATACAATCATTCTAATGCCATATTAAGTTTGATGAAGACCTTGTACATTTCCTGTTTATGATTTACTAATGACTCAAAAAGTTCAAGATAAGATGAGATTTGGGATTCATAAAAATCAAGTTGCAAGGTTGTTACACATTCATTCTCAAGCATTTTATTGAGATGAATTTGCTTTGGAATTTGAGGTTTTATCATGGTGAACTAGATTTTAGAACCATACACATCCTTTGAGAATATATTTCATATCAGTAGAGAAAATAGAAGCTATACACATTCAATGTCATTTATATATTGACATTTGTTCAAGTGTAGTTGCAACAGAATGATTATATAATGTGACACAAGACACATCTTTGGGTTTTAGAAATTTCATGATATTTGTTGATAGCTTACATATATACTCCATAATAAACAATGTGTGGCATAGAGATGGCCATAAACATGCTTAAAGGCCAAAATTATCTCAAACAGCTTCTAGTCTAAAGCAATCTACAGAGTTATGTGCACTGTGTACGTACTGAATTATAAATTTCATGAAGGCTGTGAGAAAGATCATACCCAAAGGCATATGGAGTGGAAGGAAATCACAAGCAAATTGTCTCAAAATCTTTTTTTGCTATTTGTTTTCACATGCAGCAAATGGAAAACATGCAAAAACAAATAACATCTCTTTGAATTAGAAGAGAAAACATAATTGGTAGTATAGATGTTGTCTTGGAGAAAAGGGAAAGGAAGAAGGGAAAAAAGGAAAAAGTAGAATGGAAGCAATCTACAGAGGTATGTATAACTCAACAGACTCCACAAAGGCTGTTTTTGAAAACAACAAAAGGAAGAAGGAAAAAAGGAGAAAAGTAGAAGGTAAACAAAAAATACACATCTTTGTAGGGTACATGAAGAGTCCAAAGTGTACGCTCTTTGAATATATATATATATATATATATATATATATATATATATATGCTTTTGATTTCCTTCCACTCAATGTGCCCTCTGGTGTGATGTTTCTCACAGCTTTTGTGGAGTCTTTGTTGAGTTATGCATGCCTGTGTAGATTGCTTTAGCCTAGTTTAAGATATTTTTCCCTTGCCCATGATCTTCATCAAAGATTTAGCACAATACAGATGTTGTCTTTGATGAAGATCATGGGCAAGGGAAATTTATCTCAAACAACATCTTTAACTAGGCTAAAGCAATCTACACGGCATGTATAAGTCAAAGGCTCCACAAAGTTTGTGAGAAACATCACACCAAAGGGCACATGGAGTGGAAGGAAATCACAAGAAAATTGTATTAGAGTCTTTGTTATGATGTAGTTTTATACTCGTGGAAAAATAAAATTAGGCAAAAGCTAGAAGAAAAAATAAAAATACACATTTTTTTGGGGCACAGTGAAGAGTCCAAGGTATATAGGCTATTTGAATGAGGAAGTAAAAATAAGTCTTTGATAAATATTAAATATAATCTACAAGAAGTATCATACTATATTGTTGTACCATGGCTTGTATTAAAAGATAATGTAAGAAAGGTAGCAGAAGTAAAGGAAAGCAATCTAAAACATGAAAATATGACCAAAAAAAAAATAGGTGATGTTGAGGAAGCTAGTGCCAACAAGACAAATAGTAAAAAATCAGACCAAAGCTCAAGATAATTCCAAATTCGTATCTACATAAAGAATGATTATGGATTCAAAGTTCCAAGAACTACCTACAACTAGTGAAGAAGTCTGGAAGTCAATTAGCCTACAACAGTCAACTGTATATCCGGTAAGTGTTGCTTTAGAGTATTGACTCACACGAGTCTAACTCATTTGAAGAAGTGAACATAAAGCAAGAGTTGCAGAAAGAAATTCCAGAGGATTATACCGAAATACAGATAAATCAGACTTGGGAGCCTGTTTAGACTTTGAAGAAACTTTGCACTTGTTAGATGAATACAACTAGTTAGGCATAGGTGTGAGATTTATTAAGTGGATGTCAAAAGTGCCTTCTAGAATACAATTTTTGCAGAGGAAATGTATATGCATTATAGCTCATATGGACTGAGGCAGGCTCATAGAGCCTTCTATGCAAGAATTGATGACCAGTCAAGGATAATTGTTTTGGAAACCTGTCAGATTGTCAAAAGAAAAGTGAAGGATGAGATATTGATTGCATCTTATATGTTGATGGCATCATTTCAGTGAATCTAACTTCCAATAATGATGGAAGTGATAAAAGATGAGCTTCCTACATGAAGCTTTTGAAATGATAGCTCCAATGTATTTAGATTTTCCAAGCTAAGTATGTAAGGAAGATATTGAAATTTGAAACATGTTTGACATTGCTGATGATAAATCTGCAACAAATCATATTGAAATGGATATGAAGTTATCGATTCTTAAAGACTCAAAGCTAGTGGATGCAACACTACACAGTAAATTGGCAGAATTATTATTTATCTTATCACTATTTTATTGGATTCAAACTATATTGTTGGTGGCATGATATTATGATTTATGGCTTTCCTCAATAGCTATTCATTGGAATTCAACAACATGGTTTTAAGTATGTGCACAAATATTACACTAAGCTACTTTATCTCACACCCATTTATAAAGGATTTTGTGTTTCATGCCAAGACTGAGACGGTCATCATCACTTATATCAGAGAGAAAGAACAAACCATGAAGATTGACTTGATCTATTTCAGGTCTTAGATGCATAGTATTAAAAATTGGAACTGGTGGCCAGAACGGTCCACCTAATAAACTGGGTTTCAAACCGGAACCAATCAAATTGGGACTGGTTAGATCTCAGTGAACCAGTTTTAAAAAAATATATATATATTTAATGAAAAAAAAACATTTTAAATATTTAAAACCATAATTCCAAACCAATAAACACAAAATATGCAAATTTTATTCATATATATACCATGTAAAGGTGAATATATCAAAATGGCACCAAGTGCAATACACATAAATTTCCTATTGTAGATCAGGCCTAGAAATGAAAAATTCTATATAATGTCCTAGTTTGAGTTCTCTCCTAGAGTCTGAACTAACGTCCAGTCTATTCAGAAAATAAAACTGCCCAATTTCTCAGCCAAATACAACAATACGATTAGAACCTAGATAATTAATCGCACACCATCAGTTTTCTCAAGCAGCAATAGGGATGTCGTTCAAATAACTTAGGGATGACTCAAACTAGAGGAGAACATGTCTAAATAGTCAATAATGGTGCTCTAATACGCCCTATAGATCAAGAACATAGAATTGGCCTCTCAGCCTCTGCCTAAAGAATTATTGGATTATAAAATCAGATGGAGCCCTACTGATTCCAGACTGGCTACCCCAAAATTTCCACATAGGAAAGGGAAAGTTATCAAGAAAGTTTGAGTTTATTGAACACTAACCACCCTCCTCCATAATTGTCAAATTGGAACCTGACTTCTGCAGCCCACAATTACTGGCTATATGTAGACAAACTTATGAAATAACTTAGGGATGACTCAAACCAGATGAGGGCATGCATAAATAGTCAATAATGGAGCTCTAATACTCCCTATAGATCAAGAACATGGAATTGGCCTCTCAGCCTCTGCCTACAGTTGAGAGAGGTTTGTGAATGTGGCAATTACCTAAATAATTATTGGATTATAAAATCAGATGGAGCCCTACTGATTCCAGACTGGCTACCCCAAAAGTTCCACATAGGCAAGGGGAAGTTATCAATCAAGTTTGAGTTTATTTAACACTAACCACCCTCCTCCACAATTATCAAATTGGGTTCTAACTTCTGCAGCCCATAATTACTCGCTATATGTAGACAAAATTATGAAACAACTGTCAATTGGGTGTATCTTAGGTGGTTGAGAGGAACGATTGACATGATAAACTTTGTTGTAATGACTTCGTTCCTTGTTGAGTTTGATTTGTTCCTCGAAGACCAAAACATGGATAAATTAGAAAAAAATTCTAGAAATATAAAGCTGCTTGTAGTAATTTTGGTTCTTTTTCTTCCAATTCTGGGTTGGAAAAGCTCTGGGTTAAAACTTAGTTTCATGCCTTTTCAGCACCCATGTTCTCATAATGTCTTATGAGCTCTACACTGACCACTTAAGAACTTTACAACATCTATAATTTTACAGCAGCTCATTTTTCAACATCTAAGCAACACAGACCAATCTTTAAACAAAATGGGCAACCAAGCTTGGGAGCTCTGCACTAGCCACTTTAATTTTACAACTCTTATCCCACCATCTAAGTAACATACACCAATCCTAAAACAAAAGAGAGAACAGAGCTCAAGCGCGGAGGGGGAGACTACAGGCTACTGGTAACTGTGGAAAACCCTTTCCACTCATTATTTTTTTAAATTCTGTATTTATCATCCATTCATACCATATTGGTATTCAACTTCTCATCATATTTGAACTACCAACATATCTTGTTGGCAATTGCCACCTAAAAAGGGAAATCCATCGCTTGACCCTTTATGCAAGAACAACCAAGAACTCAGACTCCAATTAACAAAACCCAAAGCTAATCATACAAAAACCCCTTTCTCCTAGACTCCCTCTATATAAAGTCAGTTCCAAGAATACTTCCAAAGCGCTAGGTCAGACCCACTACATCTGCTCCTCATGACTCACCCAAAATGCATCCTGTCTCTCACACACAAGAAGAATCTGACTCTGCATTATGTGTCCATGGAAATGAAGAATTCATGAACACTGACTTCTTATGGACAAACTATTAAACATTTCAAAACCTCAAACAAAGAAACAGAAGACAAAAGGAAAAATGAAGGAAAATCAAGCTAGAATACCTTAATCCTACTGAAGAACTCCTTCTTTCCTTTAGGCTTAGATGATGCCATGTAGCTATTCTTAAACAGAAGGCAAGCACTTAAACCGAGTTGTATTCAATCTGGGTGCATTGAATCCCCCTCGGGTAGCCAATCTCTCCGCGAAATTTCCGCCACCAGTCCTCGTAGGCGATTTATGGCCAGCCCAAAACCTCTCGTCGGCACCAATACAGCTGAAAAAACACCTGAAATACTAAAAGGATCATTATCCTTACTTCTCCTGCTGCTGCTGATGCTGCCATTAAAGCCCGCGGGTGATGAGGGCTTCAGGTTTTGTTCTTGGCCCTGCGGGGTTTCGATCTGCGGTCCTTCGAGAAGCTGAGAGGAGGACCGGGAACTGGAGTCATCCGCCATCATAGAGGAAATAAGCATTGTTGGCCTAGCCAAGGGACCCCAATTTGAAACCCCATCTGTTATTTTCTTCGTTCCCGCCATATATTTCGCAGCAATTTCACATACCAATCACCCTTTTGAGAATCAGAACCCGGAAGAAAGTTTGGACTAAGTCAATATGTATCAATTAACTAATTCACATGTATCAATCAATTTAGATTAAGCTAATATTTTAAAACACTAATATAAATATGAATCATGAGAATGAAGTGGTAATATAAAGATCATGTGGTTAGTCAAAGCTCAATTATTAAAATAACTCATGTTTCTGAAGTATATAGATTTTCTTTCCACTAATAAAGATGGTAATAATTTGGCAGAAAATTTAGATATAAGTAGAGTCTACTACAATTCATGGCTTATTCATGGTGAAACAATATCTTTTAAAGGTTTCGTTTGGTTCATGATCAACTTAAATAGTAAAAAAAAACAAGTAAAGTTGTAAATTAATAAGAATTTTAGCTATTTTTATCATCATATATCAACAATTAGAAAGAAGTTTGCTATAATATTAGTTATTTCTTTAAAATTTATATAGTGTCTCAAAATAAGCTAATAGTTTAGTAGTGATTTGGTACAAATTTTAGGCACTGGCAGAGTTCTACTATGATCCAAAGCTCATTCATAGTGGAACAATGCTTTTACAAGTTTTTCCAAGTTCTAGGTCAATCCGTATTGTCAAAATTTCATTGTGGTTTTGGATGAATGAGAATCATGAATATCAGTGTCATCAATTTTTTCTCAGTATAGGGAAGTTTACTGGTGTATTAAATGGCTCTATGATATCACCCCTAACCTCCATATTCACAAAGTGAACATGGGTGTTTAATAAACATGTAGTTATGATTGAGATATTTATTATGCACCTAAGTGTTTACCTAATCAGGAATTGTGCATGGCATGGCATGTTGATACATACTCCAATGCAATTGCATTAGTTTTGTGTCACCATGCAATCATTTATTCACTAGCTACGAAGTTCCAACACCTAAAACAACAACGGATAATCCTACACCAATGTAAAATTCCCTACGTGGTCATCTCATCTGTGGTTTAATAAACCCATGGTACTACAATGATCACCAATCAAGTATGACTAGGGTAATTACAGGTCCATGTCAATGTCAATGGTCAACCTGGACTAAGATAATTCCTATGAAAGTGGTGATCAAGTTTGTACATTGTGCTTAAGATAAGGTGCTTATAGTCACTAAGTGATGGTTGCAGTTACAAGGATAAGGTTTTGGTGTTATAATGCAAGCATTATAAGGACTAAGGGTTGTGAAGGCTAAGCATTGTTGTAAATATGGATTATAAGGTTAGGGGTTTTAATGCAAGGATTATAAGGAAGAAGTTTGTAAATATTAGGGATTATTTGAAATATGGGTTATAAGGTTATAGTAGGGGTTCTAGGTTTTAAAAAGAGATAGGGATTAAAGGTTATAAAATTTAGGGTTTATGATGGTAAAATGTAAAGAGATATAATGGTTATAGTATTATGGTTATGGTTTATATGTGTTAAGGAGTATAGTGGTCAGGTGTCAATGATTATATATATTACATGTTAGAGAGGTAAATCCTCTTAGAGGATAAGGGTTGTAATCTTTAGGTATTAAGTGTGGCAAGGGTTATAAGGATTGGGTCTTATAAGTTTTAGAGGAATTAGGGCTTAGGATTAAAGTTCATATGAATTAACAATAATATAGGTTATATGTTAGAGGGATTAAGGACTATAGGGTTGTTGACATGGAAAAATTCCACCTTGCCAACAAGGGGGAATTAACTCTATCATAGGTCCCAACTAGACCAGCTTTCGTTTGGAATGGCTATTCCCAACGAGTTTTAAGGATTGTTATAAGGGTTAGGGAATAATGAGTTAGTGGTTAAGGGATTAGGGATTAGGGTCTTAGGGGTTAGAGGAATAGGGGCTTATGGGTTAGAGGTTTAGGGTTTAGGGGTTAGGGGATCTAAGCGCATTTGGGGATTAGGGGAATAATGAGTGGGATTGGACAAGGATATGGGCCGACTAAGGAATCCACAAAGGCGGTAGTGAAACTCTAGCCACAAATCTCTTACATTACTATAGCTCATGGTGGTTAAACCCTAGCCAATTTAGTAATTGGAATGGATCCCAAGGCTTTTGGAGATGTCAGACAAGCAATAGAAGATGGCCGAGCATATAAATACTACCAAGAAATCTTCAAGGCTTTTTGAAGATGCCAGACAAGCAACAAAATATGGCCAAATCTTGACCCCATTGTCCTGCCCCAATGTAGGTTTTTGGAGATGCCAGACAAGCAATAGAAGTTGGACAAACCCTGACCCCATTATTCTGCCCCAACAACATATGTTGAAGTGGTTAAACCCTAACCCCATTGTCTTGCCCCAACAACATATGTTGAAGCGAAAGCTGAATTGACTAAACGAAAACATTGCAATCAATAAAAAAACACTTAATCAAACTAATACATACTAGATTCCTAGGTTCAAAATCCTCGCCCTTCAATTTCAAAGTCCCTTGCTTGTCCTTGAGCTTGGCAGCCATGACCCATATTTTCCCTTCAGAAGCTGAGACGCCGCGATCTTCACCAAAAATCTATGTACCAATTCCACAATCCCAAATTTTTTCAAACCCTCAGAGCCTTTGGAAGCCCTCACCTCGATACCCGCACAGCTAAAACCGAAACTTGAACTTTTATTTGAAGCAGAGCTCTATCGCACCAGTCACACCCTCAGAACCATGTGGGTTCCAACATGATTGGGCATTTCGGATATAAAAACGACGACTCCCACAAATTTTTTTGGCCTGTTAGCTGGCCGGGGATTTATGAGGCATAGAAAACACACCTCTAATGTGGGAGTCGAGATTTGGGTTGCTGTAGAAGACAAAGACTTCAAAGAATATAGAAGGTGATGAATCTGAAAGCATCAAGGTCAGCGATAGGGATTTTGAGTTAGGATATAACCACACCTTCACCTGTGATGGGTGGGTTGCCTCAGCCAGGGTCAGCTTGCTTGCCTGCATAACGTCCCTACAATATATTCCCCTGCTCTTACAAGTTCGATATTCCCTTTCTCTTGCAAGTTCGAGGACCATCAGTTCGAGGGGTTCTTAATTACTGATCTTCCCGATTTCTGAAAAATGTCTTTGCACGATTTTTTTGGAGGCAAGGGATTGAACATTTGGAGGCGATCATTTAACAAAAGCTTCTAAAAGTTTTATTCTAATGAATTTTTTTGGGGGGGGCGCAGGTTGTCCATCAATTCCTCCAAAAGTTACATTGTCATGACCTTTCAAGGTGATTCATGGATTCTAAGTTGAGAACAACAAATACCATGAACAGAAAAACAATCCAATGAGTTGAAGAGATAAAAAACATACCACCCATAATGAACCTTTTCATCAAAATATTATTCCATGTTGGGCCACAACAAAACCTTTCGATAGAAATTGCATGTAGCCTACTACTACAAAGGAAATTCAAACCACAACTTTTAGTTCCACTTCTAATTTTACCCAAAATTACCTCATATTTAAAGGTATCACCATTTTTTATACCAAACAAAAATCAAAAAATAGATATCCTTTAGAGAAATAGGATCATTAAAAAAAAAAAAAAATGAACCATGCATATTAATGAACCATATTTTATATATTAATATTAGGATGAACCTATTTTGTTATTGGAAAGAAAGAAAATTTCATAGATACTAATGAATCCTTATGCATTACCTTCATTATAATGAGTTAACAGAAATGGCACTAGGAGAGTGATGATATTGTGTTTTTGGCAAAGATATTTGATCTCTTCCTCCAACACAAAGATTTTTCTTGTATGTTGCTGAAAAAATGGAAATCCCCAATGGATATCGTTGCCTGCATAACTACTCCATTATACCGATGTCTTGGGCATAAAATCAAACTCTTTTAGGCTATATCGATTAGATC
Organism: Pinus albicaulis; assembly: GCA_034641835.2. Lineage (NCBI taxonomy): Eukaryota > Viridiplantae > Streptophyta > Pinopsida > Pinales > Pinaceae > Pinus > Pinus albicaulis. Next base: position 681,335,113 of record CM076576.1, read on the forward strand.
TCATTTCATTGATCTATAGTGATAGGTGAAAGCTATGCATAAATCACTAAAGGTGTATCAATAGGCTATTAGTCTATTACATATAGAATTGGACTCGTTTTATTTGTAACTTAGAAAAATGGAAAAGATGTGGAGACAATATTCATTTTTCTTCTTTCACTGGGCCATGTAAAATAAATGAATAAAATAGTCTTAACCCCTTGGAGAAAGAAAGATGAGAAAAAAAATTAGCATGAACAAACAAAGAATCCAATGATCTGAGCAAGGATGGGTCTCCCTTTGTAAACAAACATCCATAGGCTTGTTAGAGTTAGTATGAATCTTTACTAGAAGGTGAGTAGTCTTCACATCATGAACCACATGCAATAGAACGGTACCAACCCCTACAATAAAAATGATGTCTCTAAATAAGATGTAGTCAATACCCATAATATCATCTTATGAATCTATTACAATATGATTTTTAAAGTACATTTCCATACATATGTGAAAGAAACAATCCATCTTGTTAGCAAAAGGAAGTATTCTTGAAGACCTTAAGAAACCCCCTTGAAGGAGACAAGAAGGGTTTGAAACCATAGAATACAAGTTGATATAAGAAACCTAGTTCTGCAACCCTTAGGAGAAATGTTACTATTCAATAGTCTATTCTCAGATGATATCCTAATATCAGATCAATCTTTGAGAACATTATTGTTCCCTTCAAATGATAAAAAAAATCACCAATCCTCGACAACGAATACTTATTCTTAATGGTCACCTTGTTCAATTGCATGTAATGAATGAACAACCTGAGAGTAAAATCCTTCTTCTTCACAAACAATATTGGTGTGCCCCATGGTGATACACTTGTCCTAATGTATCCCTTGTCCAACATTTCCTTCAACTGCAACTTTAGCTCTACCAACTATGGAGTCCTTATCTTTGTCAGTAGAAATATGTACTGCAAATAACACACATGTTCCTGCGACTACACTTCGTCTACATAGTTGTCACCATTCTAACTGATGTTTCCTTCTTCTTACCTTGCAAGAATCTTTGTTCTCCATTTTCATCCAAGCAGTCAATAGCTTTGTCATAACAGTCCACTTTGGTCCTATGGAGATACAACCAGTCCATACCAAAAAGCATGTTATATGAACTCAATGAAAATAAATTCAAATGTGTTGATGTAGACATACCATTCAACTCAAATGCATAAGCTCTTAGCCAATGATGAACTCACTTCTTTGGACCTGTATCCAACTGCACTAACCAAGACTCTGCATGTGCTTATTTATTCAAACCACACTTATCCACCAAGTCAGGATTAACATAACTATAATTAGATCCTGGCCAAATAAAAATAGAAACAACTTGATCACAAAGCTTACCTTCCATCTTGATAATAGACTCATTTTGATCTGCCTGTTGTTTATCCAATTTTGTATAGATCTGAGGAACACTTTGTCCAACATCCCCCACTGTCTGTGCTTCCTGAGCACTGTAAATCTACGGTCTACCACCTTGATGATGTGCACAATATCTCATGTGATGATCCTTGCCGCAAGTCCAACATTGTATAGGCTTCCAACCTAGACCCTCATTCTGCTCCTCAAACTAAAATCCCTTCCCTTTGTTAGATGCATTGAACTTCTTGTGCGGCATTGCATTCTCTTTTTTACCTATGTCTCGAGGCCTTTCTCGCTTCTTATCCCATTTCCATTTATTCTTTGCATTAACTTTCCAGTCTAGTTAGTCTCAGATCTATGCTTTGATTTCTCATAACAATGCTTTAGCTTCCAGATGGCCTCCTCCAATGATCTAGGCTCATCAAACTCAATCCTGTCTTTAAATGTTATCGACAACCAATTGATGAATCGTTGAATCTTGGCCTTCTCCTCCTTGAGGTAAGGCACATATCTCAACAACTCCAGAAATCTTATAGTTTAGTCCTCATCGATAATAGAGTCCATATTTAGCCCATAAAACTATTTTTCCTTGTCATCCTAGTACATCTTCGATAGATACTGCTTCCTGAATAGTCTCTCAAATTCACTCCAAGTCAAATCCTCATAAATATCTCTAATGTTATTTACATATTCACACCAAATATATGCTTTACCTTTAAGACCGAATGTAGATATCCTGGCCTTCATGTTCTCTAAGTAATCGTGCAATATGAAGAATTTATTCATTCCAATCAACCATGATTTTGCGTCATGTGATTTATTCATTTCCCCATCGAATGTAGGTGGCTTTTCTTTCTTGAACTCATCCGGAAGATATCCCCTATCACTCCTCCTTTAAGGATTATAACGATGATGACCATGATACCTTTCAGAACCAGAACGAGAATAGTACCTGTGTCCATCACCCCTCCTTTCCGAAGTATCCAAGAACCTGACATCCCTGATCGTGTCATCTTTATCTGACCTGTGTCCACTATGGGGTCTACTTCCACATGCCCCATTAGTCATATCCTCCTATCCATAGTTTATTCGAAGTGGTCTCTATCTCTGCAATTCTGACAAACTCTGAAAAATTATTGCATTGACTTCTGCTTATTTCTCCTATGCCTACATGATTTTTTCATTATCTGCTTTGCAAATCCTTATTTCCTCCTTCAAACTCCTCAATGTGTCTGCTAAGTCAGAAGTGTTCCCAAAACCATGCTACTCATCTGATTCATAGGGAGAATATTTGTAGTCGACCATCTTGTTAGTCATCTTTGATCTCTTCTTCCTGCAAGGTATATTATGTCAGTTAAAACAAATCATAAGAAAACTAGTGTACTTTAGTATAGCTCGAAGAGGATATCTCATCTATAAGACCAACCATATTATCGGAATACACACACACACACACACACACATATATAAACATAATCATATCAACATATAAACTTCTTTTCAACCATTATCCATTTATCAGTGCATGAATATGCTGAACACATACCATGACTTCATGCACAATGACCATCATCTAGTCAAAGTATGCATAACAACATATAAACACTGATACACATAATCGATGCATGACTGACATAAACAAAACAAATACATTCAGCAACGACACCATCAACTTTCACATGACGACACCACTACAATCATGACCAATACCATGCATAAAAAACAAGCATATAGATCACACATACAAGGACCTATATGCAACCAACATGTAGATATGAAAACACATTCATCCAAGTGGAACGGAAACCAGACATCACCCAAGGATAACAGAACCATGCTATGATACTACTCTATAACACCCTCCTCCCACATCTACTCAAGTTACCAGCCAACCGGGGCAAACATGTGACGAAAAGTTACTATGATATGATTCAACTCCCTATATATCAGTTAAGGAAGTGGAACCGACATAACACAACCAACCTAACCTTCTGCACTTGCAACAAAACCCCTAGGAGCCATCCAACCCATCTAGGTGACCAGAGCCATCTAACCCATCCAAGTGACTAACCCTTGAGAGAAAATGAAATTTTTCTGCATCAAAGCCTTAATCTCTCCCTTGACATTGGCATGCATGCGACTTAGAAGCTGCAGTTGGTCCTGCAACAAAGAATGCCTACGACTAGGGACATTTCCAGGTAGTTTTGTGCCAACGACTCCGAATTCTCAGCCAATTTTTTAGGGCCAGGGCTAAGGCCATTGTCCAGAACTCCATGAAACTTATAGAAATGAAAATTAACATCAAAAAAATGATAAAAATGTAAATACTTGAAGAAGGACTTGAGTGGACCCCTACTAGCCATGACAGTCATTTTGTCAAACATGTCACAAATATGCATTCTATAGGTTAAAACAATAGACTTGAGCACAAGGATCACACAATTATCTGAGAATCACTAAGAAGCATTGATGCCTCATCACAATAAATACATTACCATCTGTTAAGCCATATAGTCGTTATACATTCAATGATTAACCAAAAATGATGAGAGCCATACATTATCACTGACATAAAACTTAATAGAAATATCAAGGGTATAACAATGATATAAGCCACATGTAAACAATTATATTTAACTATAAAATACCAAGGAGAAAGAGCTCTTATTGATGATTGCATAGGCTGACCAAGTATGGGACTTCCATGAACCACCCGACCATAGGCTAAGATAAACCAAATATTTCTTTCAGCCAGTCACCCCCATGCCATATTCCAAGCATGAATGTGGGATCTGATAGGAAAAATCAATCAAAACCAAAATAGGGCTTCCAAAGGCCAAGCCACCTCAACCCTCAATCGGTGATTCCTCCTCATGATCAAACATCACTAACTATCACCATATTGGTCTCTACCCAAGTTTTCCTGGCTCCAACACGTTTGTTCCAACCAGGGTTTCCACAGCTAGTAACTCAAACCACAATTATTATCGAGCTTCCAGAGCATTTTTCCAACCAAGGCTTCTAGGACTAGTAACTCAACCCACCAAGTGCTCCTAGAGCATTTGTCCAAATAAGGCTTCTAGGAACTAATAACTCAACCCATAACCAAAGGCACGAGAAAACCAATCAGAAATAAAAAATAAGACCCACAACACCATGGCTATCCAGGAAATAGCAAGGCTAGGCAAAACCACTTTGAATCCATGCAATCCCCCATGCCAATGAAAAATCATAACCAAATAACCACATGCATATGTCATTGCATGCCAAAACTAGTAAGAGAACCATACGTGAAACTTAGTACCTGCAAGAAATCCTGTTATATCTATTTATCTCATTTTCCTCTTGCGCTTTCATACTTTTATTTTTCCTTCTTGATCCAAATCCCAAGTATGCCACACTCCTCCAAGAGTTCTCTAGAAAACTCAAAGTTTCCAAGAGTATGAGAGATCCAAAAATGAACTGAAAATATTTTGGGCAAAAGCTACCAACTGATCCTCATAAGCCTTTTTATCAATGAGGCCTCTAATTTCTTCATTTTTCCATTATTTTCCTTCATTTTCTTCCTCACATGCAACATGTGACCTTTCACCTTTCTTTTCTCCTATTTTCCATTATTTTCATAAATAAAATGCCAATAAATGCCTCATGCCTTTCCAAAGCCTTTGCCATTTCCTTTGCCAATTTCCATAACTATTAATAAACCGAAATGAACACCCACTGGGATGTTTTCGCCCAACATTCATCTTGGAATATGTGTCCCATGACCAAGGTCCTAGAGTCTTTCTCATTTAATATTAGAACTGTAGTTAACTTTCTATTGATTCTTCAATAGATTGTAACATAATGTGTTTCTTTATGTCACTTTTCTTTATACCAAATTCTACTTCACGGGTCTTCCATGCTTCCTGGGAAGATGTAGCTTTTGCTACCTTGCACAAGGACTTCTCATCCAATGCATGCTTTATAAGATCCAATACTAAGGTATCGCATACTTCATCATATGGCTTATTAGACAGATACTCAATCAAGTCTTTACATCGAAGAAATGTTTTCATTTTGACAGTTTCCAAAAATTGAAATTTTTACTAGTAAATTTTGGAAGTGTTACAGGATTTATCCCAATCCATTCATCTTCGAATTTTTCTACTTCGTCTAATTTTCTTTTAGATGCCTCAACTATGGAGAGAACCTCTATGAGATCTTCAAAATACTTTGGCTCTTCCTCTCGATTTATTTTCTCGGTTTGATGCGTTCATACTTTGTAACCCATGGTTGTAGTCTTTCTTTTGTCTTCTACCTTCTTTCCTTATTGTGTTAGCCTTCTACAAACTAACTTCACATACACTTGATTATATTTAAAAATAAACATTTTAACCTTCAATTTAATGGTGGCTCCCAACAACTACTAGCAAGTTTGCAAAGCTCTTCTATGCATATTCTTATGGAGGCTCATGGCTACAACTTACGGTGGAGACTACTTATTGGGTTAGTGGTGGTGGATCTATAGGCTACTCACCCTAATATTTTAGTAGTTGGGTTTACAAATTCTCAACGAGCTCTAGCTTCTACTTATGGACCAATGGATGCAAACTTCGATTTGCAGACTACTCACTATTGTTAATGCTCTTAGTCGAAGTAGCTCATGACCTTCTTAAATTGTTTGGTTCTTTGAAACCTTGCTAAACCTTTTTATGATACCAGTTGTTATTTAGATTCAAAGATAAACAAGAAAACACAAGACAAATAAGTACACAAACTTCTTATTGAATAAATAATTTCTATTCATTAATTATTCTCTCATATACATCCACCAATTTGTTGTTATTCTCTCTTCTTACTTCACATTACAATGACACAACCATAAGTATATAAGCACTAAAATTTCTAAATATGGAATCATGCAAACTCTAACTTTACTTTCTTCCTTCAAATTACGACTTGATGCTTTAACTAAACTTTTCGAACTTCACTTTAACGTAAATAAACATTTTTTATTTTCCTTCACTTAGCTATTATTGACAAGGCATTACCTTTTTAACTTTGACTCACTTGACTTCTAATATTAGACTTAATTAGACTTAAATTTCTTTCCTTCAGTTAATTTAACTCTTCATACATTGCATGCACACGAGAGTACTTACTATTTCTATCAAGTGAAACAATGTTGATCTATGGCAAAGCTGAAATTGATTATTGTAAATGAAATAGGAAATTTGGTGATAGGTTTGTATGAATTGTGTGCTCTTATAATTTAAATTGTTATACGAAACTAGAGTTCACTTGATTGTAACACATTTGAATATTTGACAATTGTTAGGCTAGTTAGGTTGTTGATTCTATAAGATTACTTTCATTCATATCATTTGCATATTGGTTATGTTAAAGCATATTTGTATGGAATTATTATCTACATACTTCAATAAGTGTTAAACTTATGAATTTCAATGACTGTGAAATATAAAAAGTGAGGTGTAGTATATAATCACATAGTTTCAGATTGAGAAAATCAGTGAGATGAAATGAGTCAGATGCACCACAAACCTATAGTTATGGGCCATCTCGGCGCACTAAGTCAGCCTCCGATATGGGTGACTATAGGGGCATGACAATGGCTTTTTAGGTTAAATTAAAGTTTATGCTAGATGTACTCTTTCAACCTCCTTCACAATTTCTTTACATATATCTCTATTAAGTGAGGAAGATAAATCATATAATCGTTCTTCCCTAGTTTGAAATGACATCAATTCCTAATATTACTTCATTTCTTAATAATGCATTCATGGTTTTCTAGTTATAAAAGAAAATCTTTACCATCTTAATACCTAATAATAAATTAATATAAAAAATATTAAATTGCATTTTGTATATATATATATATATATAAAGTCTTTTTGCAATAAAAAAAATTAAATACTAAAATTTTATCTAAAAAATAATTAAATTATTGTTATTTGATATATTTGTTCAATAGTGAAAATAAAATCGAGATGTGACTATAAGACATAATCAAGAATCAAAATTTTCATTTTTCATTTTGAAAGAAAAAAAATGAAAGTTTAAAATGCATATATGGAAAACAATCGAGAAAATATTTAATTTTTTTTTATCGTTATATTGTATTTATTTTCTTTCAAATTTATATCAAAGTTTTAGTTGAAGTAATTTAAAAATGTTAACATATTTAAAAATAAACAATTTTAGTTCATGGAATGTAACTCATTTGAAAATCACCTCATTATGAAGTATTATGTAAAAACATGAGATTCAAACTTAAATCCCTTTGAGTGGCCAACAAAAAAAAAATATTTTTTTAATCTATTTATTTATTATATTTTTAGAATGTGGTTTAATAGAAAAAGCAAAATCTAATATAAAAGAAATAAAATTGACATGATTACATTTCATGTGGTTTGAATATATATATATATTCAAAAATAAAAAATATAATTATCCACTATCTACTCATAGACTTTCAGTGCAAACTTTCTTAAATGGGTTTTGTTTTAATTGCTATTGTTTTAAATATAAGTTTTATATTAAGATATTTTTGTCTCAAATTCCTTTTGTCTTAGATATAAAGTTTTGTCTTAAACTATTTTTGTCTCAAACTGTTTTTGTCTAAAATATAAAGTTTTGTCTTAAATTGTTTTTGTCTGAAAATATTTGTAGTAATGGCATGACTAAGTGAAATAAAAAAATAAAACACTACGATAGGTGGTTTTCAACTTTGCACGTGTGTTACGTTTTGCATTGATAGTAATGTTCCTTTGGCTTTCCATCTGTTAAAAAGTCACTACACATCACCGGCCTTTGTACGATTGTACGGTTTAGTTGAAAACATTGAGCGGCTAAAATCTGGAAAGCATTTCAATGTACAGTAGTCTCCCACTAACACGGACAACTGCAACTCATTGAATGAACGTTCAAAATTGAAGGATGATAGGCTTGTAAGCTAATTATTTCAGCGTGAAGAGTTTGCATGGTCCATGAATGAGTGTAATCAAGGTAAGTGATAGATGAATTTAGTAAGTAGTTACATATAGAGTTATATTACGTGGCCAAGCAAGCTGGTAGTTCCTTACGTATCTTCTCTTTAATTTCAATTTCAATTTCGCTCAGCGCTGTTCAATTGCGTTGTTTCCATTAAAATCGTTGAGTCATTACAATGAGGGTCTTATTTGCTTATTAAAGTCATATTTAAACGCTGTTCAATTGCGTTGTTTCCATTAAAATCCTTGAGCCATTACAATGAGGGCCTTATTTGCTTATTAAATTCATATTTAAAAATTTTAATACAAATTATAATGCCTAAATTTCCATGATTTATTTTCAAATTTTTCCATTCAAATAAGATAAGATATTTAGTATATTTAATGTTCTGGTTTTTGTTGTTACTTATGAACTTTTATAGTATGTTATGTTTGTATATATTAAAATAGTCTAAAAGATAGCGCAAGAAAACTATAGACGTAAGAGACAATTTCAGCACTGGTATGCACATCATGCTTTTAGATGGCCAAAAGACTTGGTTTCTCTCAGGGCAGGTTGAGGCCAAACAATGACTTTCTAATTTTTGTAACCTGTCTTTTATAAATAGAAATGGCAAGGTCCCACCGAATTTACAAACAAAAAAAATGTTCAAAATATAGTAATTTAAATTTATTTTATTATTACTAAATATAAAATTCAAACTTCAAAATCTGTATCAATTTATTTTAATAAATTAAAACATTAAAAATGCATAAATGATAAAGTTAATTATATTTATAATAATTATTTTTTATTTTATATGTTAAAAATATAAATTAAATTATCTTTTAATTTTATTTTAATATATTTTATTTTATATGATAATGTTAATAATAATTAACTATAATAATAATAATAATAATATTTTATAAAATAATATTGAAATGGTTATTATTTTTTTATAAATTTATGCCATGGATTAATATTTGGGTTTGTAGTGAAATTTTGCAGTGAATTTTCTCCATTACTACTTAGGTTTGTGGTGGATTTTCTGGATTAATACTTGGGTGTGCAGTGAATTTTCTCCATTACTATTTGGGTCTGCGGTGAATTTTCTGGATTAATAATTGTCTCTATCGTGAAAATTTTGCGGTGAATTTTCTCCATTAATACTTGGGTTTCTCGAATTAATACTTGGGCCTGTGGTGAATTTTCTAGATTAATACTTCGGTCTGCGGTGAATTTTCTAGATTAATACTTGGGTCTGCAGTGAAAATTTTGTGGTGAATTTTCTGCATTACTACTTGGGTCTGCGGTGATTTTTTCTTGATAAATTTTGGGACCTAGGCACTTGAGATCTATTGTCCGGTTTGTTGATATTCAGGTGCACACATTCTTTATCTTTGTCTAATACATATCTGCTCAAATATTCTCAAGTATGAATAATTCACCACAGCTACCAAAGATTACCAAAGGTAGACCTATCACAGTTACAGAGCCTTTATGAGTATATAGAGTCTTTAGAGAAACATAGAGAAGAAAGAGAAGCCAGGCTACAAACCGAGTTAGAAGCCATGCTGGAAATCAAATTCACATCTCTTGAAGACAAGATCCAAAAACAAATAGAAAATAAAATAGAACTATTGGAAAATAAAATGGAGACAATGAAAACTATGTTACAGGTCATAGAAAAACAAAACCAAGATACGAACCAAACATCCTAGCAAAGCGATGCTGATAATATAAAGAGTCTTAAAATGAAGGACATGATTAAAGAACTAGAATAAAATTTTAACAACAATCTCACCCTAAATAGTGCAGCAGGTAAATTAGATATCAAACCAATTAAAGATGAAATGAAAAAAATGATCTAATTAGACCATGAGCGTAATAAAAGGGCCTTGAACCTTATAATATTCGGTTTGAAAGAGGAGGTAGACGATGATACTTTAGTCATAGCCGAGACAGAATTACATAATAGATTACAAATTGAAACCATGTGTCTCACAGAAGCAACAAGGTTAGAGAAATTAACTGAGAATAAAGGAAGACTGATCCGAATAAAGGTGAACTCTACTGACCAAAAGTATGGCATACTTAGTAAAACCTGAAGTCTAAAAGGAATGGGAATATTTATAAACGAAGATCTCATTTCAGAAGATCAAGTAGAATTAAGAAAGGAGGTTCAAAAGGTAAAATAAGCTAGGAAGGAAGGAAAATGGGCAATAATTAGAAATAGGAAAGAAGTTATTCGAGATAGAAACCAAAAATATAGTAATAAATAGCAATTCAACATGCTCCGAATTCTTTCTTGGAACTGTCAGGGCTTTCCATGGAACAAAGTCCCCAAGCTAAGTTGGATCTCAAATGTTGATATTATATTGCTTGTTGAAACTTGGGAGCACAAAGAATCTAAGGTCCCTAACATAGATGGCTTTGCACTATGGTCTACTTGGAACAAGAAATCCTCCAGTAGAGGCATTGGGGGCATAGCTTGCTACATTAGGAAGAACATCTCCCCCCATGCTAGGATTTATAAAAATGACCCTTACAACCAATATAGTTGGATTGAGATTACTGTCATTAATGATAAAAATACCTACATATCAATCTATTAATTTCCCCCCATTAATTCTAACTTCTATAAGAAAAAGAATTTATATAAAAATAGTTCTTACAATGATTTAGAGAATGATATTTCTAGCCTAAGGAATGAAGGTAATATCCTTTTAATGGGTGACTTTAATGCTCGAACTTCAAGCAACCAAGCTATTCTTCTAAGAAATCATTCCAACCCCAATCCTCTTTGGTTAGAGGAAGACCGTACTCTGTCTATTCGGTACAAAAGGAGCTCTGAAGACCTCGGGGATAATTTGTTTGGGTCGGAGCTAGTCAAGCTTTGTAGTGCTCAGGATCTCATAATTTGCAACAGCCTAAAGAAGTGACCCAATTCTAGCAAGATGACCTGCATCCATGGGTTTGGCAAGAGCGTGGTAGACTATTTTATTTCCGATCTCCCTTTATACAACGAAATAATAAATTTTAACATCTTAGACGACCACAAGCCTGACTCTGATCATAGGCCTTTACTTGTAACTCTCAATTTTGTCATGCATAGAGATCCCATAGAAGATAATCCTTATAGTCAAAATAACTTAATCTTTGATAGAAATAAAAATGATCTCTTTCTAAATAAATTAAAAACTAATTTTCTTCCTTTATCTAGTATAGAAAAAAATATATGACCTCTATCATACTTTTACTACAACCCTCTCATATTCTATTAACAAGTTCTCAATTGAAATCTCAAGTAATAAAAGAAATACCGCAACCAACCCATGGCATGAAAAATATTGTAAAAGTGTGAGGAGAGAAATTAAGGAAGTTGTTGATGAATCTCTCAAAATTAACAAGATAAAAATCTACAAAGCCTTAACTAAAAGGAAAAAAAGGCAATATATTCGTAAAAGACAAGAGAATCTCTTACACCTCTCTAAGGTGGCTCCTAAGAAATTTTGGAGGCAGATTATAACTAGGAAAACTAAAGATAATAATAAAATTGCTTTACATGACTGTAATTCGTATCTTAAAAAGCTTTATGAATCTCTAAATGCTAGGGTTTTTGAAACCCTGCTCACAACGAAAGAAGTTTTTTCATTAGAAGACATTGATTTTGGTGTTAAACGCCTGGCAAATGGGAAAGCTAAAGACATTGAAGGTTACCAGGTGGAAATCTTAAAAATTTGAGGTCTTGTCCTCATCCCCGACATCCACAAGCTTTTAAACCAAGCGGTCAAGAAAGGGTTCCCTAAACCTTGGACTCAAAGCCTCATTATCCCTTTTTTTAAAAGTGGGGATATAAATAACCCCTCTAATTATCAAACAATTATGATCAACCCTCTCTTAACCAAGTTATATGGTATTATTTTGGAAAAGAAGTTGAGCATTTGGCTTGGAAGTGAAGCTAAGCAGGCTAAAGGCCAAGCGGGTTTTAGAAGGCAGCACTCAACAACGAACGACCTCGTTACGCTTAGGATCATTGTAGAGGAATGCCGAAATGATAAATCCAATCTCTTATGTTGCTTTGTGGACTTTAGAAAGGCTTTCGATACGGTTCGTAGAAATAACCTATGGAATATATTAGAAGAGCTAAATGTTCCTTTCGAGCTAAGAGTGACTGCTATAAGGTTATACGAGAATGTAACTGCCAAGTTAAAGAGCAATGATGGGTGGTCGAAAGATATTAAGTGTAATTTCGAAGTTAAACAAGGTTTCCCCCTCTCCCCTACCTTATTTGGCATTTACATCGATAAGCTAGAAGGTTGTTTAGAGGAAGTAGGATGTGCTGGCACGGCTGGGATAGTCATCATCCTTCTTCTCTCTGCGGATGATATTGTTCTTCTCACAAGGTGCCCATCTGATCTTGATAAGAAGCTTAGACTTCTTAAGGATTTCTGCTCTACCATGGGTATGTTTGTTAACACTAACAAAACAAAAGTTATGGTTATCAAATCCAAGAAGAACATTTACGCTAATTTTATGTATGACAATAGTAACTTGGAGGAAGTGTCTTCTTACAAGTACCTAGGAATTGATATTCATCGCAAGCTCAACTAGAACTATAGCATTCAGAAAAGGATTAATGGGGGGAGAAAAGCTTATTTTGGTCTTGAAAATAATTGTAAAACGATAAACCTTGTAATGTGGGATAGAAAGAAGTTCCTCTTTGAAACTTTAGTCACTCCTTTTATCTTATATGGATGTGAGGTTTGGGGTTGCAACACCTCTAGAGAATCCTGGAGAAAGATTGAACAAATCCAGAAGCATTTTATAACATATAAATTTAAATTTAAAATCAATACATCCTATCCTATTCTCCTTATAGAAGTGGGTCTTTCCCCTATCGAGAGCCTAGCTATGACTAGGCTTCTGTTGTACAAGCACAAGCTCAATAGCATATAGGAGACCATAAAGTTCCTAAGCTAGCTTTAAATTCCAGCCAAAACCACCTAAGGCTTAAACAAGGTTGGTATAAAGACACCAAGGCCTGGTTAAACCATTGGGAAATCAAAGAGAATGTTTCATTGCAAAACATCAATAACATTAAAAAAATTATTACTTGTAAGTTTAAAGAAAAAATGTGGTGTGAGAAAGATCTAGCAGCTAAAAGAAAATTAAGGTATTATAAGGAGGTCATCAACCCCACCTTAGAAGATCAAAATTATCTCTCTGTTTTAATTAGCTCAAAGAAGAGAATTAATATAGCCAATATTAGAACAAACTCTCATGAGCTCCATAGTGAAACAGGTCATTGGACACTTCCTAAAACACCATGGATGGAAAGTATTTTCCATCTTTGTGAGAATATGAACATCGATGATGAAAATCAGTTCCTCTTAGAGTGCTCCACGTACAACCACATTAGAGCTCAATTTCATAATCTTTGCTGCAATACTAACTTTCTTAGCCTTTTAAGATGTCAAAATTATAGTGAGCTCGGGAGGATTCTCTCTAAGTTTTTTGAGCATAGAAATAAAATCTTAAATCAAATTAAATAACCGTTTTCTTTAGGTTGCATAGACCAAATATTGGTCTTAGTGGACGTTAACCATCAACATCATCATCATAATTATAATTGAGAAAAAATAAATATATTATTAAACTATTCAATACAATTTAATAAATTAATCTATTTCAAATAAAAATAAATAAGATAAATAATTTAATTTAATTTTAAATTAAAATAAATAAGTTAAATAATTTAATTTTAAATTTGTATTTTTCTGGAAATTGTTGATCACGATATTTGTATCGAGTAAATACCTATCTCCACGAAAGCAATACCATATGTATTTTTAGAACAAAGATGCTTTAATGAGAACCAATTAATTTACTCGAGACTAAAATATTATTTTTATTTATATTATTAAATTATAAATTATAAACTTAAATTAATTAATATTATTTTGTGAAGATATTAAAAAACATAAACTAATTTTTTTAATCTAAATTTGTATATATTTAATTTTATTATTATTATTTGTGTGATATTAAAAAAGAGAAGTTAATTTTTTTAACCTAAATTTGAGAGAGGAAAATTTCACCTTAAATCTTATTAATGACATTATACTTCATATCATAACTATGGAAAAGTAAACATATTAATTTTCTATGCTCGTAATATTGTTTTTAATATTTCATATTACACTAAAATAAAATTCATCTAAACAAATATTCATTGTTTTAAATTTATATATTTTAATACAATTAATATTATCATTTTAAAAGCATTTTTTTGTTGTGAAGTCACTTGTTCAATTTCTAGCTCCAATTCCAAATAATAAATTGGTCATCCTGCCAACAGTGCTCGATGCAATTGCCATTCTTGAACTGTTCTCTCTCAATCATTTTATCCTGGCTCCAAGGGAGTCATTTTTTACTTAACCAGGTCTAGGCCACTTATTAGAGGGTTTATTTTTGTTTACAAGGGTTGCATTTCTTTTTTAACGGGCATCTGGTTTACTACGTTGAAGTTTTGTCCCTACCTTCTCAAAGTTCTAGTTCGTTGGGGGTTTCACTGTTGGTGGGTCTCTTAATTTTGGGTGCTGAGGAATTTCAATATTTATATTGGAAGTCTCTGGCCTAGGAAGTTTAAAATGCAGAAGTTGAAGGGTTTACGTCTTGCCATGCATTCCTAGTCCCATCAGAATAATATTTTTAACCTTACCGCCCTTATTTATAGTTTGCTGATGAAAATGAGGAATTTTGACGTATATTGCTCTCCTACTAGCGAGGATGTTACTCCCTATAGTCCAGGTCATTTTCACTGTTGTTTCTATAAAATAATTGTTGACTTTATGCTGCAATATACATGTATCTCTAATTTCTATACAGGTGTTACTCTACCACTGGGCACGGACCTGCAACAACATTATCAGTTAATTTAACGGTCAGTACTACTTAATGCAAGTATGGTTAAAGGACAAACAAAAAAAAAGGATACCAAAGAAAAAGGGAAACAAAAACAAAGCAAGACTACAGTGGGCCCTAGCAAGAGAGGGAGAAATTCAGGAAAAGAGGTGATGGAAAACCTCTTTGATGCCTATTCTACTAGCATTATGCAACAATTCTGAACACTTATCTTTGGATGGGAGCGAGATTGCAATACCAAGGAGGAAGGAGAAATACAAGAGGAGGCAATGGAATCCTTAAAGGACCCTGGTAACATAAGAAATAGATTGTCCCTATTCCACCTGTCTATCCATACCTACTAGACGCTTAAATGTTTTTTGGCCAAGGCAAGCATGAGCATCCAGGAAATCAAAGGAGACCCAAAAGTCACATCTATTTTACATGAGATAAGGAGAGAGATCCAAGAAATTCACATGGCACAACATCATGGTAATGTTCATCTAGGCTGCATAGATCACCAACTACAAACCATGCAGCAGATGGACATGCCCGATTCTAGTGTAAAGGACTTGAGACCATTTGAGTCATCGGATGATTTAAAATTGAATTTTTTATGGTTTTTTCCCATGCGTACTGTAGATAAAATTTACTATTTGAAGTTATTGTATGTAATAGATAGTAAAATGGACATAGCTGATAGTAGAAAGTTTAAACTTTTTCATTACTGGTTGGCTTATAACTCTTTAAGGTGGCCAATAGACATGGTTTCCGGCAGGCAGGTCGAGGCCATCATGTTTTGATTAGATGTAACTTATAACTCTTTTTTATTAATATAAAATAGAAAGGATCTGCTAAACTTACAAAAAAAAAAATATTGAATATAATGACGATGTTAAAAATAAAAATATATCACCATTTACCATTATAAACTATTTTCTAACCTAATCCGATTAATTACTGGATTTATGCTAACCCTCTATAAATATTAACATTTATAACAAATCTACATCAAATCTCATATATTGAGGATTGCACACATTAATATTTATAACAAATCTAGATCAAAGCTCATCTTTTGAGAATTGCACACATATTTTTATTTTTATCTATTTACATTGAAACTTTAGATATATAGGGTTCGTGCTAAAATGAATTCACATTTTTCCCACCCACAAGTGTGACATGGAATACTTTATAATATGGCCTGGAATCATCTAAAGCATTAATCATATTAATATCAAGAACTTCAAAATTGGATTCAGCCATCAACCTAGCTAGACCTTGGCCTTTGATAAGTTTAATGGGTTTTATCTTTAAATCATATTCAAGAATAACAACAATCCACTTACCTCTTTTACCATCTGGGTCCTGTGTTAGAATTTCTTTCACAACTAAATTTGGGACAAAGGCAATGATGTGTGAGTGAAGGATGTATACTATGAAATCTTTCAAAGCTTTAACCAAAGAAAAGGCTTTATTTTCCATAATGTTATACTTCAAAGGAGCATCTCTCAAAGCCTTGCTAAAGAATGCAATAGGTTGCTCTTGTCCTTGTGGATTTTTCTATAAAAGGACAACAACTATGGTATGTTCTGATGCAAATGAAAAAATATAAAAATCCTTTGAAAAATAAGGACTTATTAGAACCATTGTTTTGGTTAATGCTTGTTTCACCAGCTCAAAGGAATTCTTTGCTTCCAAGGTCCATTTTACCCCTTGCTCCTTCTTCAACACGTTTGTGATATTTCTAAGGATCTCAGCCAAGTTGGGGATGAACCTTCTCAAAAATTTATTCTTTCCCATGTTTCGAGGATGAGAGATTTGCAATATGGCCTCAATCCTCCTTAGATCTATCCTAATACCCTCTTCTGAAATAATGTTCCCAAGAAGTTTACCTTCTTGGAGACCAAATAGTGTCTTCTTAGGGTTTAAATATATCCCAAACTTTCTACATTTCTCGAAAACTCTTCTTAAATGTTCTAAGTGCTCTTCATCTATTTTTGAAAACACAGTAACATCATCGAGGTATATAATAATGAAGCAGCCCAGTTCTTCTAAAAATGCTATGTCCATGGCTCTCTAAAAAGTTGCTCCAGCATTCATTAGACCAAAGGGCATTTTCACATACATGAAAGTGCCCCATGGTGTTGTAAAAGCTGTCTTTAATTGATCATCAGGGTGAACTAAGATCTAATTGTACCCTGAATAGCCATCAAGCAAAGAAATTCTTCTAGACCCTACCACCCTTTGTAAAATATGGTCCATCTTGGGCAAAGGGTAGTTGTCTTTCAATGAAGCTTTGTTTAAGTCTCTAAAGTCTATACAAAGCCTAATCTGTCCTGTTTTCTTCCTGGCCGACACCAGATTAGACACCCACTCAGAATATCTAATAGGGACAATAATACCAGCATCGTACATTTTCATGATCTCCTTTTGAACCAAAGGTAACTGAACAGGGTTTATTCTGCGCAGTTTCTATTTGAAGGGATTTTGGTTTTCCTTAAAAGTGATTTTGTGTTGTATTATTTCAGTCTCATAGGATTTTAGATCTTCGTAACTCCATGAAAAAACATCAGAAAAATCTTTAAACAGCTCTATGTATTTGAGTTTAATGTGAGCTGGTAAAGTCTTAGACAGTTTGATCATCATTGGTTTAAGTTCACTGCCCATATTTCACTCTTCCACTTCAGTCTCTACAGGTTCTAGTTTTGGCTTCCTGGCCACATCGTTAAAATCAAACAACTCTTCTAAAGGTGCCAGACCATTTGGCAAACTTTCATCGTTAGAGTGCATGGTTTCTAACTCTACATTCAAATTTGTTTTTTTTTCAAGTTTTCCAGACAGTATATTAATATTAACAAGTTTAGGAGACTGTTCTTCTTCTCCAAGAAAATTTTCTTCACTATTGCGATCTGTTTCATAATCTAAATCCAAACTGTGAAATTCAAATTCATTTCTAAATTGCATGAAGTCTTCTATTTGTTTTTCTTCGTCGAACACTTGCCAATATTTTTCGTTATCAGGAATGACTAATCTAAATTTTATCTAAGTTGTGCAGTCTTTGGTTTCATATGGTGTTAAGCATGTTCTAGCTACAAAAGCTAAGTTGTGGGCCGCGATATTTCTTTTCCTTGGGACAAAAATCAATTGGGACTCTTCAAACGTTTTTAATAAATCCACGACATCATTTCGATAGGCCCTAAGTCTGGGGTGATTAGTGTTGTATTCCCCATTGACCTGCCTAATGATTAGTTCTGAATCCCCATAAACTTCAATTCTTTTGGCTCCTAATTTTTTCAACAAACGTAAGCTTAAGAGAAGGGATTCATATTATGCTACTTTATTCGAACACTGGAAGTTTAATCTACAGGAAAGGCTTTCTATGTGGTTATTCTCAATGTTGCGAATCCAGACCCCTGCACCAGCATTGTTCCTAGTGCAGGATCCGTCGAAGTTCATACTCCATAGAGGATTAGTTTCAGGTTCGATAGTTGGGTCACTATCCTCCTCAATAAGCGTGATTTCGATTTGTTTTTCAAACATCGGCGCTTAGTTGAATTTGTTTTAATTCCTCTGGTTTCTCTTTAAGCTGACGAATGTTTTCTTGACCGACAAGGTTAAAAAGTGATGGACGCATGATTTGTAGGTCAAGACCTATGTTTGGTTCGCTATAGTTTAGAGGTTCAGCAAACTGTTTTGGCAGTTCTGTGTCATTTTCCTCCTCTCTATCCGCCATTAACTCTGTTAAAGTTACTTGTTCATCTAATATTTCTTCATTAAAAAGGATAAATGAATCAAGGCATGTGTTTACAGAGTATAAAGGAGAGTTTTGCGGTCTGTCTTGACTAGTAACCATGTATTGCATATGGGATTCCTTGTACAGTCTTCTTGTCTGATTGAAAACAGGGATGGTCATGTAGGTCATGTCCATCTGCATAGTCCCTTGTAACTTAGCCCCCCAAGATCTAGATAATAGCATTCCATAATTTAGGGGCACATCAGACGCAACTATATCCATAACCAAACATTTGGCTGGAATCTGGGCTAAGTTAATGCAGAGGTCCTTTATCAATCCTAAACATTTTACTCTGCTTGAGTCAAAGGAGTAAAGGTCTTTATAAGGTCTGGTGATTTCTAGACCAAGGCTCTCCATCACAGCTTTAGGCATTAAATTATGAGAAGCCACAGAATCATGCATAGCGTTGTGCAAAATTTTGTCATGAACGTTTAAACTTACATAAAAGGGAGGAACAGGTCCCTCTTGATATTTACCTTCAATCTTTGGACCAAAAATAAGCTTTGGTTGGTCATCGTTAAGATTGACTGTGTCATTATTATCCTCAATGTTTAAAGCCTTAAAAATTTAGATCCTATATACATTCTGGGTAGCTAACTCAATCAAGGGAACAGAGATTTTAATCTTTGAAATTTCCTGCTGTAGGCTGAAAGGAATTTGACTCTTTGAAGAACTTGTCTCAGCCTTATTAGCTGCCAGTCTATCAGCAACATCAGCTTGCTGATTTGTTCTATTTACATTTGACAAAATTGTTTTCACGGGAGTACTAGCTGAAGTGTTAGTACTGGTAAGGTCTGCACTCTGTTTTGTAATGTTTTGAGTGCCTTTCTCTCTACCTTTATCAGAATTTACAGCTACTATTTTTTCCTTCTGTTTGACAATTTTAGGCTTGTTTACAGTGTTGTTTTGTGAAGATTTGTCACAGTTTTTGGTGTTGGGAGTTCGTTGATTGGTTTTACTTCTAAGGTCATATTATCTTTGAGACTCTATGATAACATTTTCCATGTCTTGATAATAACTTTCATCATTATCTCTTTTGTCATCATAAGGTGTGTACAGACCTTGTTTTCTATCATAATGAACCTCAAAGTGATCATTATCTACTCCCAGCATATTGATATCATCATCCTCTGCTTGCTCATCTGTTTCCTCAACCTCACTCACAAAATTTTGGTGAAAGGGAGGAGTGATCTGTTGATCATCTTCCCTAGGTCTGTTTGGAGGTTGGTTTCTTCTAAAATTTTGATTCTGGTTCTGGTTTTCGTTTTGAGGAGAAGTTTGATTTTGACTTGCTTGTGCTCTCTTTATTATGCTAATTTCCTTCATCATTTCTTCATCATTATTTCCATCTTTGAGCTGGAAGAAAAAGGTGTGGGTTCCTCTCTGAAGGATACTCTCTTCTCATTTTCCATTCTCGCTCTCTTCTCCATTAAATTAACTTCCACAGTGAGAGCCTCCTTTTTCATATCTTCAAGATTTGCAGGGTCTCTCTCTCTCAGTTGATAGGCCATTTAAGGGTCAAACCCTTCAGGAAACTTGTTTAACGTTGAGCCTTGTTTAGGTTTTAGATCTGGGGGAAGTGCATTGTACACACTGTTAAATCTAGTGCAGTAAGCTTGTACACTTTCCCCAGTGTTTCTGTGGAGGTTCTTGTAATCGGAGAGGATTTGGAGAGGATTATTCTTCACTTCCCATTTATTTAAGAATTTTTGATGGAAGGCTTGGAGATCATTAATACTATGGGGGGTTAAGCCTTTAAACCATTTTCTTACTTCTCCCCCCAGACTCTGAGCAAATAATCTAAGCTTGATAGAATCATCGTCTATTTCATTTCTATCAAAGTAGTCATTCATCTTATCCACATGTTGTGCTGCAGTTGTAGCATTGCTAGCATCATATAATGGAATTTTGGACTGATAGTCCTGTGGAAGATTTACTAATGGTAGAGGAAGGACTAAGGGAGCATACCATGTTGCCATGATATGTGGTGGAGGTGGATTTACAAGAGGTGCATTAACAAAAGGGAAAGTGGGCTGAAGTGGAGTGGTTTGGACAGTGAATGTTTGGTGAATAGATGTGGATGGAGCAACAGTAGATTGCTGAGCTGATCTTGGATGAGAGACACCTAAATTGTGAAGGAAATGTAAATCAGGTGGTGTTGTTTATTTACTACCAGGATGTTCACTTGTTTCTAGGGATGAAAGTGAAGACTCAGAGTCTAGATGAATTATATCATCAAATGACCTAGTTCTAAATGGATTTACTAAGTCAACTTGTGATTGTTGTAGACCTGAAATATTTTCAGGAACTGAATTAGTTCTCAAGGGTGATCTGAAAACAGTTGAAAATTTTATATTAGGAGACTTCCTAATGATACTTTCTAGGTTATCAACTATCTCGGGTGGGTTTGGGTCAGGGTAGGCTCTAGTATGAATCTTTCTAGGAGCCACTATGCTGTGTTTTTCAAACCCTAGAAAACAAGAAGAGTTCAACCAGATATGACAGTCTTTAAAAGGTCAACTAATCTGTTTACACAAATTTTAATCCTACAGTCCTCTAACTGAGTTTGAATGATAGTATAGTGATTAGGGTTCTTCCCAGTGGAGTCTTAAGGTTTGTTAAGGATTATGGAGTCGCCAAGTGGAATTTTTTAGCTCCTAAGGAGGTAAAAGGTTTTATGGTCCACCACCATGTTTATTGAATACCAATCTGAAATATTTTTTGGGGTTTTCTGAGTTATTTTTTCAGTCTTGTGGTTTCTAGGAGTGTCGTAAATCTGTTTCAAAACTTAGCTATGGTTATGAGACAAAGACAGTCTACTGCTATGGCTAAGTCAGCTAATATTTTAAGGTTAGATAAACTCTTATGAGAATCCTAGGGTTTTTCCTAGTTTGTCACTGATTCAAACAAGTTTTTATCATGATTACCATCGCTTAGTAGTGCTTGAAAAGGCTGCTTTTTAGTTACTGCAAAATATTCTAGAATCAAGGGTCTTCTGAGGTCTTAAAGGTATTTAGGCCGAAAAAACACTCAAATTCCCCAGTGGAGTCGCCAGAAATGTTAGTTGTTGGTGGCTCAACTGGTTAATATAGCAAATGTTCTTTGAAACAAATTTCTGATATCATATGATTACCTTAAAATGAAAATTACTCAGAAAGTTCCCCAGCAGAGTCGCCATAAATGTTAGGAATATGTAATTAGCAAGATTGGCAAAGTCCAATCACAGAAACAACATTGTTTCAACCACTTTGGGATTCTAGGATCTAGCCCTCCTGAATCCAGAGAGGGATCTCTCCAATAAGTGTAAAGATGGATTTGTCTTTAAGGTTTTGGGTAATGATATTAGGCTAGTTATGAAGGCCGAGGGTTTTGTTTTGTTTTTGGATGGTTGAGCATCATTATTTTTTGAGATGGAAAGTCCTAAATGCAAAGAGTTTCAAAGGTGTGAAGTTGCAAGCGATCAAAGCAAGCTTTGGCTAAAAAGATAGATAAAACGCTGGGTTTTAGTCCATTGGGCTATGGAGTCATAATAGGGCTTTTAATTGCGCAAAAATTCAAGAGTGATCCAAGGGGCAATTCATCTATATCACAAGATCTTTTGAGATAAAATGATGGAACGGAAATAATAAAGTGTTAGAGGGGTGGAAACTGATAATAATTTCAACAAGGATTTATAGTCAGTCCAAACAAGAAAAAGCCTTTAAGCAACTATTTAAAACCAACCACAGGGTAGGGCTCACCATAAACCTCTTTGGACAAGGTTGTATTAAAGATAACTCAAGAGACAAACAATCTAGTAATCTGCATAATTACCTTCAGAAAGGATGAAAAACACTTAAGAGAAACAAAACGCAACTTAAGATCAGATAAGGTACTTTTAAACCTAGTCTGCTTTCAGCAAACACTTAGGGAGACTTTCATAATCTACCTTTGGAGCAAGAAACTAGAAAACATGGCTCACCATCACTTTTCTAGTCCAACTTTAATAAGCAAACAATGGAAATCACATTCAAGAACAATGTTTAAAGAAAACAGTAGGACGTGGGAATGCCAACATTCCTAACTTATTAGACTATATTGAATCATTTTTAAATAAACAAATTGGAGGAAAACATTGAGATAAAGCTTATCAGTCAGAGAAGGGTACTGGTAAACAGTAAATCCTAACTCTATGCTTGTTGTTATTTATCAGAGAATAATGGACAGTATGGCATACATAAGAGGGAAACAAATGACAAAGAAAGAAGCACTTCACCAGTGATATAGACCAGGATCCCAAGAAACAGCTTGTTATTGATGTCAAACCAGTTACAATCTTCAAGTCCAATGTTTCAGTTCAACAATCATCTTCACTTTTCTCAGCCTAACTTATCTAATCACAAACAGAGCTTCAAGAGCCTTTGAACACTATTTACAAGTAGAAGCTTCGAGCACAAGTATATTTCAAAGTTCTGCAACCAACATTTTCTCATCTTCTACAGTAGTATTTATAGAAGGATGAGGAGGTGGGAGAGGATAAAAGATCTCCCAAGATAATTAATATAAATTGATGACTTCTCGGCCTTTGAGGGGCTTGATGGAGAAGTTTACAGGTGTTCTGTCTGTATTAATGTTTTACATTTAAGATTCAAGCTCGGTGAGAGCTCTTATTGACTTTTGAGGCTCTTTGTCACGTTGGAGTAACTCTGCTGATATTTTGTACATTAAATTCCTTAGCAGAATTAAATCTTCGGTTGCACTGAGGCAAATTTCTTCGTTTGATCAATAACTTCGGCCTCTGTTTGAATGCTTTGAGGCACAGGTGGCTTTGCGGTAGCTGAGAGGAATCAATTTTCCTTTGATGTGGTGGTGGAGGCCTTTCTATCTGATAGATCTTTTTGATTTTCCTTTTATTCTATTTTAATTTGGAGGATTAGGCTTTTGATAATCATTTTAGCCATAATCCCCACAATTTTTTCTTCCATCTTCTGTTCTGGTACGTTTTGTCTTCGACACTGATACTCTTTGATTTTGATTTCATTCACTGTGTCTTGTTGATGTGCAGGCCGCGCAGGGCTCATGTGGCATCAATGCCCATGAAACAATGACGAGACATGGAGTAGAGCCCCGTGAATGGTTCCCTTTGATAAATCAAAGGCGTGAGAATTTTCATTCCCGGCCTTCGGCTTTCTCTTTAATATGATGGAACAAACCATTCAAACCTACAAAATACGAAAAGAATTAAGAAATCCTACGTTTGTGGGTTTAACTGCTGTAGAGGGTGTGGGGAGAGAGCCTAGCCGTTGTATGGCATCATCCAACGATGTAGATCTGTTTGTGGAGGTTGAAAGGAGAGTAGAGGGAGAGAATATGTCAAATCCGTCGATCATGCAGAGATCGACAGTCGGGACCGATCTGGGACATATAATAGAGAAATGGCGAAAATACAAAGGAATAAGGTAAAAAACCTTAGTTCGGAGGAAAAATGGCTAAAAATAGAGTTGGGTGTTCAGGATGATCGTGGGCCGTCGGATGAGATTGGCCCATGAGATCAACGGTGGAGAATAAATCGGGAATCGGCGATCGAAGGGAGTCAAAGTAAAGTACTTAGATGCACTCGATGGAAAACTCCGATGCGATCACATGTGGACCATCGATCTGCAGATCAGATCGACGGTGGGAAATGAATCGGGAGGAGTCAATCAAAGGTGGAGAAATATTTTAACGCACTCGACGAAAAAGTTGCGATGCGATAATGCGTGGGGAAGGCCGATGCGATTTGCGCGATCAGGGAAGGCCGATGCGATTGCGCGATCAGGGAAGGCCATTGCGATTGCGTGATCGGGGAATATAACGTACAGGGCTAATCAACATCGGAGTTTGTTTATAACAAAAGACTTGTGCTTGTTGTGTTTTTCCGATGCGATAAGCGCCTGGATGGCTAGTGCTTGGTTCTAGCGCTGGGGCACATGGAGGGGAAGTGGTTTAAGGCTTAGCCCGAGGGGGCTTAAACCTATATACAAAAATATGTATTTTTTATGATTTTTTCAAGTTTTCCAATGGATTTGGGGGTTTCGGTATAGTTTAAAAATGAGTTTTAAACTATGTAAAAATGATTTTCATGAATGGAATAAGGGGAATCACGAAAAATAGAGGAATTTTATGGAGAAAAAGGGGAGAAAATGAAGGTTAGTTTTGAGTGGAGGAAGGGGAAAAATGGTGATTTTGCAGTAGTCTTTTCTCATGAAATCAACGGAATTTTTTAGTATAGAATGGGAATAGCATTGAAGATTTGGATAGAGGCACGAGGCCTTCAAGAGTCTTTAAGAGATAACATCTTTTTAGCAATAAAAACTTGTTTCATGAAGACTCAAAAAATGTTTTAGCCAGCATTTGATATAACAAATTTTATAGCTGGCTAACAGGTTTAATCATTTCTACTCATGTCAATCATAGCTTGTCACAGGTTCTTACATTTATGAGTATGCAAACCCATGATAAAACTTGTAATACTGCAAAATTATCAGCAGGTGATTAGTCAATAGCCTTGTGGATTACATTACCACCTCATGAAGCGCTTAGTTCTACCATTAACGCTTATGGATGTACCATCACTAGCCCTTCTCTTGTTGAAATGAGTGACTCATCGAAAAGTAACATTCTAAAAGCTAGAAACATAATTATTAATGAAAATTAGAATGAGATAATGATCGATGATTCATCATTCACAACATCCTCTGGAAAAATTCCATGGAGCACTAGTCACTACCATTCAAATTCCACTAGTTTTACTAATGTTTAATTTTATACTCCTAGGAAAATTACGAAATACGACCAATGTTAGCCCACAAGTTGGGCTTTGTAATCCACACTGACGAAAAATTATTTAAACCCTGAATTTTACCATTCGCCCAAAACTGGAGGAACAAAGGAACTGCATGAGAGGGACTTGGACACTGTGTAGGCATGTTTTTATAGATGAGAATATTATATGGACTATTCCACCAATTATTCGTTATGCAGAATCGTAGAGGAATGTTGGAGATCCCTAGGGGTTGATTTCTTACGGTGTGAGAAACATGTCAAGTTTATACTCATTTGAATCATTTTTTCACCAAGAGTCTGATGGCATTTTCCATTTCTTCATCTAAGCATCCATTTTTCACCCAACACTAGAAGGGTATCTTGTGAGGAATCTAAAACATTTCCGTGGAACCCAAATTTGAACGAGATGGAAATGGGTCAAGTTTATACTCAAATTTCATGATTTTTCACAAGGAACATGATGACACAAACTATTTCTTCATCCAAGTAGTTTATTTTTATACCATATCCAAACTTGGAGGTATAAGGTGTATTTTTTCCATGTGTTCATTTGATTTTGTTGAGATCATGATCTGAATATGAGATCCATGTATGCCACTTTGTGAGAGGATCATTGTATGGCGATTGAGAGAATCTTGTGAGTGAGATTTCTTGTAAGGAGAATGTCTCTTGGGAGAGACACACCACTCTAAATAAGGGGGTTCATCCTTGTATTGACAAATATTACATCATGTACTCATCATCTTCTTGAAACAACTAAGGAATTGACCTACCCACTCTTGACACTAGGCCCAAAGACATAGTCCACACTGGATGAACTCAATTATAGTAATTTTGGGTTATGGTTGTTCATGGTTATTTGTTACACGTTTCATGTTCATGGTTTGTTGAAGTGTTTTTTTTTTAAATAACTTTGACCATGATTTCACATGAAAATATACATTAGTAAAAGGTCATGTTTAGTGGAGATTTTTGTTTGTAATCACTCACGAAAATTTCCCAGATCAAGTTCTGTCATAGCGGTCTGAGAATTTTGTGATAGATTGAGCATGTAACAAGAAGGAAAATGGAGACGAACTAAGATCTCTATGAGGCCTTATACATAATGAAAAACATGGTAGATTTATTGTTTGTAGATTGTTAGGAGAAAATGGAAAAAGAGGAAAATAAGAAAGCAGAGGACGATGCTCCATATCCATCCTTGGGTGAATATTATTCTTTATCTTCTTCTCATCATTCAAATGAAGAGATCAACTAGAGCCTTCAAGTAGAGGACGTTGAATTGAGGAGACTTATATAAGAAGAAAAAGAGGAGAAAGAGAGATTGCAACTTCAACTATGAGTCACGGAAGAGACCTTGGAGAGGTTGAAGTGAAATGAAGGCTTAGCAAAGCCATCATCACCTGTTTTACAATCAACATCTGATATAAACACTGTTGGTAGTTCTTCAGTTTCATTTTCACATAATGATGAGGATTTAGGTGCTTTTGAAAAGCACAATAGAAGGATAGGTTTGAGATTAATGAAGATGGTGGGATGTGAAGGAAATAGCCTAGGATCTAATGGAAAATGTACTGTGAATATCATCCAAGTGGTGGAATTACCATGGCATACACAATTGGTCTATGTCAAAAAGGATGATACAGGAGAATATTCAATCAACAAGTCTGATATGGTGAAAGATGTTGAGAGTGCATCACAAACTTTCATTGATCATGATTGTGGGTCACCTCAAAAGGGAGTTGAGAATTTCAAAGGAAGAGCTACGAAAAAGGTCTCATATCGAGGATTGCACTAGAGACAACCAAGATAAGTATTTCAAGTTTCGATATTATAATATTCATTTTGATTACAATCATATTTATAATAATGAGTAGAATTTATGGTATAGAAAACCATGTGTTTTTTGTGGCTTGTATAACCATGTTGTTGTCAAGTGCTGGAAAATAATGGCAGTGAGGAAGAGGAAAAGACATGAAGGACCTTATGTACATCAAGAAAGGAAGAAGATCATGAAGGTTTAGTGGAAAAATCATTTTTGCAGATATTGCAATAGAAGTGGACATTAGAAAGATACATGTTGGAGGCTCCATCCAAAGTAGCGTCTCAAGAAGGACAAAGCACCTGCGAAGGAACCAATTGGTAAAGTTGTTCAACTAGTGAATCAAGTATAGGAAGATTACCCATTCACTTTTTTGAGTGAGGGATGGTGGTATTAGAGATAGTATCTTGTCATGGCTGCATTTTATAAATCACATGTTGCGAAATTATCATAAAAGTGATAAAGTGTTTTCCATCACTGATGAAAACAACTTGGTGATATTTGAAGCCTTTATATTGGTAGTTTGGGTATTGGTTTGTATTATTATTTTGATTTAAGCTTGGCCATGAGTATGTTATAAAGTCTTGGAAAATATGTGGTTTTATTTGGTATTGATTATTGTTGTAAAAAGAACATGTATTTTGCAAGTTGTACTATGAGTTTGCATCAGATACATGTGTTAGTTCATAGCTTATGGATTCGAAGTACAAAGGTGAAGGATAAGGAAGTGTGGCTTGTTAGGCCACTTGTTGTGCAAATGAGGGAGTACAAAATATTGCAGATTGCGTTCATGCTTTTGGTGGACCAAAATCTCGTAAGTGGGGAGGAACGATGCAGGTGGCTCCATAAAGGCTAAAAATTCAATGTCTTCAAATTTCATTGAAACTATGACCAAAACATAGAGATAGTCATCTTGATTCCAATTTTAATTAGTATGCTAAAGATAATCACAAACAAAGTTTTTTTCAACTTAGACCCACAAAATAAATTTAGTAGAGTGCTAGCTAAAGTTGGAGGTTCACCAAATCTGGAGGACTCGCTAAATCTAGTAGAATCTACTAAAATTGGCATCAGTTAATAAAGCGATGATTTGACACTTATAAGGGTTTGGAACTCGTCAATTTATCGCCTAATCAAATTTTTTGTTGACCCTTCAAAATCGACTGAGGGTTTTTTATTTTGGTGTTTAAAATCAAATAAAAAAATTAATTTTGGGGCAGTAGGCTACCCAACCGGTGGACCTACCAACCACTCCTCACTCGCCATATTATATAATATATATTTAGAGTCCATATGTCCAATCATTACAACAATATTTGATTTAATTGGGAGGTCGGCGGGGTTCAAACCTGCTTGACCCAGTGGGTTGGCCTACCAACGACTAGCCCATCACAAACAAACACCCAAAATTTAAACAACACCAAAAAAATGCTAAACAAAACACTCCAAGTCAGAGGTCTTGTAGGGTTTCACCCTGGGACCTCCCCAAATACCTAGCCAATTACCAAATACACCCATCGTTAGCCCACAACTTGGCCTTTGTATTAATCAACGCCGAAAACAAATTATTTAAACCCTGAATTTTACCATTTGCCCAACAAAGAAGGAACAAAGGAACTGCATCGGCAGAACTGGGACATAATGTGGGCTTGTTTTTTTATGTGAGAATATTCCACAAAATATTCCTTATGCGGAATCATTGAGGTCCGAAAAATCTTGGAGATTCCCTAGGGGCTGATTTTTTATGGTTCCATAAACATGTCAAGTTTATACTTATTTGAATCAGTTTTTCACTAGGAGTCTTATGGTGCTATTATTTTCTTCATCTAAGAAATTGATTACTCTCCCATATCTATAAGAGAATCTTGTGAGGAATCTAAAAGATTTCAAGGGAGCCCAGATTTGACTGAGACAGAAAGAGATCTTATTTGTACTGATATTTCATGATTTTTCACAAGGAATGCGATGGTGTAGGTTGTTTCTTCATAAGAGTAGGAAAGTTTTAGAATATCCCCAAACTTGGAGGTATAAGGTGTATTTTTTCCATGTGTTAATTTTATTTTTTTGAGATCATTATTTGAATTTCAGATCCATGTATTCCACTTTGTGATAGCATCATTGTATACCACTTTAAGTGAGAGAATGTTCCTTATCATGTTGAAGGAGAGCATACACTAGACGAACTTTGTTTCATTTTTTCTATTGATGGTTTTTTGAAGTGTTGTCTAAAAAAATTCACATTGCTCATGATTTCACATGCAAATATGCATTAGTAAAAGGTCTTATTTAATGGGGATTTTTGTTTGAAAGCACTCACGAAAATTTCCCAAATCACTAAATGCTCATAGTAGATATATTATGGTTTATATATTTCTTCGAGAACACATTTCTTTTATTAATCCATGAATGTATGTTCTTTCATTTCCCCTGTATAGATTGTCCTTTTGCACTTATAGGTCTCCAAGATATTTATTCATATATTATATATATATATATATATATTTGGGCTAGAACCTTGGTCGAACTGGTTAAGGGGTCTACTAGTTGTGTTCAAGGCCGTAAATTCCCCCTCGTTTAGGACTACTATTCTTAATCAAATAAAGTGTTTTCATCTAATTTAAAAAATAAAATGGAATGAATACCTCAACAAACTCTCTATGTTCTTTCAACTTTGATTGTCCAAGACAAAATTGTAGTTCAAATTATGTATATTACATTATAAGCAGTTATTTTAATTTGTTATCATTGCTTTATTCCCAATTATATAAATAAACTACCTAAACAATGTCGGATATGAAATCCTCATTCTCCAGATTCTTTTAATATTTATATACCAAAGTTAAATTTTATTTTATCTTCCAAACCATCCCACCTTCAAAGGAATTCCATGGTGAGTTCTTTAACCTAACAATCCAACATATAACTCACCATTATGCATCATTCAAATGATATAAAATTATCCATACATGACATACAACTGTACCATTTATAAATTTGATATTCATAAATATGCCATATGTAACTACAATCGATGTACTACGGTTGATGACATGTCTAACCTCTAGGGAAATCTTCTGTCAAAATTTCTAATCAACTTAAATAATAATTTATACAAACATACATATTGCTATCAATAAAAATTTGATTATCAAATCTGCCGCACAGTGTATCTAGTATGAAATTATGGCTCATTCGATGGATTGGTTGAGATTGGTGTCACTATAGAGGACAAGTGGGGCATCCTTTGCCCTCGATCTAATTCCTCAGGATCCGACGGTGGCAAGGAATTAGGGTTTTGGTAATGACCCTCCTTCCCATAACAACCTTCATTATTTCCCAGTCATTTACGCCTTTTGCTTCTCAGCGAGAGCCTCTTCGACTCTGCAACCACCCAATAGGGTTTCTCCTGCATGGGCAAGTTTACCCTGGCAGCTAGCTTTATGGTAAGCTTATACAAGTTTTCCTAGTTGAAATTCTTGCCACTGCGATTATTTACATGACTCTCTCTTGTGCGGCACTAGTTGTGTCATGATAATTTAAATCTTTCCAAAATTTACAGAGGCTTACAGTTTATAATTTTTTTCTTGTTTTTCTTGCAACTTACTGTCGGGGATTTCATTCTCGGGTTTTTTGGTTTTAAGAACTTACTGTCCCTTCCTCAAGCCATAGTTATTTTCCGGCTCTGGTGTTTGAGGACTTTCTTTCCCACGGCAAACCAAGAATCACTAAGGTAACCCTTACTATTTTTCTCTTGTTTGTTTGCACAAGTACTCTTCTTTGGATTATTCTGAAGCGTTTCTAATAATCTTACCTTTCAAAGTGTTTCTTGTAGGATGTGCTCCTTGTGTCTTTGGTGTTAAACTTCTTATAGGTATTCCGCAACTCTATATAACAGATTATTTTTTTTTGTTCTTTTAGTCCTTCAGATTTTATGTCGGGTTCATTACTAACACCCTTCTAAAATATTTGGTTGCAGGTTTGCTTGCTTCTTCTCTTGCAAGGGTGATTTTCTATGAAGCTCGCCTATTAGCTTCTCTAACCTCCTCCGACTTTGATAGGTACCTCTTCCCGTGAACCATTTGGTCTCAAGAAATTCATTCGGCTTGTAGAGGGTTAACATTCGATAAGGGTTTGATTCTTGTTTAATAAAGTTATCCGAAAGGGATTGTTAATTCTCGCTACGGTCAATACCCTACATGGCATATCGAATAATGTTTGTAACATTGGTATTTCGCCATCTTCTTAGCAGGCTCGAGCATTTGGTTACTGTATAGCTATGTTTGCTGAAATCTGAGCCCAACTTTTGTCCTGGTGCTATGGTTGTGGTTTGTTACAAATCCTCTAGTAGCTATATGTATTTTGTGAATTAAAACAATGGTTATATTTCCTCATTTGGCTATTCAACTCTATGTATAAAGTTAAGTTTTTGTCTGGGTTAAACCCTTGCATATATTGTTCTTAATTTTTGCACAGTTATTTTGTGAACTTTTAATGAATATTGGAATTCATTCTCCTCCGTGAGAATCTGATTATCGATATTTTCTCTATAAGGTTTTTGGAATTTCTTCGGCAACTTCTTGTTTTCTAATATTGTAATATTGGCATTCAAATATATAAATCGCGTAAGAAGTGACTTATATGGAATTCACTGTGTAATGCATATTCCTATTTTGAAGATTTTCTCTGTATCTTTTCGCTGCCGGTTCGTAACTCTATTTTGGTAACTAAACAATGCTCTACTATTCAGATATATTTCAAAGAAAAATTCTATGTTTAAGGTTTGCTTCTTTTTTTTTCAAGTTTAGAATTAAAATTTACTACATTTATTTTTAACTCCACTTTTAGGAAACACTTTAGGTTTACTTACATTCATACACAGTTCTCCTTACATTTAACATGAAATGGCTGGATCATTCTGTCTGTGTTTTCCCTATTAGCAGGAAACGACCAACTCAGAGCCTTCTGCGAGAGGGCACCGAGTTAACTGTTTCTTGTATCCTTTATTTTTTTGAATATAAATCTACTACCACTAGTATATTCTTATTTGTGTAGACAGTATCATATTTAAAGCCTGACATATCACATAAAATTTAAACACTAAAAGAGTTCAATTTCCAAACTTCTATTCTGGTTAAATATTTCCAGTCTAAATAAATTTGAACACACATTAACAACAAACTTATCTGTTCTACAATGTCACTAACTGATGTTGTTCCTCCCTATCGCGAGAGAGGCAATCATGTCCTCTTCTCTCCCCTGTGCTCCAAGTCTGAGCCTTGAGAGTTGACAGAAAATTTTGGAGAGACCTCGGGATAGTTTGGTCTAGTCTTCCAATCCAGATAATTTTTCAGAAAATTAGAGCATTCCATTGGTTAGCACTAGTTCGGGAATTCTTCTAATCAAATTCTCTTTTTTCGGTTACCAAACAGAACCCCCAAACCTCCCTAGGATTATGCCTTTATTATCAGAGGTGGGGTAACTCTTTGAACTGATTCTGTTCAACTAACTCTCACTTCTTGAATTAATTTTTACCATAAGTCTTGTTATTCTTTTATGGAAGTCACTTCCATAATTAATTTAATCAAGATTAATTTTCTGCTCATAATATAATGTAAAAATAAAATTAAAAGTAAAAGTAACAATAATTGTCTTAATGTCTTAACAACATATCATAATCATCAATTAGCAGTAAACCAGCTGTTACAATACTGAATCCATTTCCACCATCAAAAACATGATTCAAACACTGAAAGATTTCTTAAAAAAATATTTCTCGAATTTGGACCACTTTTGGCCATCGAGACAATTCCTCTATAGATAACTCCATTTCCAATAACCAAACAGTTTTGGAGTGTTCGTATGGTAGGGTTATGCCATATTTAACCCATAGGTTATTGCACGGGACAAAACTTTGTTAACGACATAATAATAATTGACTATCATAACTTTGTAACCATGGTGATACATATATGTATATTGATTAATTGCATCTACGCTCAACCGAATTTTCTCATAACACTACACATGGTTCGGTCCCAAGGTATTAGAAACCTTCAATATAATAATATGACTAACGAGTGAGCACTAGAAATTGTAATTAATGAAACTATTGATAACCTTGGGTGAAAGAATAAATTTG
Source organism: Pinus albicaulis (assembly GCA_034641835.2). Classification (NCBI taxonomy): domain Eukaryota; kingdom Viridiplantae; phylum Streptophyta; class Pinopsida; order Pinales; family Pinaceae; genus Pinus; species Pinus albicaulis. Next base: position 681,368,949 of record CM076576.1, read on the forward strand.
TTTTTGTGTGGGAAGTTATTCGTGTGTTTAGGAGTGTTACAACACTCCATACTGATGTAGAAGTTTTTCCCTTTACATGAATATCTTAATAGGTTCAATGCAAGGGTGGGTTAATTCTATTTTGTTCTATATTACTAGTATAAAAAAGGAATAGAGATATAGGAAGGAAAATAAAAAAAATAGACACTCTTTCTCTCTGAAGTAGTGTAGTTTTTTTTTTTTTAAATTTGAAAAATGGCCCTACCATATAAGTAACAACCATACAATGACTTATGCTAAAGAAGTCTTTGTTTGTAGTCTTCTTTTAACTTACAAATATGTAGCTATGGCCTCTTTATTTCAATCAAGCTCCTGTCTGCATAAAATTTCCGATTTGCATAATAGTATATGATAAAAGTCTCATTCAAATATGTAATTAGGTTCATAACAGATCTAGTAACGCCTCACTACACCTTGAATATCCCTTCACGCATGAGCATTGTAATTATCTTTATAACAGGTCAAGTGATGCGTACACGTTTTGTCCACCAACTGAGTGAAATGAACAACTAACTGTGAGGGAATGATGCAAAAAGTTTGAAGACACAGATATTTATGGAATCTTGTTCGGTAGATACAAGAATTCGGACTTTTGAGTGAATATTTTTCAGGGTAGATATGAGAGGATGCCTAAAAAAACTTGGAAAAAAGATGAATTATGACATCAGCTTCGGGGATACAATGAACATAAAAACAAGATTTTTGTGAGAACTTGGAGAAGGTGAGGTAGTGAAGAGTCGTTCAAGCAAACTTGAATGCCAATAAATTGGAGAATAATTGTCATTGTACAGATGATCAATTATACCATTCCTCCTATAATCCACTCTTGTAAATGAGTTATAACATTTATATTTTTAATTCATTTGTTAAGTATGATAATTGTAAGAAGAAATCAGATAATTAAATCATATTGCATAATTTTTAATGAAACTAAAGTTAAAAAAATTATAATAGGAAAACAAATTTGTTTTAACAAAAAGTTTGTTATTAAGGAATTTCTCATTACTGTAATTATCTGAAGTTTGGAAGCTTTTCCAAGCTATTTTAATTTGCAAGAAATCTAACTTAATTTGTTAGAATTCAAGTTCGAGTTCTGAATTTTGCACAATCGAGTGATTCAAGTTACAATGCAATGAGCTAGGTGTTAGAGGTGTAAATTTTAGACAATCCAAGCTTGCCATGGATTTGAGGTGTGAAAGTGTTGAGGTTATAGGTTTGGAGGTGTGAATTCTACACAGTCTAAGTATCTTAATGATTCTATTTATTTCTTCAAAGAATTCAAATACATTTTAATTAACAAACAATCACATTCTCATAGAAAATTGTTTCACTTAATTTTGTCAAAACATTTCTACCAAATTTGGCTATTTATAACAACTTGTCAACAAATTGTGACTATGTACCTTGAGAGAACTTGGTGATTTATTGAGTAGTAGTTTAAAGAGAGAAGAACTTCACTTTGAAAATAATGAAAATTTTCTAAAGATTTCGAAATAATATGGTACAAATTTCTGAAAATCTAGGTTACAGTTGTCAAATTTAATGAAAATTTTCTAAAGATTTTGAAATAATATGGTACAAATTTCTGAAAATCTAGGTTACAATTGTCAAATTTAAATATTTTGGATGCTTTAATGTTTTATGAAAATGTTAAATTCAATTAGACCATGAAACAAAATGATTCAAACACTCTAAACAAAAAAAAAATCAGATATTAAAAACCATTTATAACCCATCAACATAAGTGTGTCGGGAGAGGGCGTGATAATAACCCTTACATCACGCTCTCGTAAGAGTTGGTTAACTAGTGTACGTTTAAATTAATTCGTGGTCATTAATGTACGAATATATTCGAATTTTAAATGACTATCCTAATTTATAGGTCTATCGTTCCAGATTTTTCATTTTTCATTGCCTTGAAAGCAATTGTCAGAAATGAGTGTCATAAGAAATCTCAGTGACACACACATTACAACATAAAGGGGGGTTTTAAGAAAATATTTAATACAATTTTGGGGTAAATTGTCTTAAATTGAGACAAATAAAACTTGTGTATTGTCTTAAATATTGTCTTTAAGCAAGTGTCTCAAATTAAATCATCTTAAAATATTGTCTCTATAGAGACAATATATAACACAAGAATTTTTGTTTCTCCAAAGACAATTTCTTTTTTGTCTCTCCAAAGACAGTTTCATTTTTGTCTCTTATGAGACAATTTCATTTGTCTTTCCAAAGACAAGAGTTGGAATTTGTCTAATCATATCTATTGTCTCTCTAGAGACAATATAAAACAATGAATCCAGAAAAATATCTCACTATTAAAATAAATCAATATAAAATTATTTAATTAAGAAAATATATAATATCATTGAATAATTTATGTTAGGGTACAGTTGAATCGAACCACCAACCTCCTACATGGCTTCCATTGAGCTATCACCCTTTAAACAATTATGTGAGTTATGGCAGTCCTTGAAATTGTATAATAGGCAGTGATTTTTAAAAAATGTTCAACACATAATGGCATAATCCTTGTAAAATATATAATCATGCAAGCCCCTATTTTTAACTTAATAAAAAAATAACCCAATGGAGTTAGCTCACTGTGACACCCTAGTAGCTTGGCTTGCACAAAAATGTACCTCCCTTTGTAGGTAAAGTTTCCTTTCTTGATGTTAAAATTGGCATCACTGTAGCATCTTCTATGGATAAAGTGTCTGCTAGAGCTTCTTTCTAAACCCAAATATCACAAACGTATCTAACAGAGCTGAGAGTAGGGTTCCAGTTTTCTGGGTTTTTTTGTAATCCAGTATACTCCGGTATTAATATCTTAGAAAAATGGTTACATTCATGGCTGTAAGGGTCCTGTCAAAGCGGAAACCAGACCTCAGACAATTTTTAAAGCTCAACACTATACTGTCTGGGAAAGTCCAAATGTATCTACTATAACCTATGACCTTTTGCAAAGCATCTTCCAAATGTATCTGCTATAACCTAAGACCTTTTGCAAAGCATCTCTATACTGTACAGATAGAAATAATAACAATTAAAACCAGAAAGCAATTGGAGTCGGCAAAGTTAACTAGGAGTTGGTCTGGCTAGGCGAGCTTGGCTGGAGATCTCATGCACCTCGATCTTGAATTTCAAGTCAGCTCCCATTTCTTCTACAAAGATCAAGTTGGAGCTTGCTCCTGGGGATTCCATTGTGCCTGCAACCACAACTGAATTATCCAAAGAAGCAAATCAATTTCTGTCCAAGTCAAAGCCACCACCTATTTCTACATTAATTACACATATAACTGTTTTTATGATATGGGAAGCTCAATATAACAAAATTCAATTGTCACAAAAATTCAAAGAAAATTTTGAAATCTAATGTCTGTCCACAAAACCAAATACAAATATCATTTCATGTTCAACAGGTTGAAAGATTGGAACAATTAATCTGCCCCCTTCAACTTGAGCTTTAACGTGAACATATTCTTGCTCAACTTTTCCACCAGGGACACTTTATGTTTGCCCCTTCAACTTGAGCTATAACGTGAAAATTTTCTTCCTCAACTTTTCCACCAGTAACATTTTATCTCTCACAATAGACCGGAAAATGGGCTTTAGAATTTCCATCCTATGTAAGTTGCCCAACATCTCCTTTATGTAACTTGTGATGTTTCTTGGATGCCATATTTCCTTCTTTATTTACTGATTTTGTTTTACTTTTCCAATAACATTGTCACATTGTCTTTGCCAGCCTCTATTGTCTCCTCCTCCTCCTAACACTGTTACCGATGAAATAGGTAACCGCATTGTTACCTACTTTTTTTTGGTAGCATAAAAAGCACCCGATTCTGAAAAGTGGTGATGCAGAATGACCCCTTTTTTTTGTGCACATTTTTGACACTCTAATATTTTTATTTATGAAGTATGAATATTTGTTTTAAAATGTTAGTGATTTTCATGCTAATTTTGAAACGTATTGATGCAGCATCAGTTTTTTTTTTTAAAGCGGTGATTTTCATGCTAATTTTGAAACGTATTGATGCAACATCAACCTTTTTTTTTTAGAGTGGTGATTTTCATGTTGGTAATAAAACACAAAACTTAGATAAAATATATATATATATATATAAAAACAATAAAAAAAACCAATAAAAATGTAAAAAAAAAACAAAATTAACTCGTAAAAATAAAAAATTTAAACAAAAATAAATAAATAAAACAAAAATATTCGAAAATTATATCAAAAGAAATGACAAAATTTGAAAAAAAAACACATAATTTAAAGAAAAAAAAACAAAAATTAAACAAAAAAATAAAAAAATAAAAACATCAAAAACATTTTTTTCTAAGTTATTAAAAAAAACCATGTAATTAAAAAAAATTAAAATAGAAAATTAAAAAATAATTAAAATTACAAAATTAAAATTTAGATAAAAAAAATAAAACACAAAAAAGAAAAAATTAAATTTAAAAATTTCAATTAAAAAAATAATAATAAGAAGAAAAAAAATACAAATTTTAAAATTAACAAAAAAAACAAATTTAAGAAAAAAAAAATTAAAATTAAAATTGAAAAAGAAAATTAAAATAAAAGAATTTAAAAAAAAAAAATTGTCATTGAAAAACAAAAAAAATGAAAAAAACCACGTGCAAATAATTAAAAAACAAATATCTCCCGGATGTGGGTGTACTTGGAGACGTATGATCTGCTGACGGTGTGGTGGATAGGCACGTGGTATACCTCCACCGCCATCCATCCTCGCTCAAGGCAGGAGTTAATAATGTCGGCTACAATCGTTAATGCTGCTTTAATGCAACCAACCTCACCTCGTTTTCACGAACCTCCCACTGTCATGGCGCCTAGTCCGTCTTTTCTTCGTGTTTCTCCTCTGCGTTCCTGTTGCTCTCAGGTTGACGCCAAGCCTTGCTTGCGCACTAGCACAGGGAAGCGTTGTTCTCTGAGCTGCTGCATCAAGATTTCGACTGGTATACACATCTCCTTTGGACCTTATTGCAATCATAGCAGCTCCGCCTCTGTTGTCTTCAGGAATCCTCTGCATTCGTTCACCAGTCCCCTTTCGGTTTTTCGCCCAGCCCTCCTTGCTCAGCTCAAAATGCCTCGCATGCGTCCTCGAATGACTAGCAGGCGTGGCTCCTCTCGTGGGCAAGTCATTCGGCCGCCTTCGTTTCCCTCTTCTGCTTCTTCGTCTAAATCCTCTGATCCCAGTGCTGGCCGTGTTGCAGCTCCCAGGAGTGGTCGGGGTCGTGGTCGTGGTCGTGGTCCTTCCACCTCTGCGGCGCAAGTCCGTCTCTCCTCCAACGCTCATTTCCACAATGCCCGTTTTCACTACCCTTGCTCACTCAACAATCAAAATTTCCTAGCCTCTGTTACCATAAAGCTAAGAAATAATCCGATTGCTCAGGTTACGGCCCCCTCTGAAATTACTCCGGCATCTGAGGACGAAATTATGTTTTGCCCCCCTAGGGTTAATCTGCAGAATGTTCAGGGTGCATTAGCTTCTCAGCACGAGCTCCAGCAGGCTGGGTCTAGCGCTCCGTCACGTGGTGATTTCTCGGGCAAGGCATGCCCTCCTCCAGTTGAAGATGCTCCCGATCCGTATGTGTGTCCAGTCGTGGAAGAAGCGCCCTCTCCCACCAATGATGCTTAAACAGGTTTATGCCCGCTGGTTTTTGAATTCAGGTAACAAGAAGGTGCTCATTCTCCTTCTACTTCACAGTTTTTTGCAGGCGTATCGTTTTCAAGTTCAAATGCTCTCTCTTTCGCCTTATCGTCGGTTTCCCCTGCATGGGCGGCGCAATGTTATCCATGTTACTTTCCCCAGGACAATGCTCCAGCGCTACAATGTGTCTGTTTGTGTTTTTTGCCATGGGAAGCGCTTGTTTTTTTCTGGTCTGACGAATAGAGTCCTATACTCCAGTTATCAATTCAGACATAAGTATCAGCTGTTTAAAGAGACGGACAAGGTCTTGGTTACAAATGTATCATCAGCTAGCAAACAGTTGTTTTTGTCTGTCAATGGTAAGCACTGTAATGTAAGAATGCCGCATCTTTGGGCTAGCTATCCTGAGGCCTCAGCCTCTCTATAATCTTTTTGTATCAATATAAAAGTAGACCGATTCAGAAAAAAAAAATTAAAAAACAAATATCCATAAATTTACTGTTTTTTTTTTTTAAATGAAACAATTTATAAATTTTAAAAATGAAAAACTAAAAAAACTAAAAGATTAAAAAAAAAAATTTAATTAAAATTTAATAAATAAATTTTAAATTTTAAAAAATAATTAATCTAAAATATTAAATTAAAAAAATAAATAAATAAATAAAACAAATTAAAACAAATTAAATTTAAAATACAAATTTTGAATTAAAAAAAATAAATTAATTTAAAAAAAATAAATTAAAAACAGAAAAGAAAAAAGTCAAATTAAAATATATATATATATATATATATATATATATATATATATATATATATTACGAATTAAAAAATATTTAAAATTTAAAAAAAAATTAAAAAAGAAAACTAAAAAAAAATTTTAAAAAGTAAAAAAAAAAAAAGAATTTTTTGATCGTGGTGAAGCTGCCAATCGTCCTCCCGCCCAAGTGGCGGCGGAGGCCGATTCCCGGAATCGCCCTCCCATCATGGGAGGCCAATTCCCAGAATCGCCCTCCTGTCGTGAGAGGCTGATTCCCGGAATCGGCCTCTGCCGCCACCTAGGCGGGAGGCCGACTAGCGGCGCCACCATGATCAAAAAATTCTTTTTTTATTTTTTATTTTTTTTTAATTTGATTTTTTATTTTTTTAAATCTAAAAATTTAAATTTTTTTTTTTAACTTAATTTTTATATTTGAAATTTAATTTGTTTTAATTTTTTTTGTTTTTTTTTTTAATTTTTAATTTTTAATTCTTTTGATTTTATTCATTTTTTTGTTTTTATTTTTTTTGGTTTTTTTCTAAATTTTGTTAATAATTTTTATTAAATTTTGTATTTTTTTTATTTAATTGATTTTTTTATTATATTTTTTCATTTTTTTTTTTTTATTAACTTTTATGTTTAGTTTTTCATTTAATTTTTTAAAATTTAATAAATTTTGTATTTTTTTTTTAATTTATTTGAATTTAATATATATATTTTTCTTTAACTTTTTATTATTATTTTTTTAATTACATAAAAATTTTATATTTTTTTTATTTCAATTAAAATTGTGTATTTAAAATTAGATTTTTTTTTTAATTAAACTTAATATTTTCAAATTAATTTGTTTTTTATTTTATTTTTTCTTTAATATTTATTTTAATTTATTTTTTTCAATTTTTCATTTTTAATTGATTTTTAAATTTTTTAACTTTTTATTTTAACATTTCTTTTTCTTTTTCTTTATACTTAAAATTTATTTTTTATTTCAAAATTTATTTTTTTATTCATTTATTTATAAAAATTTAATATTTTTTTTTTTAATTTAATTTGTTATTTTAATATTGACATTTTTTTTTTAAATTTAATAAAATCTAATATATATTTTTAATTTAAGTTCATGTTTATATATATATATATATATATATATATATATATATATATAATTTAATTTATTTTTTAAAATTTATTTGTTTCTTTAATATATATTTTTTTAAATTTAATATTTTTATTGTATTTTATTCGTATTTTCTATTTTTATTAATTTTTTATTTCTTAATTTTAATTTAAATAAAGTTTTTTTTTTTAATTAATATATTTCTTTAAATTTAATATTTTATTTTAAAATTTGATTTTTTTTTAATTTAATAAATATTTTCTTTTTCTTTTTTAAATTTAATTTCTGTATTTTATTTTTTATAATTTCTTTCTTTTTTAACTTGTTTTTTTTTTTTTTTAATTTAATATTTTTATTTTGTTTTTAATTTTTAATTTTTTATTTCTATATATTTTGAAATTTAATCTTTAAATATATATATTTTTTAATTTTTTCTTAAATTTTATGTTTTTTTAATGTTTGAATTAAAAATTTTGTTTTGTTTTTATTTTTATTTTTTTATTCCTATATATTTTTAAATTTTAAGCTTTAAAATGTTTTTATTTTTTAAGTTTATTTTTTTCTTAAATTTTAGGTTTTTTTTAATGTTTGAATTTTAAAAATTAAAAAATGTTATTTCTATTTTTAAAAATGTCAAAAATATGACACAATTTTTTTTTTTTTGTTATTCCAGCATCAACTAGTTTTTTTCAATTTTGTTTTTAGCATACTTTTATAAAATGTTGAAATTTGACCTTAAAAAAAAACCAAGTGCGTTGTGGAATACACTTTTTTTTGTTTTTGGGGTGTTTTTTCATGTTTTTTTAGTCTTTTTGGGCTAGAGTTCCCGTTTTGAGGTCAGGTTACCTATTTCATCGGTAACAGTGTTTCCTTTGTCTTTGTCATTCCTAACATGTTTTAAGTTTTTGCCATTCCTAACATGGACATGTGTTTTTTCCTACACATATGTTGCTCATGAAGATTTTGTAAGAGAACACCACCCTATCAGTCCTTGTGGATGCTTTCTCTGTGGCTTTACTCCATCTTCTGAACCCTTTTCCTTCAACCTTTTTAACATGGATTGGTGCTTCTTTCCAAACACATGTTGCTTGTGAAGAACTTCCTTTGTGCTACAAGTAACATCACAAAGTGAACACCACCCAGGGATATTTGGAGTCTTAGCTTCCATATATTTGATGCCTGGTATCTCCCTATGTGCCTTGTTGTTATACTTTGGTTGCAGTCTACAATATGAGTTCTTACTCAACCTGGACTTGAAGATGGAAGAGCATACCCAAATTATTATATTGGTTCCATATAAAAGTGGGCTTGATCTTCCGATATGTTCCTTTAACACCATCATTTGGAAAATGCAACCAGACACTATTGCTGACTTTAAACTGATTTGATTTTCAAAGAATGTTTTGTGGCCTCTTGTACTTGTTGGATCGATATGTCCTGGACCTACTAATTTATATACTAAATTTTATAAAAAAAAAATTCTACTATCTCTCGTTCTTTGGTCTATTTTGGGGCACTAATGTCAATTTTGCTTGAAAAGCATTGTCAGGTGGTGCTAAAGGCTGAAAAACCAAATAAGTCTAAGACATAGTATGACCTAGAGAGTTGTGAGGAAACCTATTATAGGCATGCTAAGTGAAAGCTAGGTTTTCATCTTAAGCACGAGGATGCACATAGCCATACATGCAAAGTACCTAAATGCACATTCAGTTGGAAACTTTGATTTAATAATCTCTTTGTGGGTGTCACATTGTGGATATATTGAGACAATTGTAAACTATGGTCCACAAATACTTCCAAAATGGTTTTTAAATTCAAGGTCTCAATTAGACATATGGATGTTGGCATCTAAAGTGTGACCAGACATGTAGGAAGAACAATTTAGTAGCCTTTGATGTGGTAATAAACTTAATACATGGGACCATGACTGTCATCTTTAAAAAGTGATAAAAAAACACATAGACATAGACATAGACATAGACATGTAGAACAAAGGTAGACCAAATAGAAAATTCATAATTTTCGACCGTAATGGTTGTGAAAGGATAAGAAGAGGTGTAGACATACCCAATTTCTTGCTCAACAACTTGAAAATGTTGCAAGGAATATAGGATCAAGTGTGAGCTTCAACATCAAGTGACATGAAACACCAATAGAAATGTGTCTGAAGTGTTGCAAGTGTCTTGTTAATGCCAAAACTTCCTATAACAGTCAAGTATTTTACCTTCCAAATCAAACATTATCATGGTGCTTCCTCAGAAACATGGAGGTGTACAAGTCTGTAGAGAAAATTGTTTGATTAGTATAAGTCATTGCCCTAGCAACCATGTTGGGGATTAGTGAAAACCTATTGAAAATCATGATATTTCAAGTAGATTGCATATGCTAAACATCTAGTTTAGTAGAACAACTACCTAGTGTAGGTCAATATTGTTTTCAACTACACAAGTAGGAGGCATTCCTCACAATTCTTGGAACAAGTCTGAATAAAATTTTAAATTTTCGTAAGTCATCCAACTGCTTATTCTCATAAAACTTCTCTTATCATGTTGAGACTATCAGTGCTCAGACTTTTGGCATTGATTGGAAAGTGCCACTTTATCCTGCAAAACTATATCCAACGCTTCCATTTTTATGAGTTTAGAAAACTTCAATGGAATGGTCCCTTAGAGATAATTCCAACTGATATTCATTGCAATGTCTAATCCTTTTATGCTTCCAATCTCATAAGGAATGCCACTAGTCAATTTTTTTCTATTCAAGTCTAGGTATTATAACTTAGTGCATAACAAAATCTCTCTTGGTATCACTCCAGACAGATCATTTCCATTCATTTCATGTTGTCCATTGAAATGAGATTTCCCAATGTATAGGGGTAGGAACCCACAAACATACGCATTCATAAATCTATTACATGAATATTTTTAATAAAACCAAGCATTCTTGGAAGATTACCTATAAGTCTGTTGCCATGAAGATCCAACATCTGAAGTGTAGTGCATCCTCCAATATTTGGAAAAAGGGTTCCTGTAAACTGATTATCTGCCATGTCAAGGAAGTCCAAATTTTCAAGTTTCCCAACCTCTTTTTCGGTTTCCCCACTAAGCTTATTATCACCCAGCCGAAGCCTAATCAAAGCTTTAAAACTACCGATATTTGGAGAAATAGAGCCAATGAGATCAATTGAAAGAACAATCATCTTTCTGAAATTTCTCAATTGGAATATGCTTGAAGGAATGCTTCCAGTTTCCATATCGTTAGTAAATACTAAAATCTAAAGGCTGAAGTACTTTGTAGTTACCTATACTGGCAGGAATTATTCCTTCCAACTTATTTTTCCAAGCAAATAGAAGCATGATATTCTTGAGTTTTTTAATTACATCAGGTATTTCTCCAGATATATGGTTGCTACCAAGATGGAGTTGATAATGACTAGTGCAATTAACAAGGGAAGAAGGTATTGAACTAGTACTATAGTTAACACTGAGTCGAAGATCAACCAGATTCTTCAAGTAGCCTATTGTGTTAGGAGTGTTTCTAGATAAAGCGTTCAGTGATAAGTCTATCAGCTCGAAGCTTGTGTAGTTACCAAACTCTGACGGTATACTTCCTACCAAATTATTTTTCCATAGAAGAATTTTTTCCATCTTTTGCAGCATACGAAGCTCCTTGGGTAGAAAACCTGATAGACTACTTCTGTAGAGATATAGATATACAATTTAAGAACAAGTACTCAACCTAGGTGGATCGATCCTGATAATATATTTGTGTAAAATGAAAGTAATTTTAGTTTTCCTAATGATCCAAATGAAGGAAGGATTGTTCCAGAAATCCTCATTTTTGCAAGCCCCAAAATAGTAGCATTCTTATGGTTGCAAAGTTTAGGAGGTAGTTCACCTTCAATGCTTGGATTCCCACCTCCACAAAGAACTTTCAAGTTCTATATCCTGCCAAGCTCTGGTGGTATCTTGATTCTCGCCACTGAGCTGGTTATAAAATATAAGAAAATCAATCAGATTGGAGAAATTGCCAAGATTTGGAGGGAGGGTTCCTTCAGGTTAATCGGGGTTGAGAATAAGGGTCTGGAGATTCTTTAGCTTACCAATTTCAGTTGATATACATCCTATTATTCTGTTTCTACATGACCACTACAATAGGCAGAAGCTAAGGCTGACCTTCCCAAAAGTAAAGATCTTTAATTTCTCCTTTTAATCTAAATTGGTTTGCAGAGGTGGATGAAAGAAATTTCTATGATTTTTATCCTTGTTTTATTAGACTTATTGATGCAGTCAGTTTACCCTTCCCTAATTGAAAATTAAGAGAGTAACTTACAATTGTGACTTGCATAGTCTTGTATTTTTAATCAGCTCTATCCCTTTTTGAAATAAATAGTTTTAAATAAACAGATACTATTATGGCATAGTTTATAGTTTGTCTATAAATTCAATGCAATGAAGCAAAATGCTAAAACTATACTGACTATGCTAAATTATTTCTTGCATATATGACAACATTTCACATTTTGATTTTCACCAAGGGCTTGGCGAATTGTTTGAGGTCATTTTAACATCATTTTTATTGCTTTTGCTAGTTCTAGAAGCTCAGGTTAGTGAGTTGAATAAAATTATCTCTTTGCTAACGAGTCACTATAGAGCACCGTTAAACATGGTACTGAAAGATGGACTAGTGGTCTAATGATTGGATATGGTGTTCTTAAATCTTAATTTGCAGAGTTGGACACCATATATCCCATAGAAAAGAGATATCTGCATACACTAGTATCAAATTCCAATTGAACTATGAAATCCTTAATTATTTATTTTTGACAATTTATTTACATAGAGAACTCAGAGTTGCTTGCTTTTTTTAATAGACACATATGTTTAGTTAATATTCTTGTGGAAAATGAAGACTTGGTATGGGAAATTTGGAATTCTTCATACTGTGAAATGCCCTTGTACGGTTCCTCAACCTAAGGATATTGGAGTATATCAGGTGTTTACTAGCTAAGGATGGAGTTAACATGTTCATTCTCGGAAATAACTTTGGACCATAAGAAACTAGGACCAAAAAATGCCTTCTCAATCGTGAAGTTATCTCATTCTATCCCTGAGTTGCTTACATTTCTGAAAGACAGAAGATGAGTGCCCTCATATTTTTAGTTAATATTCTTGTGGACAATGAAGACGTGGTATGGGAAATTTGAAAACATTTCCTCAAAATGTGAAATGCCCCTCTACAATTCATCAACCTAAGTAGACTGGATTATATCAGGTATTTATCAGCTAAGGATGGAATTAACATGTTTATTCTGGGAAATACCTTTGGACCATCAGAAATTAGGACCAAAAAAATGCCTTCTGAATCATCAGGTTATCTCATTCTATCCATTTCTCAGGGAGAATATAAATATACTATCTTTATTAGTCTAATATTTATATTTCTATATGGTCTAATCTTTATCTATGCTTGGAATTTTTTTTAGGGATCAATTCCTGCATAGATTAGATTAGTATTGAACCACAATATCTATCGTCATCTATTTAATTATTTTTTTTTTTTGAAGCTTTAACAAATTAATGAACTCAGAGTTGCTTAAATTTTCTGAAAGATGCAGGATGAATGCTCTTATTTTGTTACAATTCTTATGGATAATGAAGATTTTTTACATGAAAAGTAATTTGAAAACATTTATTGATAATGTGAAATTCCCTTGTACTCTCTGTAAACCTAAGTAGACTGGAAGGGTTAGTTATTTACCAAATAATGATGGAGTTTAAAAAGTTCATATTGGGAATTGCCTCTGGACCATTTGATAGAAACTAGGACTGGAAAATGTCTTCTCATTTATGAAGTTATCTCACTTTACTTTTTCCTCAGGGATAATATATTTGGTTTACTAGTATAATCTTTACATTTATATACAGTCATGCTAATGCCATATTAATTTCAATGAAGACCTTGTACATTTCCCATTTCTGATTTACTAATGACTCAAAAAGTTCAAGATAAGATGAGATTTGGGATTCATAAAAATCAAGTTGCAAGGTTGTTACACATTGATTATCAAGCATTTTATTGAGATGAATTTTCTTTAGACTTTGAGTTTTTATCATGGTGAACTAGATTTTAGAACCAGACACATCCTTTGAGAATACATTTCATATCAGTAGAGAAAATAGAAGCTATACACATTCAATGTCATTTATATATTGACATTTGTTTAGGTGTAGTTGCAACAGAATGATTATATAATGTGACACAAGACACATATTTGGGTTTTAGAAAGTTCATGATATTTGCTAACAGCTTACGTATATACTCCATAACAAACAGTGTGTGGCATAGAGATGGCCAAAAACATGCCTAAAGGCCAAAATTATCTCAAACAGCTTCTGTTCTAAAGCAATCTACAGAGTTGTGTGCACTGTGTACGTACTGAATTATAAATTTCACGAAGGTTGTGAGAAAGATCATACCCAAAGGCATATGGAGTAGAAGGAAATCACAAGCAAATTTTCTCAAAATCTTTTGTTGCTATTTGTTTTCACATGAAACAAATGGAAAACATGCAAAAACAAATAACACATCTTTGAATTAGAAGAGAAAACATAATTGGTATTACATATGTTGTCTTGGAGAAAAGGGAAAGGAAGAAGTGAAAAAAGGAAAAATTGGAAGGGAAGCAACCTACAGAGGTATGTATAACTCAACAGACTCCACAAAGGTTGTTTTTGAAAACAGCAAAAGGAAGAAGGAAAAAAGGACAAAAGTAGAAGGTAAACAAAAAAATACACATCTTTGTAGGGTACATGAAGAGTCCAAAGTGTACGCTCTTTGAATATATATATATATATATATATATATGCTTTTGATTTCCTTCCACTCAATGTGCCCTCTGGTGTGATGTTTCTCACAGCTTTTGTGGAGTATTTGTTGAGTTATGCGTGCCTGTGTAGATTGCTTTAGCCTAGTTTAAGATATTTTTCCCTTGCCCGTGATCTTCATCAAAGGTTTAGCACAATATAGATGTTGTCTTTGATGAAGATCATGGGCAAGGGAAAATTATCTCAAACAACATCTTTAACTAGGCTAAAGAGATCTACACAGGCATGTATAAGTCAAAGGCTCCACAAAGTTTGTGAGAAACATCACACCAAAGGGCACATGGAGTGGAAGGAAATCACAAGAAAATTGTCTCGGAGTCTTTGTTATGATGTGGTTGTATGCTCGTGGCAAAATAAAATTAGGCAAAAGCTAGAAGACAAAAGCAAAATACACATTTTTGTAGGGCACAGTGAAGAGTCCAAGGTGTATAGGCTATTTGAATGAGGAAGTAAAAATAATTCTTTGATAAACATTAAATATAATCTACAAGAAGTATCAGACTATATTGTTGTACCATGGCTTGTATTAAAAGATAATGTAAGAAAGGTCGCAGAAGTAAAGGAAAGCAATCTAAAACATGAAAATATGACCAAACAAACATTAGGTGATGCCGAGGAAGCTAGTGCCAACAAGACAAACAGTAACAAATCAGACCAAAGTTCAAGAAAATTCGAAAGTCATATCTACATAAAGAATGATGATGGATTCAAAGTTCCAAGAACTACCTACAACTAGTGAAGAAGTCTGGAAGTCAATTAGCCTACAACAGTCAACTGTATATCTAGTAAGTGTTGCTTTTGAGTATTGACTCACACAAGTCTAACTCATTTGAAGAAGCGAACATAAAGAAAGAGTTGCAGAAAGAAATTCCAGAGGATTATACTGAAATATAGATAAACCAGACTTGGGAGCCTGTGTAGACTTTGAAGAAACTTTGCACTTTTTAGATGAATACAATTAGTTAGGCATAAGTGTGAGATTTATTAAGTGGATGTCAAAATTTCCTTCTAGAATACAATTTTTGCAGAGGAAATGTATATGCATTGTAGCTCATATGGATTGAGGCAGGCTCATAGAGCCTTGTATGGAAGAATTGATGACCAGTCAAGGATAATTGTTTTGGAAACCTGTCAGATTGTCAAAAGAAAAGTGAAGGATGAAATATTGATTGCATCTTATATGTTGATGGCATAATTTCAGTGAATCCAACTTCCAAGAAAGATGGAAGTGATAAAATATGAGCTTCCTGCATGAAGCTTTTGAAATGATAGCCCCAATGTATTTAGATTTTCCAAGCTAAGTATGTAAGGAAAATATTGAAATTTGAAACATGTTTGACATTGCTGATGATAAATCTGCAACAACTCATATTGAAATGGATATGAAGTTATCGATTCTTAAATACTCAAAGCTGGTGGATGCAACACTACACAGTAAATTGGCAAAAGTCTTATTTATCTTATCACTATTTTATCGGATTCAAACTGTATTTTTGGGGGCATTATATCATGATTTATGGCTTTCCTCAATAGCTATTCATTGGAATTCAACAACATGGTTTTAAGTATGTGCACAAATATGACACTAAGCTGCTTGATCTCACACCCATTTATAAAGGATTTTGTGTTTCATGCCAAGGCTAAGACTGTAATCATCCCCTATATTAAAGAGTAAGAACAAACCATGAAGATTGACTTAATCTATTTCAGGTCTTAGATGAATAGTATTAAAAATTAGAACTAGTGGCCAGACCGGTCCACCTAATCAACCGGGTTTCAAACCGGAACTAATCAAACTGGGACTGGTTAGATCTCAATGAACCAATTTTATAAAAAATAATTTTTAATGAAAAAAAACTATTTTAAAGATTTAAAACCATAATTCCAAACCAATAAACACAAAATATGCAAAGTTTGTTCATACATATACCATGTAAAGGTGAATATATCAAAATGGCACCAAGTGCAATACATATAACTTTCCTATTGTCGATCAGGCCTAGAAATGGAAAATTATATATAATAACCTAGTTTGAGTTCTCTCCTGGAGTCTGAACTAATGTCTAGTCTAGTCAGAAAATAAAACTACCCAATTTTTCAGCCAGATACAACAATATGATTAGAACCTAGATAATTAATCGCACACCGTCAGTTTTCTCAAGCAGCAATAGGGATGTTGTTCAAATAACTTAGGGATGACTCAAACCAGAGGAGAACATGTCTAAAAAGTAAGTAATGGTGCTCTAATATGCCCTATAGATCAAGAACATGGAATTGGCCGCTCAGCCTTTGCCTATAGTTGAGAGAGGTTTGCAAATGTGGTAATTACCTAAAGAATTATTGGATTATAAAATTATATGGAGCCCTACTAATTCTAGATTGGCTACCCAAAAAGTTCCACATAGGCAAGGGAAAGTTATCAAGAAATTTTGAGTTTATTGAACACTACCCACTCTCCTCCATAATTATCAAATTGGGACCTAACTTCTGCAGCCCACGATTACTGGCTATATGTAGAAAAACTTATGAAATAACTTTGGGATGACTCAAACTAGAGGATAACATGCCTAAATAGTCAATAATGGAGCTCTAATACTCCCTATATATCAAGAACATGGAATTGGCCTCTCGGCCTCTGCCTACAGTTGAGAGAGGTTTGTGAATTTGGAAATTACCTAAATAATTATTGGATTATAAAATAAGATGGAGCCCTACTGATTCTAGACTGGCTACCCCAAAATTTCCACATAGGAAAGGGAAAGTTATCAAGCAAGTTTGAGTTTATTTAACACTAACCACCCTCCTCCACAATTATCAAATTGGGACCTAACTTCTACAACCCACAATTACTGGCTATATGTAGAAAATCTTATGAAACAACTATCAATTGGGTGTATCTTAGGTGGTTGAGAGGAATAATTGACATGATAAACTTTTTTGTAATGACTTCGAGCCTTGTTGAGTTTGAGTTGTTCCTCGAAGACCAAAACATGTATAAATTAGAACACAATTATAGAAATGTAAAGCTACCTGTAGTAATTTTGGTTCTTTTTCTTCCAATTCTGGGTTGGCAAAGCTCTGGGTTTAAATGTATTTTCATGCCTTTTCAGCACCCATGTTCTCATAATGTCTTAGGAGCTCTTCACTGACCACTTAAGAACTTTACATCATCTAGAATTTTACAGCAACTCATATTTTAGCATCTAAGAAACACAGACCAATCTTTAAACAAAAGGGGGAACCAAGCTTGGGAGTTCTTCACTGGCCACTTTAATTTTACAACTCTTATCCCACCATCTAAGCAACACACATAAATCCTCAAACAAAAGACAGAACATAGCTCAAGTGCGGAGGGGGATACTGCAGGCTACTGGTAACTGTGGCAAACCCTTTCCACCATTATTTTTTTAAATTATGTACTTAGCATCCATTCATACCATATTGGTATTCAACTTCTCATCATATTTGAACTACCAACATATCTTGTTGGCAATTTCCACCTAACAAGGAAAACCATCGCTGGCAATTGCCACCTAACAAGGGAAATCCATCACTTGACCCTTTATGCAAGAACAACCAAGAACTCAGACTCCAATTAACAAAACCCAAAGCTAATCATAAAAAAACCCTCTTCTCCCCGACTCCCTCTATATAAAGTCGGTTCCAAGCATATTTGCAAAGTGTTAGGCTAGACCCACTACATCTTCTCCTCATGACTCACCCAAAATGCATCCTTTCTCTCACAAACAAGAAGAAGACGACTCTGCATTATGTGTCCATGGAAATGAAGAATTCATGAACACTGACTTCTTATGGACAAACTGTTAAAAATTTCAAAACCTCAAACAAAGAAACAAAAGGCAAAAGGAAAACTGAAGGCAAATCAAGCTAGAATACCTTAATCCTACTTAAGAACTCCTCCTTTCCTTTAGGTTTAGACGATGCCATGTAGCTATTCTTAAACAGACGGCAAGCACTTAAACTGAGGTGTATTCAATCTGGGTGCATTGAATCCCCCTCGGGTAGCCAATATCTCCACAAAATTTCTACCACCAATCCTCTTAGGCGGTTTATGGCCAGTCGAAAACCTCTCGTCAGCACCAATCTAGTTGCAAAACCGCCCGAAATACTAAAAGGATCATTATCCTTACCGCTCCTGCTGCTGCTGTTGTTGCCATTAAAGCCCATGGGTGATGAGGGCCACAGGTTTTGTTCTTGGCCCTGCGGGGTTTCAATCTGCGGTCCTTTGAGAAGATGAGAGAAGGAACGAGAACTGAAGTCCTCTGCCATCATAGAGGCAATAAGCGTTGTTGGCCTAGCAAAGGGACCCCAATTTGAAACCCCATCTGTTATTTTCTTCGTTCCCGCCATAGATTTCGCAGTAGTTTTGCATACCAATCACCCTTTTGGGAATCAGAACCCGGAAGAAAGTTTGGACTAATTCAATATGTATCAAGGGACTAAGTCGCTATGTATCAAGAAATTTAGATTAAGTTAATATTTTAAAACACTAATATAAAGATGAATCATGAGAATGAAGTGGTAATATAAATATCATGTGGTTAGTCAAAGGTTAATTATTAAAATAACTCATGTTTTTGAAGTATATAGATTTTCTTTCCACCAATAAAGATGGTAAGAATTTGGTAGAAAATTTAGATATAAGTAGAGTCTACTACATTTCATGGCTTATTTGAGGTGAAAAAATATCTTTTAAAGGTTTCGTTTGGTTCATGATCAACTTAAATAGTAAAAAAAACAACTAAATTTGTAAATCAATATGAATTTTAGCTATTTTTATCATCATATATCAACAATTAGAAATAATTTTTCTATAAGATTAGGTAGTTCTTTAAAATTTATATAGTGTCACAAAATAAGCTAATAGTTTGGTAATGATTTGGTAGAAATTTTAGGCACTGCCAGCGTTCTACTATGATCCAAAGCTTATTCATAGTGGAACAATGCTTTTACAAGTTTTTCCAAGTTCTAGGTCAATCCGTATTGTCAAAATTTCATTGTGGTTTTGGATGAATGAGAATCATGACTATCTGTGTCGTCAAATTTTTCACACTATAGGGAGGTTTACTAGTGTATTAAATGGCTCTATGACATCACCCCTAACCTCCATATTCACAAAGTGAACATGGGTGTTTAATAAACATGTATTTATGATTAAGATATTTACTATGCACCTAAGTGTTTACTTAATCAGGAATTGTGCATGGTGTGGCATGTTGATACATACTCCAACGCAATTGCATTAGTTTCGTGTCACCATCCAATCATTTTTGCACTAGCTACGAAGTTCCAACACCTACAACAACAACGGATAATCCTACACCAATGTCGAGTTCCCTACGTGGTCATCTCATTTCTGGTTTAATAAACCCATGGTACTACAATGATCACCAATCAAGTATGACTAGGGGAATTACAGGTCCATGCCAATGTCAATGGTCAACTTGGACTAAGATAATTCCTATGAAAGTGGTGATCAAGTTTGTACATTGTGCTTAAGATAAGGTGCTTATAGTCACTAAGTGATGGTTGTAGTTACAAGAATAAGGTTTTGGTGTTATAATGCAAGGATTATAAGGACTAAGGGCTGTTGAAGGCTAAGCATTGTTAGAAATATGGATTATAAGGTTAGGGGTTTTAATGCAAGGATTATAAGGAAGAAGTTTGTAAATATTAGGGATTATTTGAAATATGGGTTATAAGGTTATAGTAGGGGTTTTAGGGTTTAAAAAGAGATAGGGATTAAAGTTTATAAAATTTAGGGTTTATGATGGTAAAATGTAAAGAGATATAATGGTTATAGTATTATGGTTATGGTTTATATGTGTTAAGGAGTATAGTGGTTAGGTGTCAATGATTATATGTATTACATGTTAGAGAGGTAAATTCTTTTAGAGGATAAGGGTTGTAATCTTTAGGTATTAAGTGTGGCAAGGGTTATAAGGATTAGGTCTCATAAGTTTTAGAGGAATTAGGGTTTAGGATTAAATTTTATATGAATTAAAAATAATGTAGGTTATATGTTAGAGGGATTAAGTACTATAGGGTTGTTGACAGGGCAAAAATTGCACCTTGCCAACAAGGGGGAATTAACTCGATCGTAGGTCCCAACTAGACTAGCTTTCGTTTGGAATGGCTATTCCCAATGAGTTTTAAGGATTGTTATAAGGGTTAGGGAATAATGAGTTAGTGGTTAAGGGATTAGGGATTAGGGGCTTAGGGGTTAGAGGTTTAGGGTTTAGGGGTTAGGGGAATAATGAGTTAGTGGTTAAGGGGATAGGGATTGGGGGCTTAGGGGTTAGGGGATTTAAGTGCATTTAGGGGTTAGGGGAATAATGAGTGGGATTGGAAAAGGATATGGGCCGATTAAGGAATCCAAAAAGGCGGTAGTGAAACCCTAGCTACAAATCTCTTACATTACTATAGCTCATGGTGGTTAAACACTAGCCAATTTAGTAATTGGAATGGATCCCAAGGATTTTGGAGATGCCAGACAAGCAGTAGAAGATGGCCAAGCATATAAATACTACCAAGAAATCTTCAAGGCTTTTTGGAGATGCCAGACAAGCAATAGAATATGGCCAAACCCTGACCCCATTGTCCTGCCCCAACGTAGGTTTTTGGAGATGCCAAACAAGCAATAGAAGCTGGACAAACCCTGACCCCATTTTCCTTCCCCAACAACATATGTTGAAGCAATTAAACCCTGACCTTATTTTCCTGCCCCAACAACATATGTTGAAGCGAAAGCTGAATTGACTAAACAAAAACATTGCAATTAGTGACACAACACTTAATCAAACTAATACATACTAGATTCCTAGGTTCAAAACCCTCGCCCTTCAATTTCGAAGTCCCTTTCTCGTCCTTGAGCTTGGCAGCCATGAACCATATTTTCCCTTCAGAAGTTGAGACTCTACGATCTTCACTGAAAATCTGTGTACCAATTCCACAATCCCAAGTTTTGTCAAACCCTTAGAGCCTTTGGAAGCCCTCACCTCGATACTCACACAGCTAAAACCCAGACTCAAACTTTGATTTGAAGCAGAGCTCTGTCGCACCAGTTAGGCCCTTAGAACCATGCAGGATCCAACATGATTGGGAATTTTGGATATAAAAACAACGGCTCCTGCGACTTTTTTTGGCCTGTTGGTCGGCCGGGTCTTTATGAGGTGCAGAAAACACACCTCTGATGTGGGACTTGGGATTTCGGTTGCTGTAGAAGACAGAGACTTCAAATAATACAGAAGGTGATGAATCTGAAAGCATCAAGGCCAGGGATAAGGATTCTGAGTTAGGATATAACCACACCTTCACCTGTGATGGGTGGGTTGCGTCATCTAGGGTTAGCTTTCTCGCCTACATAACATCCCTTCAATCTATTCCCCTGCTCTTGCACGTTCGCTATTCCCTTGCTCTTGCAAGTTCGAGGACCATCGGTTCGAGGGCTTGTTAATTACTGATCTTCCCGATTTCTAAAACATGTCTTCACGCGATTTTTTTTAAGGCTAGGGATTGAACATTTGGAAGCTATCATTTAACAAAAGCTTCAAAAAATTTTATTCTAATGATTTTTTTTGGGGGGCGAGGGTTGTCCATCAATGCCTCCAAAAGTTACATTGTCATGACCTTTCAGGGTGATTCAGGGATTCTAAGTTGAGAACAATAAATACCATGAACAGAAAAATAATTTAATGAGTTGAAGAGCTAAAAAACATACCACCCATAATGAACCTTTTCATCCAAATATTATTCCATCTTGGGCCAAAATAAAACCTTTCGATAGAAATTGCATGTAGCCTACTACTACAAAGTAAATTCAAACCACAAATTTTTGTTCCACTTCTAATTTACCCAAAATTACCTCATATTTAAAGGTATCACCATATCTTATACCAAAAAAAATTCAAAAAATAGATATCCTTTAGAGAAATGGAATCATAAAAAAAAAAAAATGAACCATGCATATTAATGAACCATATTTTATATATTAATATTAGGATGAACCTATTTTGTTATTGGAAAGAGAGAACCTTTCATAGATACTGATGAATCCCTATGCATTACCTGAATTCTAATGAGTTAACAGAAATGGAACTAGGAGAGTGATGATATTATGTTTTTGGAAAAGATATTTTATCTCTTCCTCCAACACCAAGATTTTTCTTTTATGTTGCTGAAAAAATGGAAATCCCCAATGGATATCGTTGCCTTCACAACTACTCCATTATACCAATGTCTTGGGCATATAATCAAACTCTTTTAGGCTATATCTATTATATGTCATTTCATTGATCTATAGTGATAGGTGAGAGCTATGCATAAATCACTAAAGGTGTATCAATAGGCTATTAGTCTATTGCATATAGAATTGGAATTGTTTTATTTGTAACTTAGCGAAATGGAAAAGATGTGGAGACAATATTCATTCTTCTTCTTTCACTGGGCCATGTAAAATAAATGAATAAATAGTCTCAACCCCTTGGAGAAGGAAAGATGAGAAAAAAAATTAGCATGAACAAACAAATAATCCAATGATCTGAGCAGAGATGGGTCTCCCTTTGTAAACAAACATCCATAGGCTTCTTAGAGTTAGTATGAATCTTTACTAGAAGGTGAGTAGTCTTCACATCACGAACCACATCCAATAGAAAGGTACCAACCCCTACAATAAAAATGATGTCTCCAAATAAGGTGTAGTCAATACCCATAATATCATCTTATGAATCTATTACAATATGATTTGTAAACTACGTTTCCATACATGTGTGAAAGAAAAAATCCATCTAGTTAGCAAAAGGAAGTATTCTTGAAGACCTCAAGAAACCCCCTTGAAGGAGACAAGAAGGGTTTGAAACCATAGAACACAAGTTGATTTATGAACCCTAGTTCTGCAACCCTTAGGAGAAATGTTACTATTCAATAGTCTAATCTCAGATGATATCCTAATATCATATCAATCTTCGAGAACATTGTTGTTCCCTTCAAATGATCAAAAAAATCACCAATCCTCGATAACGAATACTTATTCTTAATGATCACGTTGTTCAATTGCATGTAATGAATGAACAACCTGAGAGTACAATCCTTCTTCTTCAAAAACAATACTGGTGTGTCCCATGGTGATACACTTGTCCTAATGTATCCCTTTTCCAACATTTCCTTCAACTGCAACTTTAGCTCTAACAACTATGGAGTCCTTATCTTTGTCAGTAGAAATTTGTACTGTAAATAACACACATGTTACTGCGACTACACTTCGTCTGCATAGTTGTCACCATTCTAACTGATTTTTCCTTCTTCTTACCTTGCAAGACTCTTTGTTCTCCATTTTCATCTAAGCACTCAATAGCTTTGTCATAACAGTCCACTTTGTTCCTATGTAGATACAACCAGTCCATACCCAAAAGCATGTTATACGAACTCAATGAAAATAAATTCAAATTTGTTGATGTAGACATACCATTCAACTCAAATGCATAAGCTCTTAGCCAATAATGAACTCACTTCTTTGTACCTGTATCCAACTGCACTAATCAAGACTCTGCATGCGCTTATTTATTCAAACCACACTTATCCACCAGGTCAGGATTAACATAACTGTAATTAAATCCTGGGCCAATCAAAATAGAAACAACTTGATCACAAATCTTACCGTCCATCTTGATAATAGACGCATGGTGATCTGCCTGCCGTTTATCCAATGCTGCATAGATCTGAGGAACACTTTGTCCAACATCCACCACTGTCTGTGCTTCCTGAGCACTGTAAATCTATGGTCTACCACCTTGATGCTATGTACAATCTCTCATGTGAAGATCCTTGCCACAAGTCCAACATTGCATAGGATTCCAACCTAGACCCTTGTTCTGCTCCTCAAACTAAAATCCCTTCCCTTTGTTAGATGCATTGAACTTATTGTGCGGCGTTTCATTCTCTTTTTTACTTTTGTCTCGAGGCCTTGCTTTATTCTTATCCCATTTCCATTTATTCGTTGCATTAAATTTCCAGTCTGGTTAGTCTCAGATCTATTCTTTGATTGCTCATAACAATGCTTTAGCTTCTGGATGGCCTCCTCCAATGATCTAGGCTCATCAAGCTCAATCCTATCTTTGAATGTTATCGACAACCCATTTATGAATCGTTGAATCTTGGCCTTCTCCTCCTTGAGGTAAGGAACATATCTCAACAACTCCAGAAATCTACTAGTTTAGTCCTCATCGATAATAGAGTCCATATTTAGCCCATAAAACTATTTTTCCTTGTTATCATAGTACATCTTCGATAGATACTGCTTCCTGAATAGTCTCTTAAATTCACTCCAAGTCAAATCCTCATAAATATCTCTAATGTTCTTTACATCTTCACACCAAATATCTGCTTTAACTTTAAGCCTGAATGTAGATATCTTGGCCTTCCTATTCTCTAAGTAATCATGCAATCTGAAGAATTTATTCATTCCAATCAACCATGCTTTTGCATCATCTGATTTATTCATTTCCCCATCGAACGTAGGTGGATTTTCTTTCTTGAACTCATCTGGAAAATATCCCCTATCACTCCTCCTTTAAGGATTATAACGATGATGACCATGATACTTTTCAGAACTAGAACGAGAATAGTACTTGTGTCCATCACCCCTCCTTTTCGAAGTATCCAAGAACCTGACATCCCTGATCGTGTCATCTTTATCTGACCTGTGCCCACTATGGGTTCTACTTCCACATGCCCCATTAGTCATATCCTCATATCCATAGTTGATTCGAAGTGGTCCCTATCTCTGCAATTCTGACAAACTCTGAAGAATTATTGCATTGACTTCTGCTTATTTCTCCTATGCCTACATGATTTTGTCATTATATGCTTTGAAAATCCTTATTTCCTCCTTCAAACTCCTGAATGTGTCTACTAAGTCAGAATTTTTCCCAACCCCACGCTACTCATCTGATTCATAGGGATAATCTTTGTATTCTACGATCTTGTTAGTCATCTTTGATCTCTTCTTCCTACAAGGTATATTATGTCAGTTAAACCAAATCATAAGCAAACTAGTGTGCCTTAGAATAGCTCGAAGAGGATATCTCATCTGCAAGACTGACCATATTAGTGCAATACACACACACACACACATATATATAAACATAATCATATCAACATATAAACATATTTTCAACCATTATCCATTTATCAATGCATGACTATGCTTCCCACATACCATGACTTCATGCACAATGACCATCATCTAGTCAAAGTATGCATAACAACATATAAACACTAATACACATAATTGATCCACGACCGACATAAACACAACAAATACATTCAGCAACGACACCATCAACTTTCACATGGCGACACCACTACAATCATGACCAATACCATGCATAAACAACAAGCACATAGATCACACATACAAGGACCTATATGCAACCAACATGTAGATATGATAACACATTCATCCAAGTAGAATGGAAACCAGAAATCACCCAAGGAGAACAAAACCATGCTATGATACTACTTTATAACACCGTCCTCCCACATCTACCCAAGTTATCGGCCAACCAGGGCAAACATGTGACGAAAAGTTACTATGATATGATTCAACTCCATATATATCAGTTAAGGAAGTGGAAATGACGTAACACAACCAACCTAACCTTCTGCACTTGTAACAAAACCCCTAGGAGCCATCTAACCCATCTAGGTGACTGGAGCCATCAAACCCATCCAAGTGACTAACACTTGAGAGAAAATGAAATTTTTATGCATCAAAGCCTTAATCTCTCCCTTGAAATTGGCATGCATGCGACTTAGAATCTCCAGTCAGTCCCACAACAAGGAATGCCTACGACTAGGGACATTTCCAGGTAGTTCTGTGCCAACGACTCTGAATTCTGAGCCACCATTTTAGGGCCAGGACTCAAGCCATTGTCCAGAACTCCATGAAACTTCTAGAAATGAAAATTAACATCAAAACAATGATAAAAATGTAAATATTTGAACAAGGACTTGAGTGGCCCCTACTAGCCATGACAGCCATTTCATCAAACATGTCACAAATATGCATTCTATAGGTTAAAACAACAGACCTGAGCACAAGGATCGCACAATTATTTGAGAATCACTAAGAATCATTGATGCCTCATCACAATAACTACATTACCATTTGTTAAGCCATATAGTCATTATACATTCAATGACTAACAGAAAATGATGAGAGCCATACATTATCACTGACATAAAACTCAATAGAAATATCAAGGATATAAAAACGATATAAGCCACATATAAACAAGTATATTTAACCATAAAATACCAAGGAGAAAGAGCTCTTATTGATGATTGCATTGGCTGACCAAGTATGGGACTTCCGTGAACCACCCGACCATAGGCTAAGTTGAACCAAATATTTCTTTCAGCCAGTCACCCCCATGCCATATTTCGAGCATGAATGAGAGATCTCATAGGACAAATCAATCAAAACCAAACCAGGGCTTCCAGAGGCCAAACCGCCTCAACCCCCAATCGGTGATTCCTCCTCATGGTCAAACTTCACTAACTATCACCATATTTGTCTCTACCCAAGTTGTCCATGGCTCCAACATGTTTTTTCCAACCAGGGTTTCCAGGACTAGAAACTCAACCCATATTTGTTGTCGAGCTTCCAAATCATTTTTCGAAGCAGGGCTTCTAGGACTAGTAACTCAACCCACCAAGTGCTTCTAGAGCATTTGTCCAACCAAGGCTTCTAGGAACTAATAACTCAACCCACAACCAAAGGCACGAGAAAACCAACCAGAAAGAAAAAGTAAAACCCACAACACCATGGCTATCCAGGAAATAGAAAGGCTAGGCAAAACCACTTTGAATCCATGCAATCCCCCATGCCAACGAAAAATCATAACCAAATAACCACATGCATA
This sequence comes from Pinus albicaulis, assembly GCA_034641835.2. Lineage (NCBI taxonomy): Eukaryota > Viridiplantae > Streptophyta > Pinopsida > Pinales > Pinaceae > Pinus > Pinus albicaulis. The sequence goes on from CM076576.1 coordinate 681,396,371, forward strand.
TGTCATTGCATGCCAAAACTAGTAAGAGAACCATACATGAAACTCAGTACCTGCAAGAAAGCCTGTTATATCTATTTATCTCGTTGTCCTCTTGTGCTTTCCTACTTTTATTTTTCCTTCTTGATCCAAATCCCAATTATGCCACACTCCTCCAAGAGTGCTCTAGAAAACTCATAGTGTCCAAGAGTACGAGAGATCCAAAAATGAAATGAAAATATTTTGGGCAAAAGCTACCAACTGATCCTCATAAGCCTTTTTATCAATGAGGCCTATGATTTCTTCATTTTTCCATTATTTTCCTTCATTTTCTTCCTCACATGCAACATGTGACCTTTCACCTTGCTTTTCTCCTATTTTCCATTATTTTCATAAATAAAATGCCAATAAATGCCTCATGCCTTTCCAAAGCCTTTTCCATTTCCTTTGCCAATTTCCATAAGCATTAATAAACTGAAATGAACACCCACTAGGATGTTTTTGCCCAACATTCATCTTGGAATATGTGTCCCATGACCAAGGTCCTAGAGTCTTTCTCATTTAATATTAGAACTGCAGTTAACTTTCTATTGATTCTTCAACAGATTGTAACATAATGTGTTTCTTTATGTCACTTTCTTTTATACCAAATTCTACTTCCAGAGTCTTCCATGCTTCCTGGGAAGATGTAGCTTTTGCCACATTACACAAGGAATTCTCATCCAATGCATGCTTTATAAGATCCAATACTAAAGTATCACATACTTCATCATATGGCTTATTAGACTGATACTCAATCAAGTCTTTACATCGAAGAAATGTTTTCATTTTGACAGTTTCCAAAAAATAAAATTTTTACTAGTAAATTTTGGAAGTGTTACAGGATTTATCCTGATCCATTCATCCTTGAATTTTTCTACTTCGTCTAATTGTCTTTTAGATGCCTCGACTATGGAGAGAACGTCTATGATATCTTCAAAATACTTTGGCTCTTCCTCTCGATGTATTTTCCCGGTTTGATTCATTCATACTTTGTAACCCATGGTTGTAGTCTTTCTTTTTTCTTCTACATTCTTTCCTTATTGTGTTAGCCTTCTAGAAATTAACATCACATACACTTGATTATACTTAAAAATAAACATTTTAACCTTCAATTTAACGGTGGCTCCCAAAAACTACTAGCAAGTTTGCAAAGCTCTTCTATTCATATTCTTATAGAGGCTCATGGCTACAACTTACGGTGGAGACTCCTTATTTGGTCAATGGTGGTGGTTATTTCCTCTTGATATGGTGGTGGATCTATAGGCTACTCACCCTAATATTTTAGTAGTTGGGTTTACAAATTCTCAATGAGCTCTAGCTTCTACTTATGGACCAATGGATGCAAACTTTGATTTGTAGACTACTCACAATAGTTAATGCTCTTAGTCGAAGTATCTCATGACCTTCTTAACTTGTTTGGTTCTTCGAAACCTTTCTAAACCTTGTTCTGATACCAGTTGTTATTTAGATGCAAAGATAAATAGGAAAACACAAGACAAATAAGTACACAAACTTCTTCTTGAATAAATAAGTTCTATTCATTAATTATTCTGTCATATACATCCACCAATTTGTTGTTATTTAATCTTCTTACTTCACATTACAATGACACAACCATGAGTATATAAGCACTAAACTTTCTATATATGGAATCATGCAAACTCTAACTTTATTTTCTTCATGCAAACTATGACTTGACACTTTAACTAAACTTTTCGAACTTCGCTTTAACATAAATAAACATTTTTTTTTTCCTTCACTTAGCTTTTCTTGACAAGGCATTACCTTTTTAACTTTGACTCACTTGACTTCTAATATTAGACTTAATTAGACTTAACTTGCTTTCCTTCAGTTAATTTAACTCTTCATACATTGCATGTACACGAGAATACTTATTATTTATATCAAGTGAAACAATTTTGATCTATGGCAAAGTTGCGATCAATGATTTTAAATGAAATAGGAAATTTGGTGATAGGTTTTTATGAATTGTGTGCTCTTATAGTTTAAATTGTTATACGAGACTAGAGTTCACTTGATTGTAACACATTTGAATATTTGACAATTGTTAGGCTAGTTAGGTTGTTGATTCTATAAGATTACTTTCATTCATATCATTTGCATATTGGTTATGTTAAAGCATAATTGTATGGAATTATTATCTACATACTTCAATAAGTGTTAAACTTATGAATTTCAATGACTGTGAAATATAAAAAGTGAGGTGTAGCATATAATCACATAGTTTCAGATTGAGAAAATCGGTGAGATGAAATGAGTCAGATGCACCACAAACCTATAGTTATGGGCCATCTCAGCGCACTAAGTCAGCCTCTGATATGGGTGACTATAGGGGCATGACAATGGATTTTTAGGTTAAATTATTGTTTATGCTAGAGGTACTGTTTCAACCTCCTTCACAATTTCTTTACATATATCTCTATTAAGTGAGGAAGATAAATCATATAATCGTTATTCCCTAGTTTGAAATGACATCAATTCCTAATATTACTTCATTTCTTAATAATGCATTCATGGTTTTCTAGTTATAGAGGAAAATCTTTACCATCTTAATACCTAATAATAAATTAATATAAAAAATATTAAATTGCATTTTGTATATATATAGAAAGTTTTTTTGCAATAAAAAAAATTAAATACTAAAATTTTATCTAAAAATTAATTAAATTATTGTTATTTATCTCTTTGATATATTTGTTCAATGGTGAAAAGAAAACCGAGATGTGACTATAAGACATGCAAGAATCAAAATTTTGATTTTTCATTTTGAAAGAAAAAAAATGAAGGTTTAAAATGCATATATGGAAAACAATCGAAAAAATATTTAATTTTTTTTAATCGTTATATTGTATTTAATTTCTTTCAAATTTATATCAAAGTTTTAATTGAAGTAATTTAAAAATGTTAACATATTTAAAAAATAAACAATTTTGGTTCATGGAATGTAACTCATTTGAAAATCACCTTGTTATGAAGTATTATGTAAAAACATGAGATTCAAACTTAAATCCCTTTGAGTGGCCAATCAAAAAAAAAAAAAAAAAAATCTATTTATTTATTATATTTTTAGAATGTGGTTTAATAGAAAAAGAAAAATCTAATATAAAAGAAATAAAATTGACATGATTACATTTCATGTGGTTTGAATATATATATTCAAAAATAAAAAATATAATTATCTACTATCTACTCATAGAATTTCAGTGCAAACTTTCACAATACTAATGGTTTTGTCTTAATTGTCGTTGTTCTAAATATAAGTTTTATATTAAAATATTTTTGTCTCAAAGTGTTTTTGTCTTAAATATAAAGTTTTGTATTAAAATATTTTTGTTTTAAATTCCTTTTGTCTTAAATATAAAATTTTGTCTTAAACTATTTTTGTCTCAAACTGTTTTTGTCAAAAATATAAAATTTTGTCTTAAATATAAAGTTTTATCTCAAATTACTTTTGTCTCGTACTACTTTTGTTTTAAATTTTATATTGATTCAATTGATATTAAATTTTAATATAAACTAACTAAAATAAAAAGTGACTTTTTAAAACACCATTTCTGTTGTATTAAACAAATGTCTTAAAAATGCGCTTGACATGACTGAGTGAAATAAAAAATAGAACACTACGAGAGTTGGCTTTTAACTCTGCACGTGTGTTACGTTTTGCATTGATAGTAATGTTCCTTTCGCTTTCCATCTGCTAAAAAGTCACTACACATCACCTGCCTTTGTACGATTGTACGGTTTAGTTGAAAACATTGCGCGGCTAAAATCTGGAAAGCATTTCAGTGTACAGTAGTCATTGAATGAACGTTCAAAATTGGAGGATGATAGGCTTGTTAGCTAATTATTTCAGCGTGAAGAGTTTGCATAGTCAATGAATGAGTGTAATCAAGGTAAGTGAGAGATGAATTTAGTAAGTAATTATATATAAAGTTATATTAAGCGAATAATTAATAAGTCAGGTTAATTAAGTTATATATAAAATTATATTAAGCAAATAACTAATAAAAAAATGTTTAAAAATTTTATTATAAATAACCTTATTTTAAGTCATCTCAATTAAGTTTGTGTGATCAACAATTATATGATGAAGAACAACATTGATTATATGAGTTATGTGGCCAAGCAAGCTGGTAGTTCGTTATGTACCCTCTCTTTAATTTCAATTTCAATTTCGCTCAGCTCTGTTCAACAATGCCCCAATCTAGAGCCACTACAATACTTGAGCCATTACAATGAGGGTCTTATTTGCTTATTAAATTCATATTTAAATATTGCGTAAATTTCCATGATTCATTACAATGAGGGTTTTATTTGCTTATTAAATTCATATTTAAATATTGCGTAAATTTCCATGATTTATTTTCAAATTTTTCCATTTAAATAAGATAAGATATTTAGTATATTTAATGTTCAAAATATAATAATTTAAATTTATTTTATTCTTACCAAATATAAAATTCAAACTTCAAAATCTCTATCAATTTATTTTAATAAATTAAAACTTTAAAAATGCATAAATGATAAAGCTAATTATATTTATAATAATTATTTTTTATTTTATATATAAAAAATATAAATTAAATTATCTTTTAATTTTATTTTAATATATTTTATTTTATATTCTAATATATTTTATTTTATTTTATTTTATCTTTAGTTTGAAAGAGGAGGTAGACGATGATACTTTAGCCATAACCGAGACAAAATTACATAATAGATTACAAATTGAAAAAACGTGTCTCACAGAAGCAACAAAGTTAGGGAAATTGACTGAGAATAAATGAAGACTAATCTAAATAAAGGTGAACTCTACTGACCACAAGTTTGGCATACTTAGTAAAACCTCAAGTCTAAAAGGAATGGGAATATTTATAAACGAAGATCTCATTCCAGAAGATCAAGTAGAATTAAGAAAGGTGGTTCAAAAGGTAAAAGAAGCTAGGAAGGAAGGAAAATGGGCAATAATTAGAACTAAGAAAGTAGTTATTCGAGATAGAAACCAAAAATATAGTAATAAATAGCAATTCAACATGCTCTGAATTCTTTCTTGGAACTGTCGGGGGTTTCCATGGAACAAAGGCCCCAAGCTAAGTTGGATCTCAAATGTTGATATTATATTACTTGTTGAAACTTGGGAGCACAAAGAATCTAAGGTACCTAACATAGATGGCTTTGCACTATGGTCTACCTAGAACAAGCGATCCTCCAGTAAAGGCATTGGGGGCATAGCATGCTACATTAAGAAGAACATCTCCCCCCATGCTAGGATTTATAAAAACGACCCTTACAACCAATATAGTTGGAAAAATAACTGCATAGCAATCTATTATTTTCCCCCCATTAATTCTAACTTCTATAAGAAAAAGAATCTAGATAAAAATAGTCTTTACAATGATTTAGAGAATGATATTTCTAGCCTAAGCAATGAAGGTAATATCCTTTTAATGGGTGACTTTAATGCTCAAACTTCAAGCAACCAAGCTATTCTTCTAAGAAATCATTCAAACCCCAATCCTCTTTGGTTAAACGAAGACCGTACTTTGGCTAGCCGGTACAAAAGGAGCCCTGAAGACCTCGGAGATAATTTGTTTGGGTCGGAGCTAGTCAAGCTCTGTAGTGCTCAGGATCTCATAATTTGCAACGGTCTAAAGAAGTGGCCCAATTCTAGCAAGATGACCTGCATCCATGGGCTTGGCAAGAGCGTAGCAGACTATTTTATTTCCGATCTCCCTTTATACAACGAAATAATAAAATTTGACATCTTAGACGACCACGAGCCTGACTCTGATCATAGGCCTTTACTCGTAACTCTCAATTTTGTCATGCATAGAGGTCCCATAGAAGATAATCCTTATAGTCAAAATAACTTAATCTTTGATAGAAATAAAAACGATCTCTTTCTAAGTGAATTAAAAACTAATTTGCTTCCTTTATCTAGTATAGACAACATATATGACCTCTATCATAATTTTACTACAACCCTCTCATATTCTATTAACAAGTTCTCAATTGAAATCTCAAGTAATAAAAGAAATAGAAAAACCAACCCATGACATGACAAAGATTGTAAAAGTGTAAGGAGGGAAATTAAGGAAGCTGCTGATGAATCTCTCAAAATTAACAAGATAAAAAACTACAAAGCCCTAACTAAAAGGAAAAAAAGGCAATATATTCATAAAAGACAAGAGAATCTCTTACACCTCTCTAAGGTGGCTCCTAAGAAATTTTGGAGGCATATTATAACTAGGAAATCTAAAGATAGTAATAAAATTGTTTTACATGACTAGAATTCGTATCTTAAAAAGCTTTATGAATCTCCAAATGCTAGGGTTTTTGAAACCCTGCTCACAACGAAAGAGGTTTTTTCATTAGAAGACATTGATTTTGGGGTTAAATGCCTCGCAAATGGAAAAGATAAAGACATTGAAGGTTACCAGGTGGAAATCTTAAAAATTGGAGGTCATGTCCTCATCCCCCACATCCACAAGCTTTTCAACCAAGCGGTCAAGCAAGGGTTCCCTAAACCTTGGACTCAAAGCCTCATTATCCCTTTTTTTTAAAGTGGGGATACAAAAAACTCCTCTAATTATCAAACAATTATGATCAGCCCTCTCTTAACCAAGTTATATGGTATTATTTTGGAAAAGAAGTTGAGCATTTGGCTTGAAAGTGAAGCTAAGCGGGCTAAAGGCCAAGGGGGTTTTAGAAGGCAGCACTCAACAACGAACCACCTCATTACACTTAGGATCATTGTAGAGGAATGTCGAAATGATAAATCCAATCTCTTCTGTTGCTTTGTGGACTTTAGAAAGGCTTTCGATACGGTTCCTAGAAATAACCTATGGAATATATTAGAAGAGCTAAATGTTCCTTTTGAGCTAAGAGCGGCCACTATAAGGTTATACGAGAATGTAACTGCTAAGTTAAAGAGCAATGAGGGGTGGTCGAAAGATATTAAGTGTAATATCGGAGTTAAACAAGGTTGCCCCCTCTCCCCTACCTTATTTGGCATTTTCATCGATAAGTTAGAAGGTTGTTTAGAGGAAGCAGGATGTGCTGGCACGGATGGGATAGTCATCATCCTTCTTCTCTCTGCGGATGATATTGTTCTTCTCACAAGGTGCCCATCTGATCTTGATAAGCAACTTAGACTTCTTAAGGATTTCTAATCTACCATGGGTATGTCTGTTAACACTAACAAAACAAAAGTTATGGTTATCAAATCCAAGAAGGACACTTACGCTAATTTTATGTATGACAATAGTAACTTGGAGGAAGTGTCTTCTTAGAAGTACCTAGGAATTGATATTCATTGCAAGCTCAAATAGAACTATAGCTTTCAGAAAAGGACTAATGGGGGGTGGAAAGCTTATTTTGGTCTTGAAAATAATTGTAAAATGACAAACCTCGTAATGTGGGATAGAAAGAAGTTCCTCTTTGAAACTTTAGTCACTCCTGTTATCTTATATGGATGTGAGGTTTGAGGTTGCAACATCTCTAGAGAATCTTAGAGAAGGATTGAACAAATACAGAAGCATTTTATAACGTATAAATTTAAAATTAACATCAATACATCCTATCCTATTCTCCTTATAGAAGTGGGTCTTTCCCCTATCGAGAGCCTAGCTATGACTAGGCTTCTGTTGTAGAAGCACAAGCTCAATAGCATAGGAGACCATAAACTTCCTAAGATAGCTTTAAATTCCATCCAAAACCACCGAAGGCCTAAACAAGGTTGGTATAAAGACACCAAGGCCTGGTTAAACCATTGGGAGATCGAAGAGATTGTTACATTTCAAAACATCAATAACATTAAAAAAATTGTTACTTCTAAGTTTAAAGAAAAAAATGTGCTGTGAGAAAGATCTAGCAGCTAAAATAAAATTAAGGTATTATAAGGAGGTCATCAACCCCACCTTAGAAGATCAAAAGTATCTCTATGTTTTAACTATCTCAAAGAAGAAAATTAATATAGCCAAGATTAGAACGAACTCTCATGAGCTCCATAGTGAAACAGGTTGTTGGACAGTTTCTAAAACACCATGGATGGAAAGGATCTGCCATCTCTGTGAAAATATAAACATCAAGGATGAAAATCACTTCCTTTTAGAGTGCCCTGCGTACAACCACATTAGAGCTCAATTTCATAATCTTTGTTGCAATACTGACCTTCTTAGCCTTTTAAGATGTCAAAATTATAGTGAGCTCGAGAGGCTTCTCTCCAAGCTTTTTAAGCATAGGAATAAAATCTTAAATCAAATTAACTCTTTTCTTTAGGGGCCATAGACCAAAGATTGGTCTCAGTAGACGTTAACCATCATCATCATCATACTTATAATTGAGAAAAAATAAATATATTATTAAATTATTCAATACAATTTAATAAATTAATCTATTTTAAATAATAAAAAAATAAGTTAAATAATTTAATTTAATTTTAAATTAAAATAAATAAGTTAAATAATTTAATTTTAAATTTGTATTTTTCTATAAATTGTTGATCTCGATATTTGTATCGAGTAAATACCTATCTCCACGAAAGCAATACCATATGTATTTTTAGAACAAAGATGCGTTATATTAATAAATTATAAATTTAATTTAATTAATATTATTTTGTGAAGATATTAAAAAACATAAATTAATTTTTTTAATCTAAATTTGTATATATTTAATTTTATTAATATTACTTGTCTGATATTAAAAAGAGATTTTTTTTTTTTAACCTAAATTTGAGAGAGGAGAATATCACCTTAAATCTTATTAATGACATTATACTTCATATCATGACTATGGAAAATTAAACATATTAATTTTCTGCGCTCGTAATATATTCATTGTTTTAAATTTATATATTTTAATACAATTAATATTATCATTTACCAGTGTCTTCTCGATCTTGGATAAAAAACATTTTTTTGATGTGAAGTCAGTCTTGGATAAAAAGCATTTTTTTTTATGTGAAGTCACTGGTTCAATTTCTAGCTCCAATTCCAAATAATAAATTGGTCATCCTGCTAATAGTGCTTGATGCAATTGCCATTCTGGAACTGTTCTCTCTCAATCATTTTATCCTGTCTCCAAGGGAGTCCTTTTTTACTTAACCTGGTTTAGGCCACTTATTAGAGGGCTTATTTTTGTCTACAAGGGTTGCATTTCTTTTTTAACGAGCATCTAGTTTACTACATTGAAGTTTTGTCCCTACCTTCTCAAAGTTCTAGTTCATTGGGGGTTTCACTGTTGGTGGGTCTCTTAATTTTGGGTGCTGAGGAATTTCAATATTTATATTGGAAGTCTCTGGTCCAGGAAGGTTAAAATGCAAAAGTTGAAGGGTTTACGTCTTGTCATGCATTCCCAGTCCCATCAGAATAATATTTTTAACCTTACCGCCCTTATTTATAGTTTTCTGATGAAAAGGAGGAATTTTGACGTATATTGCTCTCCTACTAGCGAGGATGTCACTCCCTACAGTCCATGTCATTTTCACTGCTGTTACTATAAAACAGTTGTTGACTTTACGCTGCAATATACAGGTGTTACTCTACCACTGGGCACGGACCTGCAACAACACTGTCAGTTAATTCAATGGTCAGTACTACTTCATGCAAGTATGGTTAAAGGAAAAACAACAAAAAAGGAGACCAAAGAAAAGGGAGACAAAAACAAAGCAAGACTATAGTGGGCCCTAGCAAGAGAGGGAGAAATTCAGGAAAAGAGGTGATGGAAAACCTCTTTGATGCCTATTCTACTAGCATTATGCCACAATTCTGAACACTTATCTTTGGATGGGAGCGAGACTGCAATACCAAGGAGGAAGGAGAAATACAAGAGGAGGCAATGGAATCCTTAAAGGACCTTGGTAACATAAGAAATAGATTGTCCCTATTCCACCAGTCTTTCCATACCTACTGGACGGTTAAATTTTTTTTGGCCAAGGCAATCATGAGCATCCAAGAAATCAAAGGAGACTCAAAAGTCACATCTATTTTACATGATATAAGGAGAGAGATCCAAGAAATTCACATAGCACAGCATCATGGTAATGTTCGTCTAGGCCCCATAGATCACCAACTGCAAACCATGTAGCAGGTGGACATGCCCAACTCTAGTATAAAGGACTCGAGACCATTTGAGTCATCGGATGATTGAAAATTGTCTTTTTTATGGTTTTTTCCCATGCATACTGCAGATAGAATTTATTATTTGAAGTTATTGTATGTAAGAGATAGTAAAATGGGCATAGCTAATAGTAGAAAGTTTAAAAATTTTTAGTACTAGTTGGCTTATAATTCTTTAAGGTGGCCAAAAGACATGGTTTCCTGCAGGCATGTTGAGGCCATCATGTTTTGATTAGATGTAAATTATAACTCTTTTTTATTAAGAGAAAATAGAAAGGATCTGCTAAACTTACAAAAAAAAAATTTAAATAAGATGAAGATGTTAAAAATAAAAATATATCACCATTTACCATTATAAACTAATTTCTAACCTAATTCGATTAATTACTGGATTTATGCTAACCCTCTATAAATATTAACATTTATAACAAATTTGCATCAAATCTCATATATTGAGGTTTGCACACACTAATATTTATAAAAAATCTAGATCAAAAATCATCTTTTGAGAATTGCACACATATTTTTATTTTGATCTATTTACATTGAAACTTTAGATATATAGGGTTTGTGCTAAAAGGAATTCACATTTTTCCCACCCACGAGTGTGACATGGAATACTTTATAATATGGCCTGGAATATGTATACAGGCCTACAAATATGCATAAAGAGTTGCATGCTGAGATGGATCAACTACTTACGACCTGGCCTTAAACACACTACAATTTCACCCTTAGAAGAGAAATTGATCATACACCTATCATCCACTCTTGGTAACAGGTTCCCGTTGTTCTCTATTCCCACAACCTTTTTGCTCTTTATTCCTGGTATTTTTGTGTATTTGTAGTTGTTCACGTGAGTCTCTACATCCATTAACATGGTGAATGAATGGCATTGACGAAGTAGGTGGCCTCAAATTCTTTCCCATTTTTCTGGACGTACGGACAATGAGATCAAGAATTATTGGAACTCTTACATCAAGAAGAGATTCAACTTGAAACACTCCATGGTACTCTTTTCATGGTCCATTTAAACCAACGGCAAAAATGGCACAAAGTCGAATATACCCTCATAATTAGGCAATATCTAAAATACCAACTCAATGTCTGTTAATGCTCAAGATGCTTATACATTGAATGCCATGTCTAAAGGGTACATACAATAAATTTATAACATCATTAATGTACTTGCCAATAATGAAAATCAACACTCTTGTGTTCACGACTTATTGAACTTAAAGAACGAACAGGTAATGGAGCAAAATATTGTGCTTCCAATTTATCTAAACCCTATTAACAATCGGCCACTTTCTTATTTCTCAACGTTCAATCATTTCTACTCGCGTCAATCATAGCTTGTCACAGGTTCTTACATTTATGAGTATGCAAACCTATGATAAAACTTGTAATACTGCAAAATTATCAGCAGGTGATTAGTCAATAGCCTCGTGGATTACATTACCACCTCATGAATCGCTTGGTTCTACCATTAACGCTTATGGATGTACCATCACTATCCCTACTCTTGTTGATATGAGTGACTCATCGAAAAGTAACATTCTAAACACTGACAACATAATTATTAATGAAAAATAGAATGAGATAATGATTGATGATTCATCGTTCACAACATCCTCTGGAATAATTGCATGGAGCACTAGTCACTACCATTCAAATGCCACTAGTTTTACTAATGTTTAATTTTGGACTGCTAGGAAAACTACGAAATACGACCACTGTTAGCCCACAAGTTGGGCTTTTTAATCCACACTGACGACAAATTATTTAAACACTGAATTTTACCATTCGCCCAAAACTAGAGGAACAAAGGAACTGCATGAGAGGGACTTGGACATAGTGCATACATGTTTTTATAGATGAGAAAATTATATGGACTATTCCACCGAATATTCGTTATGCAGAATCATAGAGGAATGTTGGAGATCCCTAGGGGTTGATTTCTTATGGTGTGAGAAACATGTCAATTTTATACTCATTTGAATCATTTTTTCACCAAGAGTCTGATGGCATCGTCCATTTCTTCATCTAAGCATCCATTTTTCACCCAACACTAGAAGGGTATCTCGTGAGGAATCTAAAAGATTTCCGTTGAACCCAAATTTGAACGAGATGGAAATGGGTCAACTTTATACTCAAATTTCATGATTTTTCACTAGGAACACGATGACACAAACTATTTCTTCATCCAAGTAGTTTATTTTTATACCATATCCAAACTTTGAGGTATAAGGTGTATTTTTTCCATGTGTTCATTTGATTTTCTTGAGATCATGATCTAAATATGAGATCCATGTATGCCACCTTGTGAGAGGATCATTGTATAGCAATTTATGTGAGAGATTTTTCCTTCTTGTCTTGAAGGAGAGAATCTTATGAGTGAGAGTTCTTGTAAGGAGAACATCTCTTGGAAGAGACACACCACTCTAAATAAGGGGGTTCATCCTTGTATTGGCAAATATTACATCATGTACTCATCATCTTCTTGAAACAACTAAGGAATTGACCTCCCCACTCTTGACACTAGGCCCGAAGACATAGTCCACACTGGATGAACTAAATTATTATAATTTTGGGTTAGGGTTCTTCATGGTTATTTGTTTCACGTTTCATGTTGATGGTTTGCTGAAGTGATTTTTTTTTAAAGTAGATTTGACCATGATTTCACATGAAAATATACATTAGTAAAAGGTCATGTTTAGCGGAGATTTTTGTTTGAAAGCACTCATGAAAATTTCCCAGATCAAGTTCTATCATAGCGGTATGAGAATTTTGCGATAGATTGAGCATGTAACAAGAAGGAAAATGGAGACGAACTAAGATCTCTATGAGGCCTTCTACATAATGAAAAAAAATGGTAGATTTATCGTTTGTAGATTGTTAGGAGAAAATGGAAAAAGAGAGGAAAATAAGAAGAACGAGGACGATGCTCCATATCCATCCTTGGTGAATATTATTCTTTATCTTCTTCTCATCATTCAAATGAAGAGATCAACTAGAGCCTTCAAGTAGAGGACGTTGAATTGAGGAGACTTATACAAGAAGAAAAAATAGGAGAAAGAGAGATATCAACTTCAACTATGAGTCACGAAGAGACCTTGGAGAGGCTGAAGTGAAATGAAGGCTTAGCGAAGCCATCATAACCCATTTCGAATCAACATATGAGATAAACATTGTTGGTAGTTCTTTATTTTCATTTTCACATAATGATGAGGATTTAGGTGCTTTTGAAAAGCACGGTACGGGGATAGGTTTGAGATTAATGAAGATGATGGGATGTGAAGGAAATGGCCTAGGATCTAATGGAAAATGTATTGTGAATATCTTCCAAGTGGGTGGAATTACCATAGCATACATGATTGGTCAATGTCGAAATGATGATACGGGAGGATATTCAATCAACAAGTCGATATGGTGAAAGATGTTGGGAGTACATCACAAACTTTCATTGATCATGATTGTGGGTCACCTCAAAAGGAGTTGATAATTTCAAAGGGAGAGCTAAGAAAAAGGTCTCATATCAAGGATTGTACTAGAGACAACCAAGATAAGTATTTAAAGTTTCGATATTTTAATATTGTTTTGATTACAATCATATTTATAATAATGAGTAGAATTTATGGCATAGAAAACCATGTGTTTTTTGTGGCTTGTATAACCATGTTGTTTTCAAGTGCTGGAAAATAATGGTAGTGAGGAAAGGACAAGACATGAAAAGGACCTTCTCCACATCAAGAAAGGAAGAAGGTCATGAAGGTTTAGAGGAAAAATCATTTTTTTCGGATATTGCAATATAAGTGAACATTAGAAATATACATGTTGGAGCTCCATCCGGAGCGGGCGTCTCAATAAGGACAAAGCACTGCGAAGGAACCAATTGGTAAAGTTGTTCAACTAGTGAATCAACTACAGGAAGATGACCCATTCACTTTTTTGAGTGAGGGATGGTGTTATTAGAGATAGTATCTTGTCATCGTTGCATTTTATAAATCACATGTTGCGAAATGATCATAAAAGTGTTGAAGTGTTTTCCATCACTTATGAAAACAACTTGGTGATATTTGAAGCTTTTCTATTGGTAGTTTGGGTATTGGTTTGTATTATTATTTTGATTTAAGCTTGTACGAGTATGTTATAAAGTCTTGGAAAATATGTGGTTTTATTTGGTCTTGATTATTGTTGGCAAAAATAACATGTATTTTGCAAGTTGTACTACGAGTTTGCATCGGATACATGTTTTAGTTCTTAACTTATGGATTCGAAGTAAAAAGGTGAGCGGAGAAGGAAGTGTGGCTTGTTAGGGCACTTGTTGTTCATATGAGGGAGTACAAAGATTTGATTGCGTTCATGATTTTGGTGGACCAAAATCTCGTAAGTGGGGAGACGATCCAAGTGGCTCGAGAAAGGCTAAAAATTCAATGTCTTCAAATTTCATTGAAACTAGGACCAAAACGTGAGATAGTCATCTTGATTCCAATTTGAATTCGTATGCTCAAGATAATCATAATCAAAGTTTTGGTCAACTTAGATCCTGAGAATAAATTTAGCGAGTGCTAGCTAAAGTTGGAGGTTCACCAAATCTAGGGGGACACCTTGCTAAATCTAGTAGAATCTACTAAAATTGGCATCGAGTTAATAAAGCGATGATTTGACACTTATAAGGGTTTGGAGTGGTCAATTTATCGCCTAATTAAAATGTTTGCTAACCCTTCAAAATCGGCGAGGCTTTTTTTATTTTGGTGTTTAAAATAAAATAAAAAAATTAATTTTGGGGTACGTAGGCTATACCTAATCGGTGGACCTACCAACCCTCCTCACCCGTCATATTATATAATATATATTTAGAGTCCATATGTCCAATCATTACAACAATCTTTGATTTGATTGGGAGGTTAGCGGGGTGCAAACTGCTCGACCAGGTGGGTTGACCTACCAACGACTAGCCGGGAGTCACAAACAAACACCCAAAATTTAAACAATGCCAAAAAAATGCTAAACAAAACACTCCAAGTCGAGGTCTGCCAGGGGTTTCACCCTGGGACCTCCCCAACTACCTAGCCAATTACCAAATACACCCATTGTTAGCCCTTGGCTTTTGTGATGGTCAACCATGAGCAACAAATTATTTAAACCCTGAATTTTACCATTTGCCCAACAACGAAGGAACAAGGCGCATGGGTAGGCGGGGGACACAATGTGAGGCTTGTTTTTTTATATGAGAATATTCCACAAAATATTCCTTATACGGAATCATTGAGTCCGAAAAAATCTTGGAGATTCCCTAGGGGCTGATTTTTTATGGTGCCATAAACATGTCAAGTTTATACTTATTTGAATCGAGTTTTTCACTAGGAGTCTTATGGCGCTATTATTTTCTTCATCTAAGCAATTGATTACTCTCCCATCTCTAGAGAAGAGAATCTTGTGAGGAATCTAAAGATTTCACGGGGCCAGTTTGGTGAGACGAGAAAGATATCGATTTGTACTCATATTTCATTATTTTTCACAAGGAACGCAATGGTGTAGGTTATTTCTTCATAAGAGTAGGAAAGTTTTTAGAACATCCCCAAACTTTGAGGTATAAGGTGTATTTTTTCCATGTGTTCATTTTATTTTTTTGAGATCATTATTTGAATTTCGGATCCATGTATTCCACTTTGTGAGAGCATCATTGTATACCACTTTAAGTGAGAGAATGTTCCTTATCATGTTGAAGGAGAGCATATTATGAGCGATATTTCTTGTAAGTAGAACATATTTTGAGAGGGAAATGCCACTATAGATAAGGGGGTTCATCCTTGTACTATTTCATCATGTACTCATCATCTTCTTGCAATGGCTAATGAAGTGGCATCCCCACTCTTGACACGGAGCCCAAAGACATAATACACACTAGACGGAAATTTGTTTCATGTTTTCTATTGATGGTTTTTTTGAAGTGTTGTCTAAAAAAATTCTCATTGCTCATGATTTCACATGCAAATATGCATTAGTAAAAGGTCTTATTTAATGGGGATTTTTTTTAAAGCACTCACGAAAATCTGCGAAATCACTAAATGTTCATAGTAGATATATTATGGTTTATATATTTCTTCGAGAAAACATTTCTTTTATTAATCCATGAAAGTGTGTTCTTTCATTTCCTATTATATATTGTCCTTTTTTACTTATAGGTCTCCAAGATATTTATTCGTATCTTATATTTATTCATATCTTTTTCTTTTCCTTAGCAATGTTATTATTGTATGATATTAGGATTGTTACACGGGATAAAAGGATATACGTAATACATACATACGGAGACACACACACACACACACACACACACATATATATATTTGGGCTAGAACCTTGGTCGAACCGGTTAAGGGGTCTACTAGTTGTGTTCAAGGCCGTAAATTCCCCTCGTTCGGGACTACTATTCTTAATCAAATAAAGTGTTTTCATCTAATTTAAAAAAATAAAATGGAATGAATACCTCAACAAACTCTCTATTTTCTTTCAACCTTGATTTTCCAAGACAAAATTGTAGTTCAAGTTATGTATATTACATTATAAGCGAGTTATTTTAATTTGTTATCATCGCTTTATTCCCAATTATATAAATAAACTACCTAAACAAGATCGGATACCAAACCCTCATTCTCTAGAACCTTTTAATATTAATCTACCAAAGTTAAATTTCATTTTCTCTTCCTAACCATCCCACCTTCAAAGGAATTCCATGGTGAGTTCTTTAACCTAAAAATCTAACATATAACTCACATTATGCATCATTCAAATGATATAAAATTATCCATACATGACATAAAACTATACCATTTATAAATTTGATATTCATAAATATACCATATGTAATTATAGTCGATCTACTACGGTTGATGACATGTCTAACCTCTAGGGAAATCTTAGTCAAAATTTCTAATCATCTTAAATAATAATTAACACAAACGTACATATTACTATCAATGAAAATTTGATTATCAAATCACCACCGCACGGTGTATACGGTATGAAAGTATGGCTCATTCGATGGATTGGTTGAGATTGGCGCTACTACTAGAGGACAAGTGGGGCATCCTCCGCCCTCGATCTAACTCCCTTTGGATCCCGACCGATGTGGCAAGGAATTAGGGTTTTGGTAATGACCCTCCTTCCCATAACCTCCTTTAATGTTTTCTAGGTCATTTACGCCTTACACCGCTCCTTAGCGAGAGCCTCTTCAACTACGCAACCACCCTTGAAGGGGTTTCTCTGGCGTGGGAAAGTTTACCCCGACGGTTAGCTTTATGGTAAGCTTATACAAGTCTTCCTAGTTGGAAATTCTTGCCTTTGCGATTATCTACATGACTCTCTCTTGTGCGGCACTAGTTGTGTCATGATAATTTAAATCTTTCCAAAATTTACAAAGGCTTACGAGTTTATAATTTTTTTCTTGTTTTCTTGCAACTTCTTGTCGATGATTTCATTCTGCGGATTTTGGTTTTAAGAACTTACGAGTCGCTTCCTCAAGCCACAATGATTTTATGGCTGCGGCGTTTGAGGACTTTCTTTCCCACGGAAAACCAAGAATCACTAAGGTAACCCTTACTATTTTTCTCTTGTTTGTTTGCACAAGTACTCTTCTTTGGATTGTTCGAAGCGTTTCGAATAATCTTACCTTTCAAAGTGTTTCTTGTAGGATGTGCTCCCCGTGTCTTTGGTGTTAAACTTCTTACAGGTATTCTACAACTCTATATAATAGATTATTATTTTTTTGTTCTTTTAGTCCTTTAGATTTTACGTCGGGTTCATTACTAATACCCTTCTAAAATCTTTGGTTGCAGGTTTGATTGCTTCTTCTCTTGCAAGGGTGATTTTATACGAAGCTCACCTATTAGCTTCTCTAATCTCCTCTGACTTTGAAAGGTACCTCTTTCCGTGAACCATTTGGTCTCAGGAAATTTATTCGGCTTGTAGAGGGTTAATAGTCCATAAGGGTTTGATTCTTGTTTAATAAAGTTATCCGAAAGGGATTGTTAATTTTTGCTACGGTCAATACCCTACATGGCATATCGAATAATGTTTGTAACATTGGTATTTCACCATCTTCTTAGTAGGCTCGAGCATTTGGTTACTGTATAGCTATGTTTGTTGAAATCTGAGTCCAGCTTTTGTCCTAGTGCTACGGTTGTGGTTTGTTACAAATTATCTGGTAGCTCTATGTATTTTGTGAATTAAAACAATGGTTATATTTCCTCATTTGGCTATTCGACTATGTGTATAAAGTTATGTTTTTGTCTGGGTTAAACCCTTGCATATATTGTTGTTAATTTTTTTGCACGATGGTCGTGAAATTTTAATGAATATTGGAATTCATTCTCCTCCGTGAGAATCTGATTATCGATATTTTCTCTACAGGGTTTTCGGAATTTCTTCGGTGACTTTTTGTTTTCTAATATTGTAATATTGGCATTCAAATATATAAATCGCGTAAGAAGTGACTTATATGGAATTCACTGTGTAATGCATATTCCTATTTTGAAGATTTTCTCTATATATTTTTATTTCTTTGGTTCATAATTCTATTTTGGTAATTAAACAATGCTACTTGCTATTTGGATATATTTCAAAGAAAAATTATTGTTTAAAGGTTTTTTTTTTTTTTAAGTTTAAGAATTAAAATTTACGCATTTATTTTAACTCCACTTTTGAAACAATTTAGGTTTACTTACATTCATACACAATTCTCCTTACATTTAACATGAAGAATGGATGGACCATTAAATACTGTGTTTTCCCTATTAGCCGGAAACGACCGACTCGAGCCTTGCGAGAGGGCAGGTTAATGGTTTCCTGTATCCTTTATTTTTTTGAATATAAATCTACTACCACTATTATATTCTTATTTGACTAGACAATATCATATTTAAAACCTGACATATCACATAAAATTTAAACACTAAAACAGTTCAATTTCCAAACTTCTATTCTGTTTGAATTTTTCCAGTCTAAATAACTTTGAACACACATTAACAATCAACTTATATGTTCTACAATGTCACTGACTGATTTTGTTCCTCCCTACCGTGGGAGAGGAAATCATGTCCTCTTCTCTCTCTCATGCTCCAAGTCTGAGCCTTGAGAGTTGACAGAAAATTCTGGAGAGACCTTGGGACGGGTACGGTCTAGTATTCCAATGCGGATAATTTTTTAGAAAATTAGAGCATTCCTTTGGTTAGCACTAGTTTGGGAATTATTCTAATCAAATTCTCATTTTTTGATTGCAAACGGAACCCCCAAACCTCCCTAGGATTATGCCTTTATTCTCGAGAGGTGGGGTAACTCTTTGAAGCTGATTCGATTTCAGCTTCTTGTCGATTCTTGAATTACTTTTTACCATAAGTCTTGTTATTCTTTTATGGAAGTCACTTCCATAATTAATTTAATCAAGATTAATTTTCTGCTCATAATATAATGTAAAAAGAAAAATAAAAGTAAAAGTAACAATAATTGTCTTAATGTCTTAACAACATATCATAATCATCAGTTAGTAGTAAACCAGCCGTTACAGTACTGAATCCATTTCCACCATCAAAAACACGATTCAACCATTAAAATATTTCCTAAAAATATTTTGCTTGAATTTGGACCACTTTTGGCCATCGAGATAATTCCTCTATAAATAACTCCATTTCCAATAACCAAACAGTTTTGGAGTGTTCGTATAGGAGGGTTATGCCATAGTTAACCCATAGGTTATTGCACGGGACAAAACTTCGTTAACGACATAATAATAATTGACTATCATAACTTTGTAACCATGGTGATACATATATGTATATTGATTAATTGCATCTGCGCTCAACCAAATTTTCTCATAACACTACACATGGTTCGGTCACAAGGTACTACAAACCTTCAATATAATAATATGACTAACGAGTGAGCACTAGAAATTGTAATTATTGAAACTATTCATAACTTTGGGCGAAACAATAAATTTGTTTTTGTGTGGGAAGTTATTCGTATGTTTAGGAGTGTTACAACACTCCATACTTATGTAGAAGTTTTTCCCTTTACATGAATATCTTAATAGGTTCAATGCAAGGGTGGGTTAATTCTATTTTGTTTTATATTACTAGTATAAAAAAGAATAGAGATATAGGAAGGAAAATAAAAAAAATAGACACTCTTTCTCTCTGAAATAGTGTAGCTTTTATAAAAAAAAATTGAAAAATGGCCCTACCATATAAGTAACAACCATATAATAAATTATGCTAAAGAAATCTTTGTTTGTAGTCTTCTTTTACCTTACAAATATGTAGCTATGGCCTCTTTATTTCAATCAAGCTCCTATCTGCATAAAAGTTCCGACTTACATAATAGTATATGATAAAATTCTCATTCAAATATGTAATTAGGTTCATAACAGATCTAGTAATTCTTCACTACACCTTGAATATCCCTTCACGCATGAGCATTGTAATTATCTTTATAACAGGTCAAGTGATGCGTACACAGTTTGTCCACCAATTGAGTGAAATCAACAACTAAATATGAGGGAATGATGCAAAAAGTTTGAAGACACAGATATTTATGGAATCTCGTTTGGTAGATACAAGAACTGAGAATTTTGAGTGAATATTTTTCAGGGTAGATATGAGAGGATGCCCAAAACAACTTGGAAAGAAGATGAATTATAACATCAGCTTCGGGGATAAAATGAACATAAAAACAATATTTGTGTGAGAACTTGGAGAAGGTGAGGTGGTGAAGAGCCGTTCAAGCAAACTTGAATGCCAATAAATTGGAGAATAATTGTCGTTGTACAGATGATCAATTATACCATTCCTCCTATACTCCACTCTTGTAAATGAGTTATAACATTTATATTTTTAATTCATTTGTTAAGTATGATAATTGTAAGAAGAAATCAGATAATTAAATCATATTGCATAATTTTTAATGAAACTAAAGGTAAGCAAATTATAATAGGAAAACAAATTTGTTTTAACAAAAAGTTTGTTATTAAGGAATTTCTCATTACTGTAATTATCTGAAGTTTGGAAGCTTTCCAAGCTATTTTAGTTTGCAATAAATCTAACTTAATTTGTTAGAATCCAAGTTTGAGTTTTGAAATTTTCACAATCGAGTGATTCAGGTTACAATGCAATGAGCCAGGTGTTAGAGGTGTAAATTTTAGACAATCCAAGCTTGCCATGGATTAGAGGTGTGAAAGTGTTGAGGTTGTAGGTTTGGAGGTGTGAATTCTACACAATCTAAGTGTATTAATGATTCCATTTATTTCTTCAAAGAATTCAAATACATTTTAATTAACAAAAAATCACATTCTCATAGAAAATTGTTTCTCTTAATTTTGTCAAAACATTTCTACCAAATTTGGCTATTTATAACAACTTGTCAACAAATTGTGACTATGTACCTTGAGCGAACTTGGTGATTTATTAAGTAGTAGTTTAAAGAGAGAAGAACTTCACTTTGAAAATAATGAAAATTTTCTAAAGATTTCGAAATAATATGGTACAAATTTCTGAAAATCTAAGGTTACGCCCGAGTTGTCAAATTTAATGAGAATTTCTAAAGATTTTGAAATAATATGGTACAAATTTACGAAAATCTGAGTTACAGTTGTCAAATTTAAAGATTTTGGATGCTTTAATGTTTTTATGAAAATTTTAAATTCAATTCAACCATGAAAAAAAATGATTCAAACACTCTAAACAAAAAAAATTCAGATATAAAAAACCATTTATAACCCATCAACATAAGTGTGTCGGGAGAGGGCATGATAATAACCCTTCCATCACGCTCTCGTAAGCTGGTTAACTAGCGTACGTTTACATTAATTTGTGTTCATTGATGTACGAATAGATTCAGAGTTTAAATGACTATCCTACTTTATAGGTCTATTGTTCCAGATTTTTCATTTTTCATTGCCTTGAAAGCAATCGTCGGAAATGAGTGTCATGAGAAATCTCGGTGACACACACACTACAACATAAAGGGGGGTTTTAAGACAATATTTAGGACAATTTTGGGGTAAATTGTCTTAAATTGAGACAAATATAACTTGTGTATTGTCTTAAATATTTTCTTTAAGCGGGTGTCTCAAAATTAAAATGTCTTAAAATTAAATTGTCTTAAAATATTGTCTCTATAGAGACAATATATAACACAAGAATTTTTGTCTCTCCAAAGACAATTTCATTTTTGTCTCTCCAAAGATAGTTTCATTTTTGTCTGTTATGAGACAATTTCATTTGTCTTTCCAAAGAAAATAGTTGGAATTTTTCTAATCATATCTATTGTCTCTCTAGAGACAATATAAAACAATGAATCCAAAGAAATATCTCACTATTAAAATAAATCAATATAAAATTATTTAATTAAGAAAATATATAATATCATTGAATAATTTATGTTATGGTACAGTTGAATCGAACCACCAACCTCTTGCATGGCTTCCATTGAGCTAGCACCCTTTAAACAATTGTATGAGTTATGGCGGTCCTTGAAATTGTATAATGGGCATTGATTTTTAAGAGTGCTTCAACACATAATGGCATAATCCTTGTAAAATATATAATCATGCAAGCCCCTATTTTTAGCAATAAAAAAATAACTCAATGGAGTTAGCTCAACGTGACACCCTTGTAGCTTGGCTCGCACAAAAATGTACCTCCCTTTGTAGGTAAAGTTGCCTTTATTGATGTTAAAATTGGTATGTTGTAGCATCTTCTATGGATAAAGTGTACGCTAGAGCTTCTTTCTAAACCCAAATATCACAAACGTATCTAACAGAGCTGAGAGTAGGGTTCCACTTTTCTGGTTTTTTTTTTTAATCCAGTATACTCTCGTATTAATATCTTAGAAAAATGGTTACATTCATGGATGTAAGGGTCTTGTCAAAGCGGAAACCAAACCTCAGACAATTTTTAAAGCTCAACACTATGCGCATGCAGGAAAGTCCAAATGTATACTTGCTATAATCTAAGACCTTTTGCAAAGCATCTTCCAAATGTAACTGCTTTATAACCTAAGACATTTTGCAAAGCATCTCTATCTTGTACAAACGAAATACTAACAAGTAAAACCAAAAAGCAAGTGGAGCCGGTAAAGTTAACTAGGAGGTGATGCAGCTAGGCCAGCTTGGTTGGAGATCTCACGCACCTCGGTCTTGAATTTCAAGTCAGCTCCCATTTCTTCTACAAAGATCGAGTTGGAGCTTGTTCCTGGGGATTCCATTGTGCCCGCAACCATAGCTGAATCATCCAAAGAAGCTAATCAATTTCTCTCCAAGTCAAAGCCACCATCTATTTCTACATTAATTACACATATAACTATTTTTATGATATGGGAAGCTCAATATAAAAAAATTCAATTGTCACAAAAATTCAAAGAAAATTTTGAAATCTAATGTCTATCCACAAAACCAAATACAAATATCATTTTATGTTCAACAGGTTGAAAGATTGGAACAATTAATCTACCCCCTTCAACTTGAGCTTTAACGTGAGCATATTATTCCTCAACTTTTCCACCAGGGACACTTTATGTCTGCCCCTTCAACTTGAGCTTTAACGTGAAAAGTTTCTTCCTCAAATTTTCCACCGAGACACTTTATCTCTCACAATATACTGTAAATGGGCTTTAGAATTTCCATCCTACGTAAGTTTTAACATCTCCTTTATGTAACTTGTGATGTTTCTTGGATGCCATATTTCCTTCTTCATTCAACGATTTTTACTTTTCCAATAACATTATCACATTGTCTTTGCCAGCCTCTATTGTCTCCTCCTCCTTTGTCTTTGCCATTCCTAACATGTTTTAAGTTTTTTCCATTCCTAACATGGATATGTGTTTTTTCCTACACGTATGTGGCTCATGAAGATTTTGTAAGAGAACACCACCCTATCAGTCCTTATGGATGATTTCTCTGTGGCTTTACTCCATCTTCTGAACCCTTTTACTTCAACCTTTTTAACATGGATTGGTGCTTCTTTCCAAACACATGTTGTTTGTGAAGAACTTCCTTTGTGCTACAGGTAACATCACAAAGTGAACACCACTTAGGGATGTTTGGAGTCTTAGCTTCCATATATTTGATGCCTGGTATCTCCCTATATGCCTTGTTGTTAGAATTTTGTTGCAATCCAGAATCTGAGTTCTTACTCAAGCTGGACTTGAAAACGGAAGAGCATACCCAAATTATTATACTGGTTCCATATAAAAGTGGGCTTGATCTTTCGATATGTTCCTTTAACACCATCATTTGGAAAATGCAACTAGACACTATTGTTGACTTTAAACTGATGTGATTTTAAAATTATCTTGTGTGGCCTCTTATACTTGTTGAATCGATATGTCCTAGACCTACTAATTTATCTACTGAATTTTATAAATAAATTTTTCTACTATGTCTTTTTCTTTGGTCTATTTTGGGGCACTAATGTCAATTGTGATTGAAAAGCATTGTTAAGTGATGCCAAAGGTTGAAAACCCAAATAATTCTAAGACATAGTATAACCTATAGATTTTTGAGGAAACCTATTATAGGCATGCTAAATGAAAGCTAGGTTTTCATCTTAAGCGCGAGGATGCACATAGCCATACATGAAAAGTACCTAAAGACACATTCAGTTGGCAACTTTGATTTAATAATCTCTTTGTGGGTGTCACATTGTGGATATATTGAGACAATTGTAAACTATGGTCCACAAATACTTCCAGAATGGTTTCTAAATTCAAGGTCTCAATTAGAAATATAGATGTTGGCATCTAAAGTGTGACCTGACATGTAGGAAGAATAGTTTAGCAGCCTTTGATGTGGTAATAGACTTCATACATGGGACCATGATTGTGATATTTAAAAAGTGATAAAAAAACACATAGACATAGACATAGACATGTAGACCAAAGGTAGAACAAATAGAAAATTCATAATTGTCGACCCCCATGGTTGTGAAAGGATAAGAAGAGGTGTAGACATACCTAATTTCTTGCTCAACAACTTGAAAATGTTGCAAGGAATATAGGAGCAAGCTGACATGGAACACCAATAGAAATGTGTTTGAAGTGTTGCAAGTGTCTTGTTAATGCCAAAAATTCCTATAACAATCAAGTATTGTACCTTCCAAATCAAACGTTGTCATGGTGCTTCCTCGGAAACATGGAGGTGTACAAGTCTATAGAGAAATTTTTTTGATCAGTATAAGTCATTTCCCTATAAACCATGTTGGGGATTAGTGCAGGCCTATTGAAAATCATGATATATCAAGTACGGTGCATATGCTAAACATCTAGTTTAGTAAGAAAAACTACCTAGTGTAGGTCAATATTTTTCGGTGCACAAGTAGCGAGGGCATTCCTCACAATTTTTGGAGCAAGTCCGAGGAATAGCATTGTAAATTTTCATAAGTCATCCAACTGCTTATTCTCATAAAACTTCTCTTATCATGTTGAGACTATTAGTGCTCAGACTTTTGGCATTGATTGGAAAGTGCCACTTTATCTTGCAAAACTATATCCAACACTTCCATTTTTATGAGTCTAGAAAACTTTAATGGAATGGTCCCTAAGAGATAATTCCAACTGATATTCATTGCAATTTCCAATCCTTTTATGCTTCCAATCTCAGAAGGAAGTCCACCAGTCAATTTTTTTCTATTCAAGTCTAGGTATTGTAACTTAGTGCACAACAAAATCGCTCTTGGTATCACTCCAGACAGATCATTTCCATTCATTGTCTGTTTTTCCAGTGAAATGAGATTTCCCGATATATAGGGTATAAACCCACAAGCATACGCATTCATACATCCAATACATGAATATTTTTTAGAAAACCAAGCGTTCTTGGCAGATTGCCTACAAGTCTATTTCTATGAAGATCCAGCATCTGAAGTGCAGTGCATCCTCCAATATCTGGAAAATGGGTTCCTGTAAATTGATTATCTGCCATGTCAAGGAAGTAAAAATTTTCAATTTTCCCAACCTCTTTTTGGATTTCCCCACTAAGCTTATTGTCACCCAGCCGAAGCCTAATCAAAGCTTTAAAACTACCGATATTTGGATAAATAGAGCCAATGAGATCAATTGAGAGAACAATCAACTTTGTGACATTTCTCAATTAGAATATGCTTGAAGGAATGCTTCCAGTTAGCATATTGCCACTAAATACTAAAATCTAAAGCTTGAAGTAATTTGTAGTTACCTATACTGGCAGGAATTATTCCTTCCAACTTATTCATCCAAGCAAATAGCAGAATGATATTCTTGAGTTGTCCAATTGCATCAAGTATTTCTCCAGATATCTAGTTTCTACCAAGATGGAGTTGAGAAATACTAGTGTAATTAACAAGGGAAGAAAGTATTGAACTAGTACTATTGTTAACACTGAGTTGAAGATCAACCAGATTCTTCAAGTAGCCTATTGTGTTAGGAATGCTTCTAGACAAAGCGTTCAATGATAGGACTATCACCTCCAAGCTTTTGCAATTACCAAACTCTGACAGTATACTTCCTACCAAATTATTTTTCCATAGAAGAAATTTTTCTAGCTTTTGCAGCATACCAAGCTCCTTGGGTAGAAAACTTGACAGACTACTTCTGTAGAGATATAGATATACAAGTTCAGAACAAGTGCTCAACCCGAATTGGATTGATCCTAATAATATATTTTTGTAAGCTGCAAGTGATTTCAGTTTTCTTAATGATCCAAATGAAGGAGGGATTGTTCTAGAAATCCTCATTTTTGCAAGCCCCAAAATAGTAGGATTCTTACGGTTGCAAAGTTTAGGAGGCATTTCACCTTCAATGTTTGGATTCCCACCTCCATAAAGAACTTTCAAGTTCTATAACCTGCAAAGCTCTGGTGGTATCTTGATTCTTGCCACTCAATTGGTTATCAAATATAAGAAAATCGATCAGACTGGAGCAATTACCAAGATTTGGAGGGAGGGTTCCTTCAACTTCGTCGGGGTTGAGAATAAGGGTCTGGAGATTCTTTAGCTTACCAATTTCAAAGGGTGTACGTCTTATTACTCCGTTTCTACATGACCACTACAACAGGCAGAAGCTAAGGCTAACCTCCCCAAAAGTAAAGATCTTTGATTTCTCCTTTTAAATTAAATTGGTTTGCAGAGATGGATGAAACAAACTTCCATGATTTTTTATCCTTGCTTTATTAGACTTACTGATGCAGTCAGTTTTCCCTTCCCCATTTGAAAATTAAGTAAGTAATTTACAATTGTGACTTGCATAGTCTTGTATTTTTAATCAGTTTTATCCCTTTTTGAAATAAATAGTTTTAAATAAACAGATAATGTTATGGCATAGTTTACAGTTTGTCTATAAATTCAATGCAATGAAGCAAAATGCTAAAACTATATTGACTATACTAAATGATTTCTTGCATATATGACAACATTTCACATTTTTGATTTTAGCGGGGCCTTGGTGAATTGTTTGAGGTCATTTTGAACATCATTTTTTTCTTTCTTTTCTAGTTCCGAGAAGCTCGGGTTAGCAAAATTTGAATAAAATTCTCTCTTTACTCATGAGTCATTGTAGAGGAAATAGATAAACATGAAGGAGAAGTCTTGATAGATGGACTAGTGGTCAAACTATTGGATATTGTGTTCTTAAATCTTAATTTACCCAGAGTTGGACACCATATATCCTATAGAAAGAGATATCTACATACGATAGTATCAAATTCCAGATGAACTATGAAATCATTAATTATTTATTTTTGATAATTTATTTACGTAGAGAACTGAGAGTTGCTTATTTTTTTTGAAAGACACAAGATGAGTGCCCTCATATGTTTTAGTTAATATTCTTGTGGACACAAAAGACGTGGTATGGGAAATTTGGAATTCTTCATACTGTGAATTCTTCAACCTAAGTGGATTGGAGTATATCAGGTATTTACCAGCTAAGGATGGAGTTAACATGTTCATTCTGGGAAATACCTTTGGACCATAAAAATATAGGACCAAAAAATGCCTTCTCAATCATGAAGTTATCTCATTCTATCCCCGAGTTGCTTACATTTTCTGAAAGACACAAGATGAGTTCCCTCATATGTTTAGTTAATATTCTTGTGGACAATGAAGACGTGGTATGGGAAATTTGGAAACATTTCTTCATAATGTGAAATGCCCCTCTACAGTTCATCAACCTAAGTAGACTGGAGTATATCAGGTATTTATCAACTAATGATGGAGTTAACATGTTCATTCTAGGAAATACCTTTGGACCATCAGAAATTAGGACCAAAAAAATGCCTTCTGAATCATCAGGTTATCTCATTCTATCCTTTTCTCAGGGACAATATAAATATACTATCTTTATTAGTCTAATATTTATATTTATATATGGTCTAATCTTTATCTATGCTTGGAATTTTTCTCAGAGATCAATTCCTGCATAGATTAGATTAGTATTGAACCACGATATCTATCGTCATCTATTTAATTAGTTATTTTTTTTAAGCTTCAGCGAAGTAATGAACTCAGAGTTGCTTAAATTTTTTTGAAAGACGCAGGATGAATGCTCTTATTTTGTTACAATTCTCGTGGATAATGAGGATGTTGTACATGAAAAGTAATTTGAAAACATTTATTGATAATGTGAAATGCCCTTGTACTCTCTGTAAACCTAAGTAGACTGGAAGGGTTATTTATTTACCAGCAAATGATGGAGTTTAACAAGTTCATATTGGGAATTGCCTCTGGACCGTTTGATAGAAACTAGGACTGGAAAATGTCTTCTCATTTATGAAGTTATCTCACTTTACTTTTTCCTCGGGGATAATATACTTGGTTTAATAGTCTAATATTTACATTTATATATGGTCATGCTAATGCCATATTAAGTTCGATGAAGACCTTGTACATTTCCCGTTTATGATTTACTAATGACTCAAAAAGTTCAAGATAAGATGAGATTTGGGATTCATAAAAATCAAGTTGCAAGGTTGTTACACATTCATTCTCAAGCATTTTATTGAGATGAATTTGCTTTGGACTTTGAGGTTTTATCATGGTGAACTAGATTTTAGAACCAAACACATCCTTTGAGAATAAATTTCATATCAATAGAGAAAATAGAAGCTATACACATTCAATGTCAATTATATATTGACATTTGTTTAGGTGTAGCTGCAACAAAATGATTATATAATGTGACACAAGACACATCTTTGGGTTTTAGAAAGTTCATGATATTTGCTGACAGCTTACGTATATACTCCATAACAAATGGTGTGTGGAATAGAGATGGATAGAAGCATGCCTAAAGGCCAAAATTATCTCAAACAGCTTCTATTCTAAAGTAATCTACAGAGTTGTGTGCACTATGTACGTATTGAATTATAAATTTCACGAAGGTTGTGAGAAAGATCATACCCGAAGGCATATGGAGTGGAAGGAAATCACAAACAAATTGTCTCAAAATCTTTTGTTGCTATTTTTTTTCACATGCAGCAAATGGAAAACATGCAAAAACAAATAACACATCTTTGAATTAGAAGAGAAAACATAATTGGTAGTACATATGTTGTCTTGGAGAAAAGGGAAAAAAGGAAAAAGTAGAAGGGAAGCAATCTACAGAGGTATGTATAACTCAACAGACTCCACAAAGGCTGTTTTTGAAAACAGCAAAAGGAAGAAGGAAAAAAGGACAAAAGTAGAAGGTAAACAAAAAATACACATCTTTGTAGGGTACACGAAGAGTCAAAAGTGTACGCTCTTTGAATATATATATATATGCTTTTGATTTCCTTCCACTCAATGTGCCCTCTGGTGTGATGTTTCTCACATCTTTTGTGGAGTCTTTGTTGAGTTATGCATGCCTGTGTAGATTGCTTTAGCCTAGTTTAAGATATTTTGCCCTTGCCCATGATCTTCATCAAAGGTTTAGCACAATACAGATGTTGTCTTTGATGAAGATCATGGGCAAGGGAAAATTATCTCAAACAACATCTTTAACTAGGCTAAAGAAATCTACATAGACATGTATAAGTCAAAGGCTCCACAAAGTTTGTGAGAAACATCACACCAAAGGGCACATGGAGTGGAAGGAAATCACAAGAAAATTGTCTCGGAGTCTTTGTTATGATGTGGTTGTATGCTCGTGGCAAAATAAAATTAGGCAAAAGCTAGAAGACAAAAGCAAAATACACATTTTTGTAGGGCACAGTGAAGAGTCCAAGGTGTATAGGCTATTTGAATGAGGAAGTAAAAATAAGTCTTTGATAAATATTAAATATAATCTGCAAGAAGTATCAGACTATATTGTTGTACCATGGCTTGTATTAAAAGATAATGTAAGAAAGGTCACAGAAGTAAAGGAAAGCAATCTAAAACATGAAAATATGACCAAACAAACATTAGGTGATGCTGAGGAAGCTAGTGCCAACAAGACAAACAGTAACAAATCAGACCAAAGTTCAAGAGAATTCCAAAGTCGTATCTACATAAAGAATGATTATGGATTCAAAGTTCCAAGAACTACCTACAACTAGTGAAGAAGTCTGGAAGTCAATTAGCCTACAACAGTCAACTGTATATCCAGTAAGTGTTGCTTTTGAGTATTGACTCACACGAGTCTAACTCATTTGAAGAAGTGAACATAAAGCAAGAGTTGCAGAAAGAAATTCCAGAGGATTATACCAAAATACAGATAAATCAGACTTGGGAGCCTATGTAGACTTTGAAGAAACTTTGCACTTGTTAGATGAATACAATTAGTTAGGCATAGGTGTGAGATTTATTAAGTGGATGTCAAAAGTGCCTTCTAGAATACAATTTTTGCAGAGGAAATGTATATGCATTATAGCTCATATGGACTGAGGCAGGCTCATAGAGCCTTGTATGCAAGCATTGATGACCAGTCAAGGATAATTATTTTGGAAACCTGTCAGATTGTCAAAAGCAAAGTGAAGGATGAAATATTGATTGCATCTTATATGTTGATGGCATCATTTCAGTGAATCCAACTTCCAAGAATGATGGAAGTGATAAAATATGAGCTTCCTGCATAAAGCTTTTGAAATGATAGCTCCAATGTATTTAGATTTTCCAAGCTAAGTATGTAAGGAAGATATTGAAATTTGAAACATATTTGACATTGCTGATGATAAATCTGCAACAACTCCTATTGAAATGGATATGAAGTTATTGATTCTTAAAGACTCAAAGCTAGTGGATGCAACACTACACAGTAAATTGGCAGAAGTCTTATTTATCTTATCACTATTTGATCGGATTCAAACTGTAGTGTTGGTGGCATGATATCATGATTTATGGCTTTCCTCAATAGCTATTCATTGGAAGTCAGCAACATGGTTTTAAGTATGTGCACAAATATGACACTACGCTGCTTGATCTCACACCCATTTATAAAGGATTTTGTGTTTCATGCCAAGGCTAAGATGGTCATCATCCCTTATATCAGAAAGCAAGAACAAACCATGAAGATTAACTTGATCTATTTCAGGTCTTAGATGCATAGTATTAAAAACTGGAACTGATGGCCAGACCGGTCCACCTAATAAACCGGGTTTCAAACCAGAACCAATCAAAATGGGACTGGTTAGATCTCAATGAACCAATTTTAAAAAAAAAAAATTAAATGAAAAAAAAACTATTTTAAAGATTTAAAACCATAATTCCAAACCAATAGACACAAAATATGCAAATTTTGTTCATATATATACCATGTAAAGGTGAATATATCAAAATGGCACCAAGTGCAATACATAAAACTTTCCTATCGTCGATCAGGCCTAGAAATGGAAAATTCTATATAATATCCTGGTTTGAGTTCTCTACTGGAGTCTGAACTAACGTACAGTCTAGTCAGAAAATAAAACTGCCCAATTACTCAACCAGATACAACAATATGATTAGAACCCAGATAATCAATCGCACACTGTCAGTTTGCTCAAGCAGCAATAGGGATGTCGTTCAAATAACTTAGGGATGACTCAAACCAGAGGAGAACATGTCTAAATAGTCAATAATGGTGCTCTAATACGCCCTATAGATCAAGAACATGGAATTGGCCTCTCGGCCTCTGCCTACAGTTGAGAGAGGTTTGTGAATGTGGCAATTACCGAAAGAATTATTGGATTATAAAATCAGATGGAGCCCTACTGATTCCAGACTGGCTACCCCAAAAGTTCCACATAGGCAAGGGGAAGTTATCAAGCAAGTTTGAGTTTATTGAACACTAACCACCCTCCTCTACAATTATCAAATTGGGACCTAACTTCTGCAGCCCACAATTACTGGCTATATGTAGACAAACTTATGAAATAACTTAGGGATGACTCAAACCAGAGGAGAGCATGTCTAAATAGTCAATAATGGAGCTCTAATATGCCCTATAGATCAAGAACATGGAATTGGCTTCTCGGCCTCTGCCTACAGTTGAGAGAGGTTTGTGAATGTGGAAATTACCTAAATAATTATTTGATTATAAAATCAGATGGAGCCCTACTGATTCCAGACTGGCTACCCCAAAAGTTCCACATAGGCAAGGGGAAGTTATCAAGCAAGTTTGAGTTTGTTGAACACTAACCACCCTCCTCCACAATTATCAAATTGGGACCTAACTTTTGCAGCCCACAATTACTGGCTATATGTAGACAAATATGAAACAACTGTCAATTGGGTGTATATTAGGTGGTTGAGAGGAATGATTGACATGATAAACTTTGTTGTAATGACTTCGAGCCTTGTTGAGTTTGAGTTGTTCCTCAAAGACCAAAACATGTATAAATTAGAAAACAATTCTAGAAATGTAAAGCTTCCTGTAGTAATTTTAGTTCTTTTTCTTCCATTCTGGGTTGGCAAAGCTCTGGGTTTAAACGTAGTTTCATGCCTTTTCAGCACCCATGTTCTCATAATGTCTTAGGAGCTCTGCACTGACCACTTAAGAACTTTACAACATCTATAATTTTACAGCAGCTCATATTTCAGCATCTAAGCAACATAGACCAATCTTTAAACAAAAGGGGGAACCAAGCTTGGGAGCTCTGCACTGGCCACTTTAATTTTACAACTCTCATCCCACCATCTAAGAAACATACATCAATCCTCAAACAAAAGAGAGAACAAAGCTCAAGCGCGGAGGGGGAGACTGCAGGCTACTGGTAACTATGGAAAACCCTTTCCCCTCATTATTTTTTTAAATTATGTATTTATCATCCATTCATACCATATTAGTATTCAACTTCTCATCAGATTTGAACTACCAACATATCTTGTTGGCAATTTCCACCTAACAAGGACAACCATCGCTGGAAATTGCCACCTAACAAGGGCAATCCATCGCTCGACCCTTTATGCAAGAACAACCAAGAACTCAGACTCCAATTAACAAAACCCAAAGCTAATCATAGAAAAACCATCTTCTCCCGGACTCCCTCTATATAAAGTCGGTTCCAAGCATACTTGCAAAGCGCTAGGCCAGACCCACTACATCTTCTCCTCATGACTCACCCAAAATACATCCTTTCTCTCACACACAAGAAGACGATGACTCTTCATTATGTGTCCATGGAAATGAAAATTCATGAACATCGACTTCTTATGGACAAACTGTTAAACATTTCAAAACCTCAAACAAAGAAACATAAGACAAAAGGAAAACTGAAGGCAAATCAAGCTAGAATACCTTAATCCTACTGAAGAACTCCTTCTTTCCTTTAGGCTTAGACGATGCCATGGAGCTATTCTTAAACAGAAGGCAAGCACTTAAACCAAGTTGTATTGAATATGGGTGCATTGAATCCCCCTCGGATAGCCAATCTCTCTGCAAAATTTCTGCCACCAGTCCTCGTAGGTGGTTTATGGCCTGCCCAAAACCTCTTGTCAGCACCAATCCAGCCGCAAAACCACCTGAAATACTAAAAGGATCATTATCCTTATCGCTCCTGCTGCTGCTGTTGCTGCCATTAAAGCCTGCGGGTGATGAGGGCTTCGGGTTTTGTTCTTGGCCCTGCGGGGTTTCGATCTGCAGTCCTGTGAGAAGCTGAGAGAAGGACTGGGAACTGAAGTCCTCCACCATCATAGAGGCAATAAGCGTTGTTGGCCTAGCCAAGGGACCCCAATCTGAAACCCCATCTGTTATTTTCTTCGTTCCCGCCATAGATTTTGCAGCAGTTTCGCATACCAATCACCCTTTTGAGAATCAGAACCCAGAAGAAAGTTTGGACTAAGTCAATATGTATCAAGGGACTAAGTCACTATGTATCAAGAAACTTAGATTAAGTTAATATTTTAAAATACTAATATGAAGATGAATCATGAGAATGAAGTGGTAATATAAAGATCATGTGGTTAGTCAAAGGTCAATTATTAAAATAACTCATGTTTTTGAAGTATATAGATTTTCTTTCCACTAATAAAGATGGTAAGAATTTGATAGAAAAGGTAGATATAAGTAGAGTATACTACTATTTATGGCTTATTCGTGGTGAAACAATATCTTTTAAAATTTTTGTTTTGTTCATGATCAACTTAAATAGTAAAAAAAAAACAAGTAAAGTTGTAAATCAATAAGAATTTTAGCTCTTTTTATTATCATATATCAACAATTAGAAAGAAGTTTGCTATAAGATTAGGTAGTTCTTTAAAATTTATCTAGTGTCACAAAATAAGCTAATCGTTTGGTAATGATTTGGTAGAAATTTTAGGCACGGGCAGAGTTCTACTATGATCCAAAGCTCATTCATAGTGGAACAATGCTTTTACAAATTTTGCCAAATTCTAGGTCAATCTGTATTGTCAAAATTTCATTGTGGTTTTGGATGAATGAGAATCATTACTATCTGTGTCGTCAAATTTTTCTCACTATAGGGAAGTTTACTGGTGTATTAAATGGCTCTATGATATCACCCCTAACCTCCATATTCACAAAGTGAACATGGGTGTTTAATAAACATGTAGTTATGATTGAGATATTTACTATGCACCTAAGTGTTTACTTAATCAGGCATTGTGCATGGCATGGCATGTTGATACATACTCCAATGCAATTGCATTAGTTTTGTGTCACCATGCAATCATTTTTTCACTAGCGATGAAGTTCCAACACCTACAACAACAACGGATAATCCTACACCAATGTCGAGTTCCCTACATGGCCATCTCATCTGTGGTTTAATAAACCCATGGTACTAAAATGATCACCAATCAAGTATGACTAGGGGAATTACAGGTCCATGCCAATGTCAATGGTCAACTTGGACTAAGATAATTCCTATGAAAGTGGTGATCAAGTTTGTACATTGTGCTTAAGATAAGGTGCTTATAGTCACTAAGTGATGGTTGTAGTTACAAGGATAAGGTTTTGGTGTTATAATGCAAGGATTATAAGGACTAAGGGCTGTGAAGGCTAAGCATTGTTGGAAATATGGATTATAAGGTTAGGGGTTTTAATGCAAGGATTATAAGGACTAAGTTTGTAAATATTAGGGATTATTTGAAATATGGGTTATAAGGTTATAGTAGGGGTTTTAGGGTTTAAAAAGAGATAGGGATTAAAGGTTATAAAATTTAGGGTTTATGATGGTAAAATGTAAAGAGATATAATGGTTATAGTATTATGGTTATGGTTTATATGTGTTAAGGAGTATAGTGGTCAGGTGTCAATGATTATATGTATTACATGTTAGAGAGGTAAATTCTTTTAGAGGATAAGGGTTGTAATCTTTAGGTATTAAGTGTGGAAAGGGTTATAAGGATTGGGTCTTATAAGTTTTAGAGGAATTAGGGCTTAGGATTAAAGTTCATATGAATTAACAATAATATAGGTTATATGTTAGAGGGATTAAGGACTATAGGGTTGTTGACAGGGCAAAAATTCCACCTTGCCAACAAGGGGGAATTAACTTGATCGTAGGTCCCAACTAGACCAGCTTTCGTTTGGAATGGCTAATCCCAACGAGTTTTAAGGATTGTTAGAAGGGTTAGGGAATAATGAGTTAGTGGTTAAGGAATTAGGGATTAGGGGCTTAGGGGTTAGAGGAATAGGGGATTAGGGGTTAGAGGTTTAGGGTTTAGGGGTTAGGGGAATAATGAGTTAGTGGTCAAGGGGATAGGGATTGGGGGCTTAGGGGTTAGGGGATTTAAGCGCATTTAGGGGTTAGGGGAATAATGAGTGGGATTGGACAAGGATATGGGCCGATTAAGGAATCCACAGAGGCGGTAGTGAAACCCTAGCCACAAATCTCTTACATTACTATAGCTCATGGTGGTTAAACCCCAGCCAATTTAGTAATTGGAATGGATCCCAAGGCTTTTGGAGATGCCAGACAAGCAATAGAAGATGGTCGAGCATATAAATACTACCAAGAAATCTTCAAGGCTTTTTGGAGATGCCAGACAAGCAATAGAATATGGCCAAACCCTGACCCCATTATCCTACCCCAACGTAGGTTTTTGGAGATGCCAGACAAGCAATAGAAGCTAGACAAACCTTGACCCCATTATCCTACCTCAACAACATATGTTGAAGCAGTTAAACCCTGACCCCGTTGTCCTGCCCCAACAACATATGTTGAAGCGAAAGCTGAATTAACTAAACGAAAAAAATTCCAATCAACGACACAACACTTAATCAAACTAATACATATTAGATCCCTAGGTTCAAAACCCTCACCCTTCAATTTTGAATTCCCTTGCTCGTCCTTGAGCTTGGCAGGCATGACCCATATTTTCCTTTCAGAAGCTGAGACGCCGCGATCTTCACCAAAAATCTGTGTACCAATTCCACAATCCCAAGTTTTGTCAAACCCTCAGAGCCTTTGCAAGCCCTCACCTCAATACCCACATAGCTAAAACCTAAACTCTAACTTTGATTTGAAGTGGAGCTCTGTCACACCAGTCAGGCCCTCAGAACCATGCGAGATCCAACGTGATTGGGCATTTTGGATTTAAAAATGACGGCTCCCGCGACTTTTTCTGGCTTGTTGGCCGGTTGGGGCTTTATGAGGCGCAGAAAACACGCCTCTGATGTGGGAGCTGGGATTTGGGTTGCTGTAGAAGACGGAGACTTCAAAGAATACAGAAGGTGATGAATCCGAAAGCATCAAGGCCAGGGATAGGGATTTTGAGTTAGGATATAACCACATCTTCACCTGTGATGGGTGGGTTGCCTCGGCTAGGGTCAGCTTGCTCGCTTGCATAACATCCCCACAATCTATTCCCTTGCTCTTGCAAGTTCGCTATTCCCTTTCTCTTACAAGTTCAAGGACCATCGGTTCGAGGGATTCTTAATTACTGATCTTCCCGATTTCTGAAATATATCTTCGCGCGATTTTTTTGGAGGCAGGGGATTGAACATTTGGAGGCAATCATTTAACAAAAGCTTCTAAAAGTTTTATTCTAATGACTTTTTTTTTGGGGGGGGGAGGGGGGGGTGTCCATCAAGGCCTCCAAAAGTTACATTTTCATGACCTTTCAAGGTGATTCAGGGATTCTAAGTTGAGAACAACAAATACCATGAACAGACAAAGAATCCAATGAGTTGAAGAGCTAAAAAACATACCACCCATAATGAACCTTTTCATCCAAATATTATTCCATGTTGGGCCACAACAAAACCTTTCGATAGAAATTGCATGTAGCCTACTACTACAAAGGAAATTCAAACCACAACTTTTTGTTCCACTTCTAATTTTACCCAATATTACCTCATATTTAAAGGTATCACCATATCTTATACCAAACAAAATTCAAAAAATAGATATCCTTTAGAGAAATAGGATCATAAAAAAAAATGAACCATGCATATTAATGAACCATATTTTATATATTAATATTAGGATGAACCTATTTTGTTATTGGAAAGAGAGAAAATTTCATAGATACTGATGAATCCTTATGCATTACCTGCATTCTAATGAGTTAATAGAAATGGCACTAGGAGAGTGATGATATTGTGTTTTTGGCAAAGATATTTTATCTCTTCCTCCAACACCAAGATTTTTCTTATATGTTGCTGAAAAAATGGAAATCCCCAATGGATATCATTGCCTTCACAACTACTCCATTATACCGGTGTCTTTGGCATAGAATCAAACTCTTTTAGGCTATATATATTAGATGTCATTTCATTGATATATAGTGATAGGTGAGAGCTATGCATAAATCACTAAAGGTGTATCAATAGGCTATTAGTATATTGCATATAGAATTGGACTCATTTTATTTGTAACTTAGCGAAATGGAAAAGATGTGGAGACAATCTCCATTCTTGTTCTTTCACTGGGCCTTGTAAAATAAATGAATAAAATAGTCTCAACCCCTTGGAGAAGGAAAGACGAGAAACAAAATTAGCATGAAAAAACAAAGAATCAAATGATCTGAGCAGAGATGGGTCTTCCTTTGTAAAAAAACATCCATAGGCTTGTTAGAGTTAGTATGAATCTTTACTAGAAGGTGAGTAGTCTTCACATCATGAACCACATCCAATAGAAAGGTACCAACCCCTACAATAAAAATGATGTCTCCAAATAAGGTGTATTCAATACCCATAATATCATCTTATGAATCTATTACAATATTATTTGTAAAGTACGTTTCCATACATGTGTGAAAGAAACAATCCATCTGGTTAGAAAAAGGAAGTATTCTTGAAGACCTCAAAAAACCCCCTTGAAGGAGACAAGAAGGGTTTGAAACCATAGAATACAAGTTGATATATGAACCCTAGTTCTGCAACCCTTAGGAGAAATGTTACTAGTCAATATTCTAATCTCAGATGTTATCCTAATACCAGATCAATCTTTGAGAACATTGTTGTTCCCTTAAATTGATCGAAAAAATCACCAATCCTCGACAACGAATACTTATTCTTAATGGTCACCTTGTTCAATTGCATGTAATGAATGCACAACCTGAGAGTAAAATCCTTCTTCTTCACAAACAATACTGGTGTGTCCCATGGTGATACACTTGTCCTAATGTATCCCTTGTCCAACATTTCCTTCAACTGCAACTTTAGCTCTACCAACTATGGAGTCCTTATCTTTGTTAGTAGAAATATGTACTACAAATAACACACATGTTCCTGTGACTACACTTCATCTACATAGTTGTCACCATTCTAACTAATGTTTCCTTCTTCTTACCTTGCAAGACTCTTTGTTCTCCATTGTCATCCAAGCACTCAATAGCTTTGGCATAGCAGTTCACTTTGGTCCTATGGAGATACAACCAGTCCATACCCAAAAGCATGTTATACGAACTTAATGAAAATAAATTCAAATGTGTTGATGTAGACATACCATTCAACTCAAATGCATAAGCTCTTAGCCAATGATGAACTCACTTCTTTGTACCTGTATCCAACTACACTAACCAAGACTATGCATGTGCTTATTTATTCAAACCACACTTATCCACCAGGTCAGGATTAAAATAATTGTAATTAGATCCTGGGCCAATCAAAATAGAAACAACTTGATCACAAAGCTCACCGTCCATCTTGATAATAGATGCATTATGATCTGCCTGTCATTTATCCAATGCTGCATAGATCTGAGGAACACTTTGTCCAACATCCCCCACTGTCTGTGCTTCCTGAGCACTGTAAATCTGCAGTCTACCACCTTGATGATGTGTACAATCTCTCATGTGATGATCTCTGCCATAGGTTCAACATTGTATAGGCTTCCAACCTAGACCCTTGTTCTGCTCCTCAAACTAAAATCCCTACCCTTTGTTAGATGCATTGAACTTCTTATGCGGTGTTGCATTCTCTTTTTTACCTGTGTCTCGAGGCCTTGCTCGCTTCTTATCCCATTTCCATTTATTCGTTGCATTACCTTTCCAGTCTGGTTAGTCTCAGATCTATGCTTTGATTGCTCATAACAATGCTTTAGCTTCTGGATGGCCTCCTCCAATGATCTAGGCTCATCAAACTCAATCCTATCTTTGAATGTTATCGACAACCCATTTATGAATCGTTGAATCTTGGCCTTCTCCTCGAGGTAAGGCACATATCTCAACAACTCCAGAAATCTTCTAGTTTACTCCTCATCGATAATAGAGTCCATATTTAGCTCATAAAACTATTTTTCCTTGTCATCATAGTACATCTTCAATAGATACTGCTTCCTAAATAGTCTCTCGAATTCACTCCAAGTCAATTCCTTATAAATATCTCTAATGTTCTTTACATCTTCACACCAAATATCTGCTTTACCTTTAAGACTGAATGTAGATATCCTAGCCTTCATGTTCTCTAAGTAATCGTGCAATATCAAGAATTTATTCATTCCAATCAACCATGCTTTTGCAACATGTGATTTATTCATTTCCCCATCGAATGTAGGTGGCTTTTCTTTCTTGAACTCATTCGGAAAATATCCCCTATCACTCCTCCTTTAAGGATTATAACGATGATGACCATGATACCTTTCAGAACCAGAATGAGAATAGTACATGTGTCCATCACCCCTCCTTTCTAGAGTATCCAAGAACCTGACATCCCTAATCGTGTCATCTTTATCTGACCTGTACCCACTATGGGGTCTACTTCCACATGCCCCATTAGTCATATCCTCCTATCCATAGTTGATTCGAAGTGGTCCCTGTCTCTGCAATTTTGACAAACTCTGAAGAATTATTGCATTGACTTCTCCTTATTTCTCC
Source organism: Pinus albicaulis (assembly GCA_034641835.2). Lineage (NCBI taxonomy): Eukaryota > Viridiplantae > Streptophyta > Pinopsida > Pinales > Pinaceae > Pinus > Pinus albicaulis. The sequence goes on from CM076576.1 coordinate 681,437,223, forward strand.
TATGCCTACATGATTTTGTCATTATCTTCTTTTGAAATCCTTATTTCCTCCTTCAAACTCCTCAATGTGTCTGCTAAGTCAGAAGTGTTCCCAACACCACGCTACTCATCTGAGTCATAGGGAGAATCTTTGTAGTCTACCATCTTGTTAGTCATCTTTGATCTCTTCTTCCTGCAAGGTATATTATGTTAGTTAAACCAAATCATAAGAAAACTAGTGTACCTTAATATAGCTCGAAGAGGATATCTCATCTGCAAGACCAATCATATTAGCGCAATACACACACACACACACATATATAAACATAATCATATCAACATATCAACATCTTTTCAACCATTATCCATTTATCAATGCATGACTATGTTGACCACATACCATGACTTCATGCACAATGACCATCATCTAGTCAAAGTATGCATAACAACATATAAACACTGATACACATAATCGATGTACAACCGACATAAACACAACAAATACATTCAGCAATGACACCATCAACTTTCACATGACGACACCACTACAATCATGACCAATACCATGCATAAACAACAAGCACATAGATCACAAGTACAAGGACCTATATGCAACCAACATGTAGATACGAAAACATATTCATCCAAGTGGAATGGAAACCAGACATCACCCAAGGAGAACGGAACCATGCTATGATGCTACTCTATAACACCCTCCTCTCACATCTACCCAAGTTATCGGCCAACCGGGGCAAACATGTGCTGAAAAGTTACTATGATATGATTCAACTCCATATATATCAGTTAAGGAAGTGGAACCAACATAACACAACCAACCTAAACTTCTGCACTTGCAACAAAACCCCTAGGAGCCATCCAACCCATCCAAGTGACTAACCCTTGAGAGAAAATGAAAATTTTCTGCATCAAAGTCTTAATCTCTCCCTTGACATTGGCATGCATGTGACTTAGAACCTCCATTCGGTCCCACAACAACGAATGCCTGCGACTAGGGACATTTCCAGGTAGTTCCGTGCCAACGACTCCGAATTCTGAGCCACTTTTTCAGGGCCAGGACTCAGGCCATTGTCTAGAACTCCATGAAACTTCCAGAAATTAAAATTAACATCAAAACAATGATAAAAATGTAAATACTTGAACAAGGACTTGAGTGGACCCCTACTAGCCATGACAACCATTTCGTCAAACATGTCACAAATATGCATTCTACAAGTTAAAAAAATAGACCTGAGCACAAGGGTCACACAATTATCTGAGAATCACTAAGAAGCATTAATGCCTCATCATAATAACTACATTACCATCTGTTAAGCCATATAGTCGTTATACATTCAATGATTAACCAAAAATGATGAGACCCATACATTATCACTGACATAAAACTCAATAGAAATATCAAGGATATAACAATGATATAAGCCACATATAAACAAGTATATTTAACCATAAAATACCAAAAAGAAAGAGCTCTTATTGATGATTGCATATGCTCTTCTATGCATATTCTTATGGAGGCTCATGGCTACAACTTACGGTGGAGACTCCTTATTTGGTCAGTGGTGTTGGTTATTTCCTCTTGATATGGTGGTGGATCTATAGGCTACTCACCCTAATATTTTAGTAGTTGGGTTTACAAATTATCAACGAGCTCTAGCTTCTACTTATGGACCAATGGATGCAAACTTCGATTTGCAGACTACTCACAATAGTTAATGCTCTTAGTCGAAGTATCTCATGACCTTCTTAACTTGTTTGGTTCTTTGAAACCTTGCTAAACCTTTCTCTAACACCAGTTGTTATTTAGATGCAAAGATAAATAGGCAAACACAAGACAAATAACTACACAAACTTCTTCTTGAATAAATAAGTTCTATTCATTAATTATTCTCTCATATACATCCACCGATTTGTTGTTATTCTCTCTTCTTACTTCACATTATAATGACACAACCATGAGTATATAAGTACTAAAATTTCTAAATATGGAATCATGCAAACTCTAACTTTCTTTTCTTCATGCAAACTACGACTTGACGCTTTAACTAAAATTTTCGAACTTCACTTTAACATAAATAAACATTTTTCTTTTCCTTCACTTAGCTTTTCTTGACAAGGCATTACCTTTTTAACTTTGAATCACTTGACTTCTAATATTAGACTTAATTCGACTTAACTTGCTTTCCTTCAGTTAATTTAACTCTTCATACATTGCATGCACACGAGAGTACTTACTATTATTCTATCAAGTGAAACAATTTTGATCTATGGCAAAGTTGCGATCGATGATTGTAAATGAAATAGGAAATTTGGTGATATGTTTGTATGAATTGTGTTCTCTTATAATTTAAATTGTTATACGAGACTAAAGTTCACTTGATTGTAACACATTTGAATATTTGACAATTGTTAGGCTAGTTAGGTTGTTGATTCTATAAGATTACTTTCATTCATATCATTTTCATATTGGTTATGTTAAAGCATAATTGTATGGAATTATTATCTACATACTTCAATAAGTGTTAAACTTATGAATTTCAATGACCGTGAAATATAAAAAAGTGAGGTGTAGTATATAATCACATAGTTTTAGATTGAGAAAATCGGTGAGATGAAATGAGTCAGATGCACCACAAACCTATAGTTATGGGCCATCTCGGTGCACTAAGTTAGCCTCCGATATGGGTGACTATAGGAGCATGACAATGGCTTTTTAGGTTAAATTAAAGTTTATGCTAGAGGTACTCTTTCAACCTCCTTCACAATTTTTTACATATATCTCTATTAAGTGAGGAAGATAAATCATATAATCGTTCTTTCCTAGTTTGAAATGACATCAATTCCTAATATTACTTCATTTCTCAATAATGCATTCATGGTTTTCTAGTTATAGAGGAAAATCTTTACCATCTTAATACCTAATAATAAATTAATATAAAAAATATTAAATTTCATTTTGTATATATATATATATATATATATATATATAGAAATTTTTTTTACAATTAAAAAAATTAAATACTAAAATTTTATCTAAAAAACAATCAAATTATTGTTATTTATCTCTTTGATATATTTGTTCAATAGTGAAAAGAAAACCGAGATGTGACTATAAGACATATGCAAGAATCAAAATTTTGATTTTTCATTTTGAAAGAAAAAAAATGAAGGTTTAAAATGCATATATGGAAAACAATTGAGAAAATATTTAATTTTCTTTTTTTATCGTTATATTGTATTTAATTTCTTTCAAATTTATATCAAAGTTTTAGTTGAAGTAATTTAAAAATGTTAACATATTTAAAAAAATAAACAATTTTAGTTCATGGAATGTAACTCATTTGAAAATCACCTTGTTATGAAGTATTATGTAAAAACATGAGATTCAAACTTAAATACCTTTGAGTGTCCAACCAAAAAAAATATTTTTTTAATCTAATTATTTATTATATTTTTAGAATGTGGTTTAATGGAAAAGGAAAAATCTAATTAAAAGAAATAAAATTGACATGATTACATTTCATGTGGTTTGAATATATATATATATATATATATATATATATATATATTCAAAAATAAAAATATAATTATCCACTATCTACTCATAGAATTTCAGTGCAAACTTCCACAATACTAATGGTTTTGTCTTAATTGCTAACTGTCTTAAATGGGTTTTGTCTTAATTTCCATTGTCTTAAATATAAAGTTTTATATTACAATATTTTTGTCTCAAAGTGCTTTTGTCTTAAATATAAAGTTTTGTATTAAAATATTTTTGTCTCAAACTCCTTTTGTCTTAAATATAAAGTTTTGTCTTAAACTATTTTTGTCTCAAACTGTTTTTGTCTAAAATATAAAGTTTTGTCTTAAAATATTTTATTTAAAATATTTTGCCCAAATTAAGCTTTTGTCTTAAATATAAAGTTTTGTCTCAAAAAATGTTTTTTGTCTTAAATATAAAGTTTTGTCTCAAACTACTTTTGTCTCATACTACTTTTGTCTTAAATTTTATATTTAAGATGTTCATTCAGATATTAAATTTAATATAAAATAACTAAAATGTTGTTATGTTTTAAGACAATTTTTTTTTTTTTTTTTGTCTTAAACGAATGTCTTAATAAATGCCTTGGTGTAGTAGTGTTATATATACAATATAAAATTGATTTAAAATATACTTCTTGTGAATTGAATATAACAATGTTAAACTTTTTAGAAGATTCAATTGATTTTAGTCATATCATGACAACCACCACCTATTGAAAAGTCTTTCAAACATCATTTTTAATATTTAATTGGTGGCTTAATTTAATGGAGCCTACTCCTAGTCAATGAAAACAATTGCCTTGTCTTTTCTTGCTGATGGGGTCACCGTCGAAGGTAGTGTAACCACGGCCTTCCATGAAAACAAATTGGGATCGTAGTCGTGGAAATTTCTTGGTCTCCAATATTACATCCATTCATCATGAATTCTTATCACCGAGGAGCCAGGGATTCACCCTTAACCTATTAGCAATATCATCCGGCAGTGCTTTGTATCATATGGTGTACAGTGTACAGCGCCATGGAGATCAACAACGCTTGTCATGCACTATTTTTCATCGTTTCCTTAGCATTATGGGTACCGAGTTCAGACGCCATGGTTACATCCGACAGTCAGGAGATGAAAACTATGATGACTGCAAGACAGTCCTACATAGTTTACATGGATAAATCCATGATGCCCCATGGCTTCAGTTTCCACCATCACTGGTACAGTTCAATGATAAATGAAGTTTCAGAATCGAATTGATTTCTCTATAGTCACGTCCATAAACATGCTCTTTCAATCACAGAAGTTAATGCACCAATGCTTAAAGTTGTCGTTATGAATTCAGGCTCACGCGCTCATGTTTAAGATGTTATTTTACTATTTTCATGGTTGTTGACTGTGATATAACTTAACTGTAACTTATAAGTTTAATTTTTATTTGGTATTTGAATTAAATTTTTTGAGTAATACTGTAACGCAACAATTCGCTTCAAACTCATGATAAGCATCATTTCCAGGAAAATAGAGAGCATTTCTAGAAATTTCACATCCTTGTCCTGTCCTGCGATACCATCCTTGTCCCTTCTTTAAAATTTCTCAGAGCTGCCGTGTCCTGCGATACCAGTGAGGTAAGCTTCCACTACGACCGTTTTTAGCTGGAACCCAATGAGGACAATATGTTGTTGCTTTTGGTGGCTATTGAAGAATGTTTTAGCTAGAACCCAATGACGACAAATTGATGTCGCTTCTGGTGGCTATTGATGAATTTTTTTTATGCTGGAACCCAATGCGAACAATTTATTGTTGCTTTTGGTGGCTAGAGATGTATTATGAGTGCTACAGTTTTAATGTTAGTGATGGAAAACTCGGACTCTGTCTCAAATCATAAAGCTGGAACCCAATGAGAACAATGTTTTGTGGCTTTTGGTGGCTAATGATGATTTACCAGAGTTGTAGTTTTAATTTTGGGGCTGAAGGATGGTTCCCCAGTGCATAGGCATTATGAAGGTGGCCTGCTTTGGCGATTGTAGGGGATTTGTTGATGGCTAGTTTTGGGTGCTGGCTATGGTGGCTAGATTTTACGATTGATCGGAAGCATCACTATGATCTAAATTCTGGCCAGTCCGAGGAAGGCTTTTCATCTTGCATGAGATTCCAAGATGAGTACATCCGATTATATGTGCTTTACAGAAGAGGTTGAGATTGCTCTGACTATCATCATGCTTGTGTTTGCATTACTAATTTTAAGATCTATTTATCAGACCCATAAGCCCAATGGTTCTTAATGATAAAGATGATTCAAACACATCGTCTTCCTCACAGAATATCTCTTTGGAATCGGCATCGAGTGGTTGTGATTTTTTCAGCATATGGTGCACTTTGTGGCATCGGTGGATGGACTCTATTATTATCTCCCGACCATGCAAGAGTATGAGCATTAGGGTCTGTAAAAGATGGTGGACTGTTCCTGGCTGTCTGTGTTGCTGTTGTTGTAACCTATAGATTTCTGACCATTGTTCTGGTTTTTCCGATCATCATTCCTATATTTGGGTGACCTTATTGTTACCTTTTCCGGGCAAATTCAAATTCCTGTCCTTGCACTGGACGTGACAATCACACTGTCATCTTCTCTCCTAACCTCTTCAATGCTGATCGGGTTTGGATTGTAAATTGCGTCCTCCTAAGGACCTATTATTTAGGTACTGGATACAGGCATTTATTCACAAGACGCTTTGAGATCATTCTTGTCCATGCCTATATTTGGCATTGATTAGAATAATCATATATTCCTTTTTTCAAGGCATATCTACTGACACTAGGGGATCTCAAATGATGAGGTTTGGTGGATTGAGGATTATTAAAACAAATATCTATCTGATTTCTGAATTGGAAACATAACTCTCATCCGACTTCTCCTTCCACTTGCGTCTACTCTAACATTTTCCACCGGCTATATTTGCTTTGATGGCTAGCTAACAATATCCATTGTTCAAGCTAATATATCTATCTTTATTATTAAGTCTTCTCCTCTGTAGTTTTTGTAGTGGCGGCATTATTAGACGTTACTTATCCAACTGTTGTCATCATGGCGAGTACATTTGACACCTCATCCATTGTTGTCGCTTATCGGGTGAAACATCCAGAACCAAACTCTAATATCTTTTCTAATTCTGCTGGGAGGGATGATGTTGATACTTTAATTGTTAAAAAGTCCCTCCAAAACTCTTTTGCTCATGATACTTGCGTTCCTGGCTCTCATAACATACAGAAGCGCAATCGTCGCAGAAAGAAGAAGAAGTCCTATTTCAAACATAATATGGAAGTTAAAGAAGTGATCTTAGACTACGACGACCTCTGTGGTAGGGTTGCCAGTCTGCAGAAGAGGGAGGTCATTGGAAGATGGATGTTTCCCGATAACAGTGACTTTGATACGTCCAAGTGGATTAAAAAAACACTGGAGTCTGATTATTGGTTACACTCCAGTTGTGAGTTCACTCATCAATGGCTGGTTCAGTATACACTTTTTGGATGTCAAAGATGTCGAAAAAATTACCAGCCGGACCTGGGTGTGTGGCAGAAGCTTTATGCACTTAATTCCCTGGTATATTGGTTTCAATCCAGTCTTGGAGGCCCCTCGCAATCGTGTTATTTGGGTTAAGCTCCCGGGCCTCCCACTGGAATATTGGACCCTTAAGGCACTCTGGGCAATTGGAGACACTATAGGCTCCACGAAATATATCGACCCAAGCATTTTGGGCTCCAATGATAAACGAATTGCGTGGATCCTAGTCGAGCTTGAATTTTTCGGTGGTCTTCCGGGTGATATTGATCTGGTTTGGGGTAACAGGAGGCATCGCCAGCGAATTGATTTCTGGGGCATTCCTTTTCGATGCCTTATCTGTCATCGCACTGGACATCTTAGGGAGAATTGTCCATTTCGTTTGCGCATGGTCCGTTATGATGGTGCAACTACTGCTATGGCCGAAGGTAGGAGGGCTAGGACTGCATCTGGTACATCTGGTGAGCTAAATTCTGGTAATCCCAGTCCTCTCAACTCCAAGGAAGAGGCTTATGTCACTGCTCTGGACCAGGCGGATGGAATACTTAACAACTTTCGTGTTTTGGATCCTGTATCCAATAATGAGCTGCCAGCGGATCTCTCTTATCATCTTCCATCTCAGTCTACGGGCCCAGGTAATACTTTCCCCCCTGTTTCTACTAAAAAATCATCACTGGACATAACTAATGATGATGTGCCCATATCTCATTCTGTGACTATTTTGGACGATAGTCCTATCGATGATCCGCTTGCTGGTGATGGTCATATCCCGTCAAATGGTGTCCACCCCTGTTCGTCCACAAAATTCTATATAGGTGAGTCGTCTACCCTCCACATAAACTCATCTCCCGGTCCCCACACGACTCTTGAAGCTCCACCCAAATCTTATCATCACATCAATCTCCCGGAATCCCCTAGGAATTCTGTCGGCAGTGATCTGGAATCTATTTTGGCAAATCCCAACATTGATCTGGCCGCCCTCACGGTCTTTGACAGACCTCCCCCATCCACTGAATCTAGACCATCAACCCATTCTTCCAATCCTTCCTCAAAACGTAATTCGAAGTCGGTCAATAAGTACTCTAGGGGTAAATTCAAAGCCATTTCCCTATTCTCGGAGAATGATGACAATCTCACTGATATTCCGATTTCACTCAGTGAAGGAACATCGGATATTCCTCGGGCGCTTAGAGCAAGTACCCCGGTGCCAAATTCGTCATGAATCACATCTTATCTTTGAATATAAGGGGGTTGGGCAATGCCTCCAAAGCACATTGCCTGAGGGATATTTTGTATACTGCAAATCCAATCATTTTTTTGGGACAAGAAACCATGTGTGCTAGGGAGCGGGCTATCAAGATGTTTCTTGGTTTTAAGTCAGGATGGAATGCTGTTGTTGTCGATGCTGTTGGGCTATCGGGGGGTCTGATCGCTATTTGGAACCCTGATCATGCATCTTTTAAGGCGTATAAATTCTTTGGGGGCATATTACTTTCTGGTCTGCTTAGAGGTATGAAAGAACCAGACAATATTATCAACATTTATGCCCCTTATTGCAATAGAATGCCCTTTTGGCAAAGAATGGCGGATTCGTGTATTCTCTCACTACATAACTTAATCTTGATGGGGGATTTCAATTCCATCCTAAGTGTTGACGAAGTTTGGGGTAATTCTGCCAGGTTAGACCCTCTCTCTTCTTTTTTATGTGACATGTTTTTTGATCTACATTTGGTAGATATTCAGTCGATACCTCTTATGCCGACCTGGACAAACAAGCGAGCTGGCGAGTATTATATTGGTAAGAGACTAGACAGGGCTATGGTCAGTGCATGTCTTGTTGAAAGATGGGGACTGCTCAGATCTGATGTGGTTGCATCGGACATCTCCGATCATATGCCTATTAAACTATCCTGGAAATCTAATGACACAACCAAAGGAAGGCCTTTTAAATTTAACAGAATCTGGTTGGAGGATGAAGATTATACAAAATTGGTCTACAGAGTATGGCATCAGGAAATCGATATGGAGGGTCTCATGGATTGGGACTATTTTCATTACAAGCTACAGAGAGTCAAGAAGGCATCCAAGGAATGGGAGATCAGGAAAAAGGCTGCTCTTAGGAGTGAATATCGGGAAATTTCTTCGAAGATGAAGGAGTTATATTCCTCCTTTTTGTCCACATGCCCTGACGATGCTGATTTACAACTATTGAATGAACTTGGTGCAAGGAAGCGGGAAATATTGAGGATTGAAGAGGTGACTTTAAGATTGAAGAGCAGAATTTTATGGCTAAAGGAGGGCGATTTGAATACTCATTTTTTCCACAAAACTGCCAACGCTCGGCGTGAAAGGAACGCCATATGGTGCATCAAAAAGAATGATGGCAGTTTTGTGTATTCTACATCTGAGATACAAGAAGAAGCTGTTGCATATTTCTCAAATTTCTACAAGACTGATCAGTCGATAAATGCTCAGAATCAATCTTGGATTCTCGATAATTTTTCTAGATTTTTCAATGAGGAGGCTATTGAGTCAATTGATCAATGTATTACAGGGAATGAAGTTCTTAAGGTCTTGAAATCCTTCCCCCATGATAAATGTTCTGGGCCAGATTGGTGGCCTGCGAAATTTTTCAACTTTTTCTTTGAGTTAATGGGGGCTGAACTTACTGAAATGACGGAGTTATTCTGCAGACGGGGTATTATGCCTGCAAATTTGAACTCATCATTCATTTCTCTCATTCCTAAGGTCTCGGATCCTCAGACTTTCTCTGATTTTAGACCTATTGCTCTATGTAACCTTATTTACAAAGTCACCTCTAAGATCATTGCCCTTCGATTAAAAGAGGTCTTATCTAAAAATATCTATGTAGAGCAATATGGTTTTCTAAACGGTAGATCCATACACGATGCTATTGCAGTTGCACAAGAAGTACTCCATTCCATGCATTCGGACAGGCAAGAAGTTCTGGTAATGAAGGTGGATTTACACAAGGCTTATGATTCCGTGGACTAGTCCTTCATCCGGGTCTTACTGGTCAAGATTGGTCTCCCTATTCGCATCATTCGCTGGATCATGTCATGTGTATCAAATGTTCGATATGCTGTGGTGATCAACGGTCTTCCAACTCGCTTTTTTGAAGCTGGTCGGGGGTTACGACAGGGGTGTGCCTTATCTCCCCTCATCTTCATCCTAGTAATGGACGGGTTCAATAGATTGATGCATGCAGCTATGCAGAAGGGTTATATACAAGGTTTCTCTTTTTCTAACAGTGTTTCTACTACGCACTCCCTCTTCGTTGATGACCTATTGCTCTTTGGCTATTTGATTAGAAATCATTGGTTCTTTATACATATCACCTTTTGTCGCTTTGAGACTGCAACAGGGCTGCATATCAATTGCAGTAAATCTTTTCTTTTATATGGATTTGGGAATATACAGGAGGTCAACTTCATTGCGGAGTTTTTGGGTGTAGGTGTTCGTCCAATCACAACGGGTTTCAAATATCTGGGTTTTGTAATCAAACCCTGTGGATATAAAAACAGTGACTGGAATTGGATCATTAACAAATTTCGGGGTCGGATTCAACCCTGGACCCATCGATGGCTTTCTCTGGGCGGTCGGCTTATTATGATTCAATCTGTTTTATCGCAGATGATTGTGTTTTGGGGTCATCTGTTCTATCTTTTGGCGGGTGTCATATCCATGATTAATAGCATCATCTCGCATTTTCTCTGGGGAGGAGTTAACATGGACAGGAAATATCATCTCTGTCACCTGTCTGCTATCAGCTTGCCCAAGGATTTAGACGGATGGGGGATCTTGTCCAGTCGTGAATTCAATTGTGCACTATTAGCCAAGTCTTTCTGGCGTGCTGTTCAGGGTACCGGTCTTTGGAATGACATTATTACAGTCAAATATCTTCGTGGTGATGCTCTGTTAATGATCAAAGATAATAATTTCTCTTTCCCTCGAAACATCTCTTGCATATGGCGCAGCTTTAAAATGATTATGGTGCACATCTCTCCTCGTTTAAGCTGGCATTTCCATGATGGGAGCAGAATTCCAATCGGGTCGAACAATATACTTTTGTTGCCGCCACATACAGCTCCTTCTCAGCGTCTACTCCACGCCTTGACTCAGCGTGGAATTATATATTTCTCACAGGTTATCTATCATTGGTCTTATGGCGCGCCAATTTTTAAAACTGCTGAGCAGCTTAGCCTGGTTGGATATGATGCCGATGAGTGGGATTTTTTCCGGGATCAACTGCGTTATGCTGGTCTATGCTACACTCCTGGCGGGGATCAAATAGTATGGAATGGTCCTCTCAAAGACAATATGGTAATAGTGAAGGAGGTATATAGAAATATTATTGTTTCATCTCATTTGCCAAAATGCCTCCAAAATCTTCTTCCCTTTCTGGCATAGGCGGATTCCAACGAAAATCACAATTTTTGGGTGGCTGGTATGGAAGGGGAAAATCCTCACATGGGAAAATCTCAGGAAGCGGGGTCACCATGGACCCAGTCGTTGTGTTATATGCTTTGCATATGAAGAATCCATATCACATTTATTCTTCACCTGCCCCATCATTGTTGGTCTATGGAAGTTGTTTTGTCCTTTTTTTCTGAATCCATCATGGAATCCAATGGACTTCATTTCACCTGCTTATGAGTGGGATAAATTAAGCAGTAGTTACAGATATCTTCCATTTTATTTTATTTGGGAGGTGTGGCTTGCTAGGAATCTTTCGATTTTTGAGCATAAACCTTTCCAAACTCATCGAGTTTTTTCGGCCATTAAATTATGGGTTGAGGATGGTCCAAGGCTATTAGATGATAATGTTGGTGATGCTTCTCATCGCATTAGACCTCATGAGATTCGCATTCCTGCCATTTACTTTGATGGGGCTTTCGTGGATGGCATGACGGGCTGTGGGGTTTGGATCAAGATTTCTGATAAGGAACGTTATCACATCTATTGGAATGGAGGTCCGGGTTCTAACAACAAGGCTGAGATTATGGATCTATGGGGGGGACTCCTTGCTGCTGCTGATCTGTAACTCCAAGACGTTCATATATATGGGGATTCACAGCTGATCATTGGCTGGATCACCAACAGTTTTCATATGTACTCCCCTCCTCTTATTGGATGGATTGATAGGACCATGCGCCTGTGGCATAGATTGAATCGTGCTCCAATCAATCATATTTTCCGAGAAAACAATACTCGGGCAGATCGGCTATCCAAGATGGGGCTTTCTACTGATTTTGGGTCCATGAAAGTTATTCACCTTTATGATGGCAGACAGACTGGGGAATTTTCCATTCCCATTCCCTGAATACTCTTTATAATTCCAAGTCTCTTTTTGATCTAACATTGATAAACTGGAAGTTTTGTTTTTTGTTACAGGCTTTTCCCCATAGGATGCTGATTGTTCTTACACTGATTATATCAGATTCTTATAAATATATCCTCGGTTCTTGTTGTATCTGACTGAACACTATTCATAGCAACAGTATATGACTGCTCTAAATGAAGGCTGTTGTTTCAATCATAAACTGTTCGTTTTATATGAATTTGTATTATTGCAAACGAGCCTGGTCATCACATGTCATCTCTTACAAGCGAGCCGGATACACAGCACATTCGGAGATGTTTTTATTTATGAAGTGAGCCTGGTTTGTGATTGTGCGCATCGGCCTTCCTTCTCCTACAGTTTTATCTCTGCTCTCTCACATCAAGCGAGCCTGTTTTTGAAATTCAAGCGAGCTGGATGTCTACATCAAGCGAGCCTGCCTAATAGTATCAAGCGGGCCTGATCAGATAATTTATCATGCTTTTCTCATGGTTTCTACAGATTTCCCAAGGACTATTAACATTGTACAAGCAAGCCATCGGCCGAGAAGCATGAGCATTGGTCTTGAACATCGGTTACTTGAATGGCATCATCATATGAGGAGCAATTTGGATGTGAAAATCTAGCCTCTTTTGATATCATACATTATCAATCTTTCTCTTGGTTTTATTCCTTATCTAAATAGTTATGCTGTCTTCTTTTGTTGCTTATGCTCTATCATTTCCCCCTTGACATTCATATCTAAATCATATGTCGGGGATATTGGTATGGGATGGAACATATCCCGTTATGTGGAGGCCAATATGTATTTTATGCTCATTCACTCTATAAATGAGCACCATCTCCTTGGCCTGTTATGGTGGTCTTCTCGCTGAACTCCATCAGCTGAGATTTTTTTGTATATGTACTGTTTATATTCTAATATAATAAAAAAAGGCATGACTTTTAAAAAAATAATCATAAACACAATGTTGTCACTGTCTTTTAAATCGACGGTTGGCCGATAAAGGTCAATTGAAAAGTCAATGTCGTTATCTAACTTTTCAAGTGAAAATGAATCAAATTGTGTGGTACTTACAGAGTTTTAACATGATTTTATTTATTTTTAAATGTAAATTATTAAAGTTTATATTTCTTGTGGTTGAGAAGAAATGTGATTCTTTTGCTAATTTGAAAGATGTTATTTAAACATTTTTTTTAATATTTATTATAAATAAAATAAGTTTATTTCAATTTTTTATTTTTAGTTAGTTATTAATATTTTATTATTTAATGTAAAATTACAATTGTATCATATGTTGTAAAAGAAATGCCGTAAGGAAATAGCATAGGAAAGTGTACCGTAGAAGAAATAAGTTGTTGTCGAGAAGGAGCCATCGTGAAGGAATGAAAGGTAAATTTTGCTTACATGGAAGCAGGTTGTCCAGGTTTCAAAGATATTGATTATAAAAGTTATCAACCAATTTTTATTTTTTATAGATATTGAAATAGGCAATTGTGGGTGAAAACATATATGTAAACCAACATAATAAAATAATTTGTTGCAGAGAAAGAGCCATCGTGAAGGAATGAAAGGAAAATTTTGCTTCCATGGAAGCAGGTCATTGAGGTTTCAAAGATATTGATTATTAGAGTTATCAACCAGAAAATTTTGTTATAGATATTGAAATAGGAAATTGTGGGTGAAAACATATATGTAAACCAACATAATCTGTTCACATATTTAAAAAAATTGTTATAGATATTGAAATAGGAAATTGGGGTAAAAATCCTTTGGTGATTAATAATCCTCTGAAACAAGCATGAAATGGACATGTAACTAAAATAAGATATTTTAAATACATTCAAGTACAATCTATGTAGTATAGATGTAAATAAAGAGAATTTTTATTAACAAAAATAGAGTTTACTCCAAGTTCATCTACATATCCGAGTGCCAATTGCATGCTTGTGAGAAATTGTATATGAAGAACAATAGTCTTGGTATACAATAAAGTGAATGTCATTTTAATATGGAGACATTTTTGGAAAGAGATATTGTTATTATTGTTATGGTTTATTTTCTTAACTCCAAACTTTGTTTAGTCTTTCTCTATATACACAAGAAAAAATAAATACGAAGTAATTTCACAAATTTAAGTTATAGTTTGTATTTTATAATTACAAATCTAGTTTCTCATTAAAATATTTTACACACATCTATTCATTCAAATAAATTACATTGTGAATATGTTTTATCCTATTATTTGATTACAAAATTATTGTACTCCCTACTAAATAAAACAACTTTATTAATAAAGAATTGAATGTCAAATTGAAAGATTACTCAAGCAATAACTACTATAATATATAGAATTGGACATATAAATTAATTGTTTTATATGTCATTCAATTTCCATTACCTATTATCTTCAAACCCAATGGGGAGGTATTGAACATGGGAGCCAACTTTAGTTAAATAAGCATTCACATTGTCACCTTGGACAAAAAAAAAATTATAATCTTAAAATTCTCTTACCTAATCATATTTTTAAGTATATAATTGAGTTTCATTTATTAAAAAAAGGAAGGAAATATTAAGAACATCCTAGAGTTATAAAAGGTAATTGACATGAAAAATAAAAAACCTCCTCATGACAACATACAAATGTTAATCTTAACTCAATCATTAAAAAATAAAAAGGGATAATAGATTTACTAGTTATATCATTAAAAAATACTATTCCACGTGAATACCATGGGTTGTTTTTATAGTTTATTGTTATTTTATTTTATTACCTAAATTCAATTTAACTTATTAAAAAGAAACAAATACAAAAGATTTAAGATTGATCTATGCCATCTTAATTTCCCCCTTTAAATAAATTATATTCCACATGAATACCATGGTTTGTTTTTATAGTTTATTGTTATTTTATTTTATTACCTAAATTCAATTTAACTTATTAAAAAGGAAAAAACAAATACTATAAAAAAACATATATAAAACTATTTACATTTACATATAAAAATATAACAAATTTTTAATAACAACGTTTTTAACTTAAAAGTCACCAAAATTTAAATTCAATCTAACTTATTTAAAAATAAAATAAAATTAACATTATAAAAAATATATATATAACTATTTACTTGTGGATCTAATGGCCTAAAACATTTCAATCGTCTAACATTTGATCCAATGCCTTAGACATGGACACAGTGGCAGCTAGAGGAATTGTTTTCAAGTAGGAATGCCTTACAGCATAATTAGTGCAATTATATGAATATGTTTTTAAGATTTCCTATGTGATTATTATTGACAAATTAGTTGTTATAGCACTCCTCACACGATTCAATTCCCTTCTCCGAATCTAGACATGTTGAAGAAGATGGAGTAAAAAAAAAAAAGTAAAAAAATAGATGAATGAAATAATAATAATAAAAAACTATTGCAATAAAAATAATGTTATTATCATTAGAATTAAAAATAATTATTTCTTTATAATAAATATTACATAATATTAAATTTTATTTATTATTATTTAATTTTAAATTATGTAATATAAATATGAACCCTTAGATTAATAAACCCTAACCCAAAGGAATAATAACTAGGGTTAATACAAAAACCCCAAGAGATTATAAACTCAAGGGAATAATATTATAGCGATGGATAATAAACTCATGAGATTAATAGTAAAAACTTTTGGGTTTATATTCCATTCCATTAGTAATAACTAGGGTTAATACAAAAATCCTAAGGGATTATACACTCAAGAGAATAATATTATACAAATGGATAGTAAACTCACGAGATTAATACTAAAACCTTTCAGTTTATATTCCATTGGGTTTTTAGTATTAATCCCTTGGGTTTATAATATCAATCCCTTGTGTATATTAATCTAAGGGCTCATAATCTCAAACTATAATATTATTCATAGGTTTATAATATTAATCCCTTAGATTCAATATAAATATTGGTCGACCAAGGGTTTATATACCTTGGATTTATAATATTAATCCCTTGGGTTTATAATATCTTAGGGTTTTAGTATCAACCCATTTGGTTTATTATTCCCTTGGGTTTATAATATTAATCCATTGGGTTTATTAATCAACTAGTTCATATTTATAGAATTTAATACTAAAACCTTAAGGGATTATAAACCCAATGTAATAATACTAACCCAATGGATTGATATAATAAACCCAAAAAGTTAATACTAAAACCCTAAGAGATTATAAACGCAAAGTAATAATATTAACACAAAGGATAATAAATCGAGAAGATTAATACTAAAAAATCCTAGAGTTTATATTCTTTTGGTTTTTAGTATTATTCAAGTTTATAGTATCAACCACTTAAATATATTAATATAAAAGTTCAGAAATCCTATAGTATAATATTATTTATAGATTTATAATATTAATATTTTAAGTTATAATATTATTCATAAATTTATAATATTAATTTCTTAATTTTAATATAAATCATGATCAACCAAAAATATATACACTACAATGGGTTAGACGTGACTCTCACATTTTGGAGATATTTGCCCTTGTAGTTACACCTAGTCCATTCTTCTCTTCTGCATTTTAACTACACCTCCATTGATCGCACAATAAGACTTTGGCTCTTTTGTTTTTAAGCTACGCTTCCATTTATCTCATAATTAGAGGAGCTCTCTTCTATGTTTCTCTAAAAATGAAAAAAAGATGATCGTTTGTTCATTGAATTTCTGTTAAGTGTAAAAAATGGAATAGAGAAATTAATATGATTTACATTATGAAAATGTCGCTTATTTGTATTGGATCTACATATATTAACGCATGCTGGACATACATGTATATATTTTATTTTTCATAATAATATTAAGTTTTTTTTTTTAAATATTCATACATTTTTTATATCCATGAGAACAGGTAACTGAATCTTGTCATGTATTATTTTTCATGATAAAATTAAGTGTTTTTGGGAAAACTAAAATTCATGATAAAAGAATTTTTATTTTTGTTATTGAGAGTAGCTAACTGAATCTTGCTCTGTCCCAGAACTCCAAATCTTGCTCTGTCTCAGAACTCCACAAAGGTTACCGCTGGAATTGAACATATTTACTTTACAGTTTTATTGGCTTGTTATTTAAACTATGTTATATATATATATATACAATTTTTTTTGGATTGTTATTTGAACTATATTATTATTATTATATTCTTAATTAAAGATCCAACATATCAATTGCTACAATATAATTTATCATAGATCCAATATAATTTATCATAGATCGGATAACAAAATAATTTTCATAGACCAATCAATTATTTAAAGAAACATATATCTTTCACTCTCCGCTTCTTTCACTACAAGAACTCTATAGAAAATCAGAATAGCCAATAACTCTAGTAAAATGGAAACATTATATTAATAATAATATAATAATATACTTGTAGATTTTTTATATTATTTTTTAATCAAATTTTAATGATATTATTAATCTAAAAGATATTTATTTATATTATAAATCATAAAAATCTTAAATCTAAGATTCAAAACATTGATCATAAAATTGTAACATTGTAAAATATTTCATAATTTCAAAATATAAATTATAAATTATCTTTTAGGAATCACCACTGATATAAAATTTTTTTTATCATTCTCCTGAAAGCCATATTGGCCAACCATTTCTCAAAATTATTAAAAAAAAACCACCGTGACATGTAATATCTTCGATGATTTCCCCAAAACCATATGTGAGAAAAATACAATCATGTAATTTTAATGAGTATAACATGGAATTATGGGACACCAATTTCTCTATAGTCACGTTCTTGAACATGTTCTTTCAATGACAAAGGTTAATGCACCAATGCTTAAAGTTGTCCTTACAAATGGACAGACCGTCTTTATGAATTCATACCATTCGAAAGGCTCATGCGCTAATGTTTAAGATGTCGAAATATTTTACTATTTTCAGGGTGGTTGAGATGTCGAAATATTTTACTGTTTTCTTTTTTTGTTGAGTGTGATGTAATTTAAGTGAAATTTATAAGTTTAATTTTTATTTGGTTGTTGAAATAAATTTTGCGAGTAAAACTGTAACGAATTGTTATGATAAACATTTTGTTTTTTTAAAGTTTAGCCATTTTTTCTATTTTTTATTAATAAAAAAAAACATGTTATAAATAATAATATTGGATGGTCTTAACATGTCCGCAGAAACTAGGTTTGTTGGTCACCTTAAAGAGTTATGGGCCAACAAATACTAAAAAAAGTTTAAACCAAATACTATTTGATATGTTCAATTTACTCTCTCTTATAATAACTTTAGAAATTAAATGCTACCCGAAGTATGCATGTCAAAAAAACAAAAAAGTAAGGAACTCAATCATCGGAAGACTCGATCAGTATCGGGTCCTTAACACTAGAACCGAGCATATCTACTTCGTGCATGCTTTGCAATTGTCGATCTATGCGACCCACACGAACATTGTGGTGGTGTTGCATAAGGCGGATTTCTTGAATGTCTCCTCCTTATCTCAATTAGAATGGAGACAAATTTTGGGTCTCCTCTGATTTCTTGAATTCTGATAATTTCCTTCGCCAATATACATTTTAGTGTCATGTAGGTATGAATAGATTGCTGAAATAATAATAGTCTACTCCTCGTGTTTTCGGGGTCCTTCAGAAATTCCATTCCTTCCTCTTGTACTTCCCCTTCCTCCTTGGTGTTGCAGTCTCGCTCCCAACCTGAGATAAGTGTTTTAACTTGATGTGGAATGCTTGTGGAATAGGCATCAAAAAAAATTTCTGTTATCTCTTTGCCCGACTTCCTTCCCCTCTTACTGGGGTCTGCTTTGGGCTTACTTTGTTTCTGTTTGCCTTTATCCTTGGCTTCCTTTTTTGTTGCTTGGCCTTTAACCATTATGTCTTGCAGGTGGAGTATAGACCGTTGGATTGATTGACAGTGTCGGGGCAAGTTCGTGACCAGTGCTAAAGAAACACCTGTATAGAAATTTTAAATATCCTTGTATATTGCAACAGAATTTCAATAATTGGTTTAGTGAAACAACAGTGAAAGAGATCCTGACTGTCAGGAGTAACATCCTTGTATATATCAGGCCAATACATGTCATCATTCCTCCTTCCCATCGTCCAACGGTTCATAAGGGTGGAAAGAAGAAGTTTCTTTTCCAGTCGCGACAGAAAATGCATGGCGAGAATGTTTCCATTCTCTTGCTGCATATTAATAGGCCAAGGGAGGAGACTCCCCTGAAGAGAAGGGAACTCCCTCAAAACCCAAACCTTTCCCCACGGTAGAATATGAAAAAATCAACGAAGCAACCAGAACTTCCGCAAAGTAGGATAGAGACCCCTTGAAACAGGAATGAGCCCCCTTGAAACAAGGATGAAACCTCTAGAAACTGAAATGAAACCCCACAACCCCGGAGGAAAAACAGTTGGAAAACCCTCATGACCACAAACAATAAGATGACCATCACAATAAATGGAATTGAAGCCCCCCATATTACAAAAATACTGAGTGGGTGAAACTCTGGATAAAGAATTCAACCGAGTGTTTCCAACAGAAGGGTCATTCGAAGCCATGCAATAAATTTCATATGATTGGCTAGCCAAATTGTTAGGGTTGCATACAGAGAAGATGGTCGAGTGCATGGTACAGGGGGAAAAGAAAGCAAGACATGCAGAGTCCATATGAGACCAAGCCGAACAAAAAGAAAGACATGCATAATTGGAGAACCAACAAAGCCTATACCCCTTACAACTACCAGCATACATCTCGACAAGGCTTTCGAGCCCAAAGTGCTCAAGCATACGAGGTTTGCATAATATAAATGAATACTGAAAAACAAAACCAGAAGACAATTATAATAATATATCCAATCCTGAGGACTACCATTGCAGAAACTAGACGATAAATAAAACCCCCGGAATATAATAGAGTTATCAAACACGGGAATATGAACCAAGCTGAAGACCTTAGAACCATCTCCATTCGTAGAAACAAGCATGGTGTATAGGCTAAGAACATACCAGGTGAAGGAATGCGAACCTGATGTCCTGACTTGCTCCCGTGCGATAGCTTTGTCTTCTCTATCCTCCATCACAAACTGTCGGAATGAGATAGCATCTTTCCCCTCACCACCCTTCATAACACCCTTAACATGTTGGTGTTGTTTCCCATACTGCTCTGACATCGTGAGTTGGAAACCACCGTCATTCACGTCAGTCATTATGTAGTGCAGGTGGTAGTACCTACCCGTTTGGCTGCATGCCCTCATCAAACAGCCGTGTGGTACACATGGTCTTGTGCAACCTCTCCTCTCCAATTCCCCACTTGGCACCCCGATCGGGGATCATGATAAACATCATTTCAAGGGAAAGAAAATGTCTAGAAATTTCAACCAACCTGGTAACCATCCTTCTCATAGGCATGACTTTCTTTAAAAAAGCAAACATAAACACATTGTTTTCACAACCTTTTAAATCGACGATTGGTGGATAAAGGTCAATTGAAAATTCATTGTCGTTATCTAACTTTTCAAGTGAAAGTGAATCAAAATGTGTGGTATCTAACTTTTCAAGTGAAAATGAATCAAAACGTGTGGTACTTTAGGGTTTTGACATGATTTTTATTTATTTTTATTAATGTAAATTAACAAATTTTATATTTCTTATTGTTGATAAGAAATGTAATTCTTTTTCTAACTTGAAAGATGTTATTTAATCATATATTTTTTTCAATATCTCTCATAAATAAAATAAGTTTATTTCAATTTTGTCTTTTTTTTTAAAAGCTAGTTATTAATAGTTTATTACTTAGTGTAAAAATAAATATTGTTATATACTACTTATGTGTTGTTTGGAAAATTAGACAAATTGTAATAAATTAAGTTATAAATATGCAATATGTTAAGTTTTTCATTTAGAGAGTTAGAGATAGATTATATATGTCTAAATGTATCATAATTGATTATACTTGGCATATATATTATTTATATCCACTGAAACATAAATACATTGTAGTAACTTAGAAAAAATAAAAAAAGTATATGTCAAGGAGTGAATGAGACATCCTCTACCAATTCTAGGTCATGAAGCTTCTAAGCAATCGCTTCTACTATGTCATGCACATGTTGTATCTAGAATTGAAAAGCATCTAAGCATAATAGGATTTCATTATGTGTCTCATTCCACTCAACTAAAACGTTTCCCGTGATTGTTTTCACTTGTTAGTAGATAGATGTCAAAAATTTGAAAATATATGTTGTATTGTTGCTGCAAGTCTTTACCATTTCTAGGATCCATTAACTAAAATTGGGATCTACTTCATCATTCACAAGGAAATTTAATTTTGCATGAGTCTCTCCTTCTGTAGTTTCAATCTCATCCTAAACCTCTAGTGGATTTACAACTCTCGAAAGAAAACCAAATATTTAGCATTGATTTGGGTGTGATTCAAAGCTGGATTGCGATCACCACGGTGTCATCAACTCCCAGTGCTATTGCAAGCCATGGGTGGGTGATATAGTTGAAGGAATTTGATAAGGGATATAGTTGAAATGGGAAAAGGAAGAGGGGTGTAGTTGTTGAATGATAGAGTTGGCAAGGGTCAACTAGAAAGGGAAAATCAAAGGAGAAAGGGACCAATCCAAGCGTTAGTATGATTTTGAGCATAAAATTATATTAATTCAATCTAGAGAAGGCCAAATATATTAAGGGAAAGCTAATGCAGAAGGAGATTTATCCAATGTTTGTCCACGATGAGGGAAATAATGTTATATTGAGGGAGATCCAAACTATAAAATATTTTGAGGATACAATGATAAGTTGATAAAGAGCTCTCGAATACTCTCTATTTAAAATCCTATCCTTCTTTGTACTTGTCGTGACACTGTTCATAATGTGGAGAATGTGATTTTGATGGCCACATAAATTCCCATGAAAAGATATTTCAGTTCTCATATACCTTCAAATCCACAAGGATGGTAACAGATATGTGGTGTTAGAGATTTGGCATAGTGTCCTTGTTACCCCATTCGGGGGTGGTTATTTCTACTTCTTGGCATTAGGTAATTTAATTGTCTCTTAAATTAGTTACATTAAATATCAATCAAGGGTTTGTATTCTTGGGAAGTACACTTGCACTGTATATGCCATGGATTTAAATTTTGATTTAAAAGAAAAATAATCTATTTGAAAGGAGATATAGAGCTTCAAATAAAGTTCTATCTATGAAATGATATCTAAAATCAGCACACACAACACTTTGTAAGGGAAAAAAAACTTCAATAAAATTTAATCTATGGAAAGCAATAAATTTTGAACTAGAAAGAAATTGAATTCTTAATCTATTGAATTGTAATGAAAGCTCTATTCTAGTTCTATACTATGAAATATTTTTAAAGTTCTTAAATACAAGTTTTTATCTTATATTCTAATGAACATAAATACAGATATATTGTATGAAAACCATTTATTCTATGTGTTTTCACCTACCATGCTACCCATCATGCTAATCACACAGGAAATAGGGGTTCGTATGCATTGTTAAAATTAAAAGGTTGAAAGGTTCAAGCATGCATGGCTTGAACTCATGTAATAGGGAAGCTCACTCGGGAGGCTAAAGCAGTGTTAAAGGTAATGGCTAAAGGGGTTAACACCCTAGATACTATGTGAAATATCGCGACACATCCACACACTAGAGCGTCGCATGATCATTTTGGCAGGGAAAAGGGCACAAGGTTTACAACCAGTGAAGCCCCAACATTAAACGGTCAAAGAAAACGTGGTGAGAAAGGACTGGTTCTGACGGCTCCGAGCTACCTTCGTCTACTTCCATTCAACCCCTCAGATGCAATAGGGACCACCCTCTACTCGAACCCTAATCAAAGATCATCTCTAGTCAGCCAGGACCAAGGCAAATGAAAAATAAAAATGAGGGACTTCCAACCACCACCCCCCCCCGTCAACCTTACACCTATCCAACTTACATCCTACCATGTATCACAACCCCAATGATGTCATGTCCCCATGATCCTACCGTTGCATCCCCTTTTTTGCTATTTTCGTGACCTTCCTGGCTCATTATTCTATCTCTCGCTCACAATTCCTCGATGCATCCCCATCAGCCAAGCGTCTGCACAAGACGCTGTCCAGACCTCTGCCCCTCCAGAATCTGGCCCAAATGTCACTTTCGACCACAACCACGAATCTCCAGGTATTCCCACTCCCCATTATCCACGTGTGATTCTATTATGCACCCTTAATATGGAGAAACCCTCCCCTGCAACTCCCAAAAATCATGAAGCCAAGTCCCCTCCTGAACCTGAGTCATTCATGGATACAGAAGCCCAAATTCATGAACTCGTCTGCCCCTAATTCATGGCCAATCTGTGCTTTGGCTTAATGGGCTACCACTATAGGGGAGAGGATCACTTCTGAGTGGTCGACTCAGGTTTATACCATCACATAACCCCTAATGTAGAAATTATTATACACTAAGCATGCATACATCCAGATTCCCATGATCTCACAATATTTAACTTCTTGCAAAATAAAAAATCATTGCACTATTAATATTTTGCAGAAAATTAACTGCAAACACATGTGAAGCATAAATAAAAACAATCGCACATAACACAGTTGTTTAGCAGGAAAGCCTGAAGCTGAAAACCCAAACTATCATATATTATGTATCATGCAAATCATGTAACAATCTCATACAAATCTTAGTACATCAAGCTCTCAGTACAATCAATCGTCACACACTAATCAAGAAAAATCTGCAAATCCATGCACCGATATTTTCCTTCCTGCTAGCCTGCCTCCACTACGCAATCCCTACTGAAGAATAGCTCTGAATGAATTCGAATTACTCTTGCCTTGACTATGTAATCCTCATTGGAAATTCCAATGTGTATGTGATGCAATCAATGCATCACTATAGTCACAACAGATAGTCCATCTTGCCCTTTCAACTATCTCTCCACTAGGTCTCCACTGAAACTAACATGCACTATAGTTAAATGTTGTATTTTTCAGTTGATTAATGAGCTATTATTTGTGAATTAATTAACTAATTAATTCACTCCACTCTCACTAGTGTTTCATTCAATTAGACTAGATACAACTAGCTCAACTGAGTCTAACTGAGTTAAACTGAATACAACTCCATGAACTACTCTTCCAACTCTGTCATAACTTTGACACTTCAGTTCTAATTGAGTCCTCCATGCATGAACCACCAATTTCCCTTGGGAATTGCGTAATTCCCTGAGCCAACTGATTTTCCAAATCTGTGCACTGAAATTAAGTGCTCCAAGAGAATAAGTTATTGTTTATTGTCGAATTATTATTAAGAGCTAATAATAATCGACACTTATATTTTTAGATCGACGATCTATAAATAGACTTCACCCAATATTATAAAAATATAATTTCATCTATTTTTCCAACTTGATCAACCATCCACAAATAGCATCCTGCAACTTCTGAAATATGATCACCATGTCTAAAAATAGACATAGTCTAAAAATAGACTTGCGCCAAAAATAGCCTGCGGGTCCACCTAGTGAAGGCGACTCTTTTCACTAAGCTCATCATCTTGTTGAATCTCAACACTCCGTCTCAACAAGATAGGGATTATCTTTCACCCCGATCCTACCTCTATGGTATTCGAATTTGCTCCTGGTGAGCGCCTTCGTCAGAATATCTGCATCCTGATCCTCCGTAGGAATGTACTAAAGCAACATGATCTTCCGCTCCACACAATCTCTGATATGATGATACCATATATCAATATGTTTAGATCTATCATGAAACACAGGATTAACCGAGAGTTTAATGCAACTCTGATTATCACAATGTATCACTGTGGGATCTAAATGTGAATCGAACAAACCGACCAGGATCTTCCTCATCTAGATAGCCTCACATGCAGCTTGAATTGCTGCCATGTATTATGCTTCCGCTGAACTGAGTGCCACAGATATTTGTTTCCTGCTGTATCAAGAAACTTCCATAGATCTGATACTGAAAATGATGTGATTTTTCTGTCTGTTGGGCTTCCTGCCCAATCTGCATCGGTGAAGCCATGCAACTTCACCTCATCCATTTGTCTATACCATAAACCATACTCAGATGTGCCCTTGAGATACCTCGGGACATGCTTTCCTGCCTTCCAAAAGAGCTTGGTAGGCTTAACCATCTCTTGTGAAAGCTGGTTCACCGCATAGCATATGTCCGATCTTGTATTAACTAAATACATGAGCGAACCCACCAACTGTCGATAAAAAGTGGCATCCACTACCTCTGCCGATGTGGCATCCTCTTTCCTCCAATTTCTTGGAAGAGGAGTATCAATAGGCTTTCAGTCCTCCATGTGAAACTTACCAAGTATCTGCCGAGCATACTTGCCTTGAGATACAAACAGTTCACCTTCTCGCTTCCATATTTCCAATCCAAGGAAATAATGAAGGAGGCCCAAATCCTTCATCTCAAACTCCTTTGCAAGATCTTCCTTGCATGAGGGTATCAACTGCTCATCACCCATTAGTATTAAATCATCAACATAAAGAACAATGATTAAAAGCTTACCCTCCACCACAATTTGGTACAAGTTTGCATCCACCTCACTCTTAGTGAAGTCAAGTCCAGTGAAATAGCTGTCGATCCGAGTGTACCAAGCACGTGGTTCTTTTTTCAACCCATACAATGCTCTTTTGAGCCTGCACACATGCGACTCGCTGTTGAAGATCTCAAATCCTTCAGGTTGCTCAATGATCCCATTAAGGAACACAATCTTCACATCCATCTGATGAATGTGCCAACCCATCTGCGTTTAGAGAGCAAGGATGGTCCGTATGGAAGAATATCGTGCGACAGGTGCAAAGGTTTCTTCATAGTCAATCCCCTCAATTTGTGAGAAGCCCTAGGAAAAAAATATTACCTTATACTTCTTGACGCTCCCATCAGCAACTTGCTTTACCTTGTAGATCCATCTTGATACAACAACTGATTTTCCCACCAACCTTGGAACAATCTCCCAAACACTGTTTCTGACAATGGATTCATACTCCTCCACCATGGCATCTACCCATGTGGGCTCCTGTGCTTCTTATTCAAAAGAAGATGGCTCTATCACGATACACTTGCTCATAAGAGCCATGTATCTAGTATAACGGTCAGGTGACTGTCTCTGTCTGCGCTGTGATGTAGGGACTCCTACATTCTGTGCTGCATCAACCTTCAATCTCTCAGCTTCTGTGGTACACTTTCTGCCTTGTCTGATGTTTGGTTATGCATGAGTGGACTCCTCCACTCCATGAATCTCCTCTTGTGGCTGATCCACATCTAGAGGCTCATCTTTGGGAACAAGAAGTTCCTCCTCTGCATGCAAGTGTAGCTCCCTCTCAAGCGACAACTTCATGGCTTTCACCTCATTGAATTTTATATCTCGTCACACCACAGTCATCCGAATTTCTGGAAAATACACACTATAATTATGGGGTGTTTCTGTGTACCCCACAAATATCCCAACTTCTGCAGTCGGCTCTAGCTTCTTCCTGGCATCCTTTTTCACATGAATGTAAACATATGAGCCAAAAATCTTCAAATGAGAAATATCAGGCTTCTTATCAGTAAAAGCTTCTTGTTACATAGCATTTTGTCACCGTCCCTGCAATCCCTCGTCCCGTACATTGGAGGACTATTCCTGTGACCTGTGGATAGAAAAATGTCCTGAAAACACCTTGATGGCATCCTTCTGCATAAGGGAAAGAATTCTCCTCAAGAACATTTCCTCTGAAAAACCCTAAAAACAGATGTTTTGGCCTTCGCGCGATTATCCAGTTCATCACTCGCACCAACCTGAAAAAGTTACACTAGGCCCGTGCCAGATGGCGCTTTGTCCCTGTGTCTCACCCGCGCCAAGCCTATTTGGGAATGTTTTTTAAAAATAAATGGAAGAAGTTTGGTTCTAACAACTTTAGAATGAATCATCAAAAAGAAGTTGGGCTGTTTGACTCCGGATCTCCTTGTTGAGGAAATGGTTTTCCACCTCTCATGGAACCTTCCTAAGAGATTGGACTCTATCCCATGATTATAGGGGTCCCAACTTCCCTTCCTCCCTCTATAAAATCCTGCCCTCTCCATTTGCAAGCTAGCTGAACTTTTGGGAAGGAAATTATATTTGAGTGACAATCAAGAGCAAAGCTAAGGAGAACCCTGTGAGAGAGAGAGAGTTTTGTCATATCCCTGACGAGCTTTGTGAGACACGTCCCGCTGGAATCTTGTCGAAGGAAGATCACGACGTCAGAGCACCGGTTGTAATCGTTCTCTCGTATATTAATATACACGGCTCTGCTATTGGTTCCATGATTGTGTTTGTCCATTATATAATGCAATTTCATTCGTTCCTCTCTGACTAATCGATAGTTATAAAGTGTGAAATATTACGTTGCATGTTGTCTCTCTTCTTTGCATGTGTACAGGTATCTGGTTGCAGCGAGCTCATGGATCATGACCTGTCCAGCTAGGAACGGAAGCGCCACTTCTTCTTCGACAACAACAGTGAAGGAATCACAGTAAGCGATCTATCACGATTCTATCTTTTGTAACTAGGAATCAATAGATTTACGTGTTTCGATTATTGCTAGATCCACTCTAGGGCTAGTGGGATCGCCTCTGTCCGCAGAGGAGATTTACTTCCACAACAATTTGGCAACTCCACGGGGGATCAGTGGGAGTTGGTCCTTCCTCCATTGGGTTTTTTTTTGGCTTTTGGTTTGATTATTCTACTTTTTTGGTTCACCTTCCTTGGTGTTAAAACCCTGTTCAGCCCCCATAAGACTAGATCTAGCCTCTATTCGTTCATTTTCATAATTTTCTAGGGTAAACCTGATTGGCGCGGTTATCCCTTTAACAGTCGCGTCGAAGGGTGCTAGTTGCTAGTTAGGCACCCACGCCATCCCCTTTTTGGGGCAGATTACAGCTAGACAGGCGCGCCAACCCTGGTAGGTTTTAGGGTTTGCCTGTTTTTGGACTTTCTGAGCTTGAGTTTTGGTCCTGGTTTGTTTTTTCTAATTGTTTGAGTGCTTTGAAGTCATTTTTTTACTATGTTTAGCCCTTATCCTCCAGTTTTTTGCCCTTTTCTATCAGTTTTCCATTTTAGCCCAAGGGCTTCTAGGTGCTTTAGTGTGCTGAGCCTCCCATGGGAGTTTTGGGTCTTTGCTTTCCTGGTCAACTTTGTTTCTGCTTCTTTGCATTCATCTTGCTGAATCTAATTGAGTCATTGCGTTTATTGAGTGATTGTCCTCTCTTTCGTTTAGTTTCTCTTTGTGTTTCTCCAAGCCTAGATCACATGGTTTGTTTGAGTCTCTTTTGAGATTCTTCTTCGCTTTGAGGGCTTTCGTCATCGGTTTGAGTCTTGATTATGCTTGTTTGAGTTGAGTGAACTTGTTTTGTTTCAACTCTGTCTCTATCATTCTCAAATTGATGTTTTCATTAGTTTTTCATTTATTTAGTGCATTTGCTCTAATATATTGAAAAGTAAAAAATAAAAATCTTTTGCATTTTTTATTGGCATAGTGAAAATTGAAAAATCTTTCACATTACTAGTGTTGTATAATTCTAGAGAAAAGTTTTCCAGTTTCATTAGCTTGCATTGAAATTGGTAGTGGATGTTTTTGTGTGTTCATTTCGCTATCATTTGAAAGCTCTCAACTCTCCTGTAGATAGATCTTCATTGAACAAATGATATTTTGTGGCATGTAGTTTGCATCTAGAGTTTTTATGAGATCCAACATGCGATAGGGCCTTGAAATCTAAACGTAAATTGAAGATCAACTTTAAAATTTACTGAATTAACCTAAGGCAGCATTGAAACTTAACGAAACATCTATTAGTCTAAGGTAGAGACGTGTTCCGGCGTCTTTAAGCCTAGTAGTTGTCGTTCACCATCTGGCTACAGACAACGCTAGTATGGACTTGTGCTCCCCATACCATCGTGTATATAAAGGGAGACTCCATTAGGTTGCAAATCCTTTATCCATAGGAAGTCAAGTCTACCGCCTTTTACCCTTGATACACTGAACACAACATTCGGGGAGATTACCTGCGCGTACGTTAAGTCCTTGGTTGATTTCTCTTTCATTTTTACCAAGGTGTATATGGCAGTTCATGGATATCTGGTACACCCATTTACCTAGATTACCAGAGCAGTCATTTTGATGTTTACTAACTCTTTAACTGAAAAGATCATCGAGCTCTTATCCTTTCAAGCTCGTGTCCAACCTGAAAGTGATAGAGTCACCTTTTGCTTGTTTCTTGACTCTTAAAATATGAAACAACAGAGTCTAGTTTCAGTGTCATATAAATTAATTGCCCACGAAATATTCCTGGTTATAATTTTTGTCCTTAGTGTTTTATTTCAAGGTCGTTTCCGATGGCAACTTTTCCGGAGTTTTCCAATCAAGGAGTCCCCTTTGAAGGGAGTCCTAGTACTTTTCCTGCTTTAGGAAATATTGGTGCTCCTTATATGGCCACGTTATCCCTCCCTAGGTTAGCTGTTGGGTTGCATGTTTGGTTGTTTTCAACCTCTGTAGTCTCAAGTGTTTCAGCTACCGTACCATCCACTCCTCTGCCTGAGCAACACCATGTTGATTCGAAGGTGGACCTCTCCCCTTCTTCGCTTGTTTCTTCATCCTCATCTTCTACTTCACCTAGTGAAAGTTTGGATTCTAGTACCCAGGTGGCTAAGAAGAAGAAGAAGTCAGATAAGCAAGAGGCTAATTCTGCAGCTGTTGCTTCTAAAACACCTGCTCTCGATGAAGCTTCCAACCCTCCACGGAAAGTTCAGTTCCCTTGCATGTTGTGCCAGGGAAACCATCTTCTTCGAGATTGCCCTAGCATTCCCAAGGTGCTCGAAGTATGGTCCAACGGTCGTCCGTCATTGCCTTTGGCTTCCAGGAGTTAGGTTGGGGGCACGTTTTCAGCTAGTGCTGGTAAATATCCTAAGATTCAGGGTAAGCTCACCAATCCCTGTAAGTTGTGTGAAGGGCATCATGCCATTCACCTTTGTGTGTATATGGATGAAGTTGAGAGAGTTTGGGACAACTCGACTATTTTTGCACCGTGCCTTCCGACTGGTTACAAAAAGCTTTCTTTGAGTCCCTCACCAGTTGATTCAACGATCAATCAAGAGTCATCCTTGCTTGATCCCGCTCCCCTGGAAATTCACCATCATGAATCCATCCCTGACAAACCATTGGTCATGGGATCGGTTGAGCTGGCCCCGTCTGTGGTGCACCAAGTCTTTTCTGTTGAGAGTGGATCTCACATCCCTCATGTTCTTCTTGTTTCTTCAGATTCCTCAGACTTGGAGAAATATTCTCTCGTCCTTGTACCTCTAGAAGCTACTCCTCCACCTCCCATGATGGAGGTCCTGGAGGATACTCCTTCTGCCTCCATGATGGAGGTGGCGGAGGATGCTCCTTCTTCTCCCGTAACACCAAGGGAATACCATCTTGGTTCGATGGTAGCCCCTCCAAGTAGTTTGGTCGCTTCCTTCGATTGGGGTCGATTCGCAGGTTATCGCCTTCCTTCTTATGTGCCCTTTGAGATCACGGTACAAGCCTCCCATCTAGTCGTACCCAGCACCATTATAGATGAAGGCGTGTATGTTAGTATTTTATCCTCAACTACTTATAAAGATTTCGGTTTGCCGCCGCTTGTGCCTCTTACGCAGAATCTGTTGGCGTTTAACAGAGGAACTAGTCAACCATTAGGGATCCTTCCGAAGTTGCCTGTTACTTTGGGAGGGAAAATTGTCTATATGGACGTGATGGTTGTTCCTGGCCCCTTGGACTTTAATTTACTCTTGGGCCGCGATTATAGTTATGCCATGGGCACGCTTGTCTCCTCCCTCTTTCGTGTGATGTGTTTTCCGCACCAAGGTCGGATCCTGACCATCGATCAGCTTGCGTTCTTTGGTCCTTATTTGGAAGCTAGCCCACCATCATCCCTGCTGGATCTTTATCCGCCGGTTGTGTCATCCCCACCATATGTCAATTATGTGGCTACCTGTCCTGTGCCTGTATTCAGTGATAGTGCCATTGTACATCGTGTGCTGGGGGCATTGGGTCCAGACTTCCAAGATGTTTTCCTTCCATCGGACGGGAAACCCTTGGAAGCTATGACTTCTTATTCATTATGATGAGGTCTACCAGAGCATAGTTCATCTGCTTGTGTCAAGCTCCTTAAACAATGAAACAAGGTTTTTCGAAGCAAGGTTTGTTTTCTTGTGTCAAGCTCCTTAAAAAATGAAACAAGGTCTTCGGAGCAAGGTCTGTTTTCTTGTGTCAAGCTCCTTAAAAAATGACACAAGGTTGTCAGAGTAGAGTTCCTTGTCTTGTATCAAGCTCCTTAAACAATGAAACAAGGTCATTCCGAGGACAGTTTGTTTACTATGTCAACCTCGTTAAAAATGAATTCGGATTCGAGGATGGTTCATTTTCTATGTCAACCTTGTCAAAAAATGAATTAGTTCACGAGGATGGTCCTTTTAATGTGTCAACCTTGTTAAAACAATGAAACACGTTCCCTGTTCAATTCGAGTCTTTGATTAGATCTCATAAAATCCCAGTCGAGTCTTTCACTTGAGCTCATGATTTAAACCTTCACTCCATTTCATATGGACTAAAGCTTGGGGGGCATGTACACCTCGAATTGAGTCACCGTGCTGGGGGCATGCCCGATTTTCCTTGTCATTTCAAGCATAGTCTATTTGGTGTTTTCAAGTTTGCGTAAAAATGAAAACTCATTTCAAGCATACTTTACTTTGTGTTTCGAGCTTGTGTAAAAATGAAACCCATCTTCAAGCATAATTTACATTTGTGTTTTAAGCTTGCATAAAACATAAAACTCACTTTCAAGCATAGTTTGCATTTGTGCTTTTAAGCTTGTGTAAAAATAAAATATGTTGGTTTGATGCATTTTTGCAAACTTTTAACTTTTCCATTGGGTCGTTACTTATGCAGATTATTTAGCTGATACATTAGATAAAATTGTATTATACATTTGCATAACATATAAAATATCATCACATATGTAAAGCAAGATCCATGTAGAAAATAGATATATACATATGTCGAGTGTTTGCAACATCTGCATCATATAAAACCAAAAATATATATGTTTGTTTCAGTTACATCCAGAGATGAAATGTCTCTCAAAAATATGCAAATAGAAAGCCTAGGTGACTAATCGGCATGGTGCTCATGGTAGCACGTCCCTGCCTGCACCAACCACCTCAGTAAGTGGTGGAGACAACTCAACACCCCTACGGTGTGCCTCTGATAAGCTATGGGAACATCAGCTAAATGAGCATAATCTGGAACTCCACGAGCGATCCCCTCTAGGTTATGTACGATCTCGTCCCCCTTGCCCCCCTCACCTTGAGGGTCATAAGCGAGAGGGGTCCTCCTCGCTATTGGTGACATTATGGCAGGCCTCTCTGGGCCAACATATGCATACATATATGATTAGCTATTAGAACATGCATGTATACCAAAAAATTATAAAACTCATAAAAATACAAAAATGAGTCTTACCAAGCTCCTCGTCCCAGTCCTCTCCCTCTGGGAGCAGAAGGTTTGGGTCTCCGGTAAAATCGGTGATGACATAGGGCCAATACTCCACGATGATCAACTGTCGTCAGAGCCAGTCAAAGAACTCATGCCGCTAGGACATCTGCTAGCCCACCCCTGCCCTGGGCATCAAGGCCACCCATCAAGCCATTCGTGGCTCTCTCAGTGGTGGATCCAGGAATATGGCCTCCTAGCACTGAAAAATAAGTAATCATTCCAGGAAGAACGACACTAGAATAGACCCATATCTAAACTGTTTCAGTTTGGTCTTCTTGCATTTTGTGAGTTGTTGTTTAATGTTCATGGTCATGGCCGTGGCCCAGTCAAAGATAGTTGGATTTATACACTCCGATGCAAGAAGTAGCTGCATCTTTGTGGCCTTGTGCAGTGCCTGCGATCCCGCAGCCCGCGTAATGGTGTGTAGCACTACTCTCAGTGCTAGATCAGGGATGGTCTGAATGTCTAATTTTCTGCTCCCTGTTCCTTTGCGTGCCAGTGGACACACCCTATTCATGATCATTGCCATGTTTTCTCCTAAAGGCTTGGTACCGGTTAGAAGGGAATAGACCCCTGCGTGACAGTCCAGTGATGAAGTATACATCTGATACTTCGAGCTCAAGTTCCCAGTCTCGAAGTTTGAATTTATCCTCATCCTTATCCCAAATACTGATGAGATACTGTAGCAATTCAAGCTGAGCCCGGAGACATGGTGTCAGAAAGAACTTTTTTAGCCCGCAATTTCGAAGAGCATTCTTACAATGCTCGTTTCCCATTGCCAGTTCATTTCTTCTCTATTTTCTCTCTCTTTCCATTCAATAACCATCCTTTTTACTAGATACCTACATCAATCAATCATAGCAACGTTATAAACCTCCCTAGGTATCCAAAATTACATTTCATTGGTTGATTTTTGAGAAATTTTAGCCATATTTTATGTTGCGCTGTTGGCGCGGCTGTTTGGCTGACAGTCGTGCCAACTGGCGTGACCTCTGTGTAAGACAGAGCGGATTGGCACGGGTCCGTGCCTGGAACCCACGCCAACCGCGGAGCCGTAAAATTTGAAAATCCTTCCTTAAAGGACCTCAAACAATGATAAAATACAGTAAAATGTAACTTAAAAGATGGACAAAGAAGTCAGCTCCTACCTGAACTGGACAGAATTCGATTTGGTCCACTGGATTGATCGCACTTGTCGCCTAAAGATCTAAGAAGAAATGGGTCATTGTTGCTCTGCAAAGAGGTAAAAGGTGAAAAGTAAATATTTTTTACCATTGTTGGTCTTTTATAACTTTTCAAAGTCCTAAATGGGTTTTTAAACATGTTTTTTGATATATTTTCGCATTATTTTTGTCGAATATATTTTACACGTATCTTTTTGTGTAGCAACAGGTTTTTCACATGGTTTTGACGAAGAGACAAGTTGTATTTTATACTTTTTCGGACTCAGTAAAAACACGAAAAAGTCACTACTGGAGTCACGTTTCAGCTCTTTTCTGACTCTCTAAAACTGAAAATAATTCCGAGTCGCTTGTCATTTTGAGCTCATTAAATTGGCTACGAAATGAAATCTACCTAGTATACGTTTACCCATTTTTCAGGCTGGGATAGATTATTTACAAAAAAGGAATACCCTAGCCTATCGCGACTAGGAGTTCTCTTAGACATATTTTTCTACCATTTCGAATATGTGGGACTACCTATGAAAAGGGACTGCTGGATTTTTCTTCTCCGTTGTCTTTTCAAACTCTCTAAACATGAAAAGACGCCGAGTTCTTCCTTTGTCAGACTCGTTAAAAATTGATGACATCGGACTTCGTCGCAATGATGTTACTCGAGTTCCTCCTTCCTAGGGCTCGTAAAATGTACTAGGTTGGATTTTTCCGAAGGACAAAATTACATTGCAAGCATATGCTACCCCCTTCAAGTTTGTTTTCAAAAATAATTGGGGTACTCGCCAGAAATGGTGGGGGAAAATGGAACCAATATTATAGTTGTGTCGGCAGTATGTCGCTCTTGAACATGGCACTTGTATGCATTCGTGTCGGGTTAGGGACATCTCATCTCATTATCTGCTTGCCTTCATGGGTTTGGGTAATCTCTTTTGACCACTCATCTGCTCTTTACCACATCACCATGACCTCAGATCCCTTGATGTCAGACACTGCCAAATCCAGTGTCATGTCGTCGATATGTTCAAGAGAAGTTGGCCTCTGCAGTTTTCGACCTCCCTCTGATTCTCTGTTGGTCTTGATTCACAAACATCATGTTCCTCTGTCTCGTGTCGATGATGTGGGAAACATTATGGCCCACCTTCGATCAAGGTCACTTCCTGTCGACTTCAACTCATTATCCAAGAAGCTGATCTAGAGACTCCCTTCAGGTGCCTTGGAGCCTGCATGCCTCAATGGCAGGTTCTTCGCATTTGACGCAAGGTTTTCATTATTGGCCTTTGATCGGATGATTCTGCGGATGTTCGACACCGGCTCATTGTTCACATTCCGTGGATTGTACCTCTTGTACCTTGAGATCCATCGTTATTATTGGTGGTTTCTCTCGCGTCTGTTAACGACTTTCATTATTAGCTGGTAATCAGACGATGTTCTTGCATGTTCGACTTCAGCTCACATATTCGCATGCTCGAACTTGTACTTTGTTCGGGTCGAGATGGAGTGAAAGCGCCTGGATTTTATCTAATGAAATCCAGGCTGTGGGTTATTTGTGGATTATTTTGACTTATGACATGCTTTTTTGATTGGATGGCTGCGACCATACCTGAGTCTACTTGTTGATCCTTATTTTACTGGATGGCTGCGTCCATATCCTGGATCTCGGTTTTTGTACACTTTATTATGGATGGTTGCGCCCATACCACATATCATGTATCAGAGATATCAGTTGTATTTATATTCGCAGGTCTTCCGACGGCAGTGTTTTCAGTTGAACGTGTTCTCATAAAGCATTTCACCCCTCCCTCTCTCTCGGACCTCATTCTTTAGGGGGCATTTGTTACACAGCATTTTGTCACCGTCCCTGCAATCCCTCATCCCGTACATTGGAGGACTATTCCCGTGACTTGTGGATGGTAAAATGTCCTAAAAACACCTTGATGGCATCCTTATGCATAAGGGCAAGAATTCTCCTCAAGAACATTTCCTCTGAAAAACCCTAAAAATAGATGTTTTGGCCTTGGCGCGATTATCCAGTTCATCACTCGCGCCAACCTGGAAAAGTTACACTAGGCCCGCGCCACTTGGCACTCTGTCCCTGTGTCTCACCCGCGCCAAGCCTATTTGGGAATTATTTTTAAAAATAAATGGCGGAAGTTTGGTTCTAACAACTTCAGAATCAATCATCAGAAATAAGTTGAGCTGTTTGACTCTAGATCTCCTTGTTTAGGAAATGGTTTTCCACCTCTCATGGAACCTTCCTAAGAGATTGGACTCGATCCCATGATTATAGGGGTCCCAACATCCCTTCCTCCATCTAAAAAATCCTGCCCTCTCCATTTGTAAGCTAGCTGAAATTTTGGGAAGGAAATTATACCTGAGTGACAATCAAGAGCAGAGTTAAGGAGAACCCTATGAGAGAGAGAGTTTTGTCATATCCCCGATGAGCTTTGTGAGACACGTCCCGTTGGAATCCTGTCGAAGGAAGATCACGACGTCAGAGCACCGGTTGTAATCGTTCTCTCGTATCTTAATATACATGACTCTACTATTGGTTCCATGATTGTGTTTGTCCATTATATAATGTAATTTCATTCGTTCCTCTCTGACTGATCGATAGTTATAAAGTGTGAAATATTACGTTGCATGTTGTCTCTCTTCTTTGCATGTGTACATGTATCTGGGTGTAGCGAGCTCACGGATCATGACCTATCCAGCTAGGAACGGAAGTGCCACTTCTTCTTCGACAACAACAACGAAGGAATCACGATAAGCGATCTATCACGATTCTATCTTTTGTAACTAGGAATTAATAGCTTTGCGTGTTTCGATTGTTGCTAGACCCACTCTAGGGCTAGTGGGATCGGCTCTGTCTGCATAGGGGATTTACCTCCACAACACTTCTTTAGGTGTACACATGCCAAGTAATCTATAAGGACAACGATTTTGCACATAAACCGCAGTGTTGCATGCTTCCACCCACAAGTGCATCGGTAGGCCTGGTCATGTAGCATTGCTCGTGCAACACCCACAATCGTTTTGTTCTTTCTCTTTGTGACCCCATTCTGCTGTGGGTTATGAGGCGCTATGAGTTCTCTTCGAATTCCTTTTTTGATACAAAAGTCTTTGAATTCTCCCAAGATGTATTCACCACCATTATCGCTCCGTAGAGCTTTCACTTGCTTCCCTGACTCCTTCTCCACCAATGCTTTGAACTCACAGAACTTTGAGAACGTTTCACTCTTCTTCTGCATGAATAATATCTAGCATCTATGAGAATAGTCATCAACAAATATAACATAATACTTGTGTTTTGCTGTTGAAGCAACTGAGAAAGGTCCACACACGTCTGTGTGAATTCTCTCTAGGATCACTGAAGCACGGTTCTCTTTCTCATGAAAGGTGGTCTTCAAAAACTTACCCATAGTACATCCCTTGCACTTATCTGACTGCGCAAGAGTACCCTTGGGAAGTCCAGTATAAATTTGCTGCAAAATCTTCAAGGCACCATGCTGAGGATGGCCCAATCTCCTGTGCCATAATTCGCCCTCATCACAGCTCACCACTTCTTCTGCTTTGCCCACCATTGCAGCGCAGCCATCTACCTCCAGCTTGTAGAGATTCTTAATTCGAACCCCTATATTCCTGGGTTGACCTGTTGTTTTATGTCGAAGGAAGGCTTTTCCCTTAGTGAAAGCAACATCATAACCTTTGTCTTCCAGCATTGTGACCGAGACCAAGTTCTTCTTCAGACCTGGAACATGCATAACATCCTTCAACAAGAATGGATTACCAGACTCCCTCCCAAAGGTAATGGTCCCAATGCCAATCACACTGTACCGACCATCATCACCCATCTCTATATGCATCTGGAGGTCCTTCTCCTCCAAGTCACTAAACAACTCCTTGTCTCCCGTCATATGGAAAGATGCACCACTATCAAGATACCACACCGATCCCATTGCGCTTGAGACCAAGCATGCGATCAAAGAGAAATCAAGTTCAAATTGTGAGGCTAAGGCCTCTCCAACTGCAGCTCCAGCAGCCTTCTTGTTCTTATTCTTTTGTGGGCAGTTAGTGGCGAAATGCCCATGTTCTTGACAGTGAAAACACTTCACTTTGGACAAATCTTGCTTCTCTCCTTTAGCTTCGGATTTTGAAGGAAATTTCTTCCCTTTCCCCTTCCTTGCTTTGGCAGCCAAAGCACAATTTTTGTCATCTTCATTCTTCAATTTAGAACCATCCCTGGTACCCTGCCTTATCTCCTCTTGCACAAGATCCAACCAAAGTTGCTCCCATCCCAGTAGTTTCTCCCATCCATTGAAAGACTCTTCGTAGCTATGCCAACTCTTCGGAAGCCCAAGGAGAGCCAAGCTCACCAAGTCTTCATCATCAACAGTAACCCCCACACTTCCCAGTTCATCCTTGTAGTGGACAAACTTCGTGAGGTATTTTGAAATACTATCGCCCTTGTCCATTTTTATTTTTTTGAGCTTGTCTTTAAGCGCCAACTTCCTCTGGTCGCTTTTGCTTTGGAACAAATCTGTCAAAGCCTTCCACATTAAGAATGGAGTGGCTTTCCTATGAAGTTTGGATACAATATGGTTCTTCACACCTTCCAACATAATTCTTCTTGTCTTTGCTATCTTCTTTTTCCATGCATCAAGTAATGCAGCATCGCTAGATCCCGGCTTAGGAACATCGCTATCGATGAACTCCTTCAGTCCATTATCCTCCAGCACCGCCTCCATCCTATCCTTCCAGGCTATGTGATTCGAGCTCCCATTAAGGGCATACTCCAATCGCAACCCATTGAAAGACATTTCAATGTATCCTCAACTTTTGCACCAATAATCTTTTGTAGCAAATTCGAATTGTCCACCAACAAAAACTCACCAATTCTTCACAATTGCAATCTTCAAGAATTAAAAATTCTTTGATACCATGTATAAATTAGTATACACTAAGCATGCATACATCCAGATTCCCCTGATCTCACAATATTTAACTTCTTGAAAAATACAGAATCATTCCACTGTTAATCTTTTGCAGAAAATTAATTGCAAACACATGTGAAGCTTAAATAAAAATAATTGCACATAACACAGTTGTTTAACAGGAAAGCCTGAAGCTAAAAACCCCTACTATCATATATTATGTATCATGGAGATCATGTAACAATCTCATACAAAGCTTAGTACATCAAGCTCTCAATACGATCAATCGTCACACACTAATCAGGAAAAATCTGCAAATCCATGCACCGATCTTTGCCCTCCTGCTAGCCTACCTCCACTGCACAATCCCTGCTGAATAATAGCTCTGGATGAATTTGAATTACTCTTAACTTGACTGCGCAATCCTCATTGGCAATTCCAATGTGTGTGTGATGAAATCAATGCATCACTATAGTCACAACAGATCGTCCATCTTTCCCTTTCACCTATCTCTCCACTGGGTCTCCATTGGAACTGAAATGCACTGTAGTTAACTGTTGTATTGTTCAGTTGATTAATGAGTTATTATTTGTGAATTAATTTAACTAATTAATTCACTCCACTCTCACTAGTGTATCATTCAGTTAGAATAGATACAACTAGCTCAACTGAGTCTAACTAAATACAACTCCATGAACTACTCTTCCAACTCTATCATAACTTTTCCACTTTAGTTCTAACTGTGTCCTCCATGCATGAACCACCAGTTTCCCTTGGGAATTGCGTAATTCCCTTAGCCCACTAATTTTCCAAATCTGTGCACTGAAATTAAGTGCTCCAAGAGAATAAGTTTTTTTTAATTGTCAGATTATTATTAAGAGCTAATAATTATCTACACTTCTATTTTTAGATTGACGATCTATAAATAGACTTCACCCAATATTCTAAAAATAGAATTTCATCTATTTTTCCAACTTGATCAACCATCCACAAATAGCATCTTGCAACTTCTGAAATATGATCACCATGTCTAAAAATAGACTTGCACCAAAAATAGCCCGCGGGCCCACTTAGTGAAGGCGACTCTTTTCACTAATTTAATATTCCAAATCTGGAACAGCTAGCAAGGCATGACTGGAAAACGCATTTTCCAGTAATGGCTGCTACAGGAATTGAAACCAAGACCTGGATCCCTTAGAACAATGTGTCTAAGTTCTAAATCCAAGAGGGGCCTCCAAATAAATCCTTCTAAGTGAGTTAAACAGATCTCCCACACTTAGATGTCCTTAAAAAGTGTCCGATGAAAGGGGCTGCAACAATGTATGCACAAGAGCTAGAATTACATCGTTATTTTACACCCATGAACATGTGAAGATATGAATAGCCAAAAAATTTTGTTATATAAGTAAAAGAGTACAATGTCTTGAGGAAATAATCACTCAAGAAAGGCAATGCAAGCCTCAACAACACATGTACAAGGAAATGAAGAACACTGCTACATATGTGAAACCCTTGGCTATGACAGCGCAGTCTATAAAGGAGAACTACTGAAAAATAGTGTCAATACAAAAATATGACAATATATAGCTCAAATACAATAGGGGAGCAAGGCTCTAACCCTTAAAAATAGTAATACATCAATCCTCTAAAGGATTGGCTGAAATATACAAAATGGAAAAAATGCCAGAGTTGCTGGGTAGCAGCTGCAACTCAAATCTGTAACTGAATAGAGAAGGCTGAAGATGATAAGCAATATGAAGTAGACCTCCTCCAATGAATCTCCTAAGTGGAAGGCTGATCCTTACATTTGAGATCTCACCCTCCAATCAACACTGCAATCCGTCACTGCAAGTGCACTTTGAAAATAACGCAGTCTAAGAAGGTAAATGCGCTGTAGGTGGAATAGAATGATTTGGCCAAGTGCCAAGATCTGCAATAAGCTCTGATAGCTTCCAAAATGATCCTCCAAAGGAAAGAAATACTCTCCCTCTGAAAAAAAAGTAATGGAAGAGGTGTTGTGATCCCTCAGTGCAACACCCTGCAACACAGAATTATGCTGCTACAGCAATAACGTTGTCCTGGAGGAGGATGCTTAGCCTCAAGCCTATATGTGAGGCGAATATGTACAACTCCTTCAAGAGGCTTCTCAAGAAAGGAGAAGGATTCCTATGCAGGTAATCCTTGTGCTAAGTAGCACAAAAACTCAACTGAACAGCTGGAGAATGCCAATAGTCTAAACAGACAAGAAATTAATAATCATATGCATATGAAACAATGGCTGCCCTGCCCTCCTTTAAAACACATGAGAGCTCCCTCTCCATGGGTTCCATTCTATTAGGGTTTCCTTCTTCAAGGAATATTCCCTCCTCTTTCTCTGCGCTGTCCCATAGGATGCTTTCCACCTCATACCTCTGCGTTGTTTGACTTGGTCAAACTTGACCTAGCCTCTTTGCAAATGTCTCCTTTCACACATGAGGGTGTGAAATCTAGTTCCAAGGCTGATCCATTTTCATAATAGAAGGATTTTATCCATTTTTTTATTATGAATGGGCCTTCTCACCCAATTATTCACTCCTAAGTGAAAATAACAAAAATTAATATTCCAATTTATTGAAGGAAAAATTTGGAATATTACAATCCTCCCCTCCCAAATGTTGCTTGTCCTCCAGCAACTGCAAATATAGAACTGAGAAGTATCTCCCAAGGCATGGAGACTAAAAAGTGTTGGGAAAACATCTTCCCCAAATGGATCCTCCATCCCCAAGCAATCATCCAGACAAAATGAGTCACCTCCCAACATGGCAACTCCTGAAAATCTCTTTCCACCTCAAGCTCCGGAAATGAAGGTGGGATAAAAATCTGAATATGGTAAGCATCATAGCCTACCCCATGCTTTCCTTCTCTCCACTTATGATAAGTTTAGAGTATGTGCTGATCTTGGGCTGCAAAAGTATTGCCCTCAAATGGCAAAGTGAAGAACAATCCTCCAAAGAGTTCTCCTCTAACATTGAAGAACAAGCTGGCCCAAAATGTTTCATCCATGATGGATAGGACATGATCATCATATAACATCCTAATGAGAATTTTGTTTAAGGTTTTACGTGATGTTACATGATACAAACAATGTCTCAAAAGGACACAGTGCAGTCTCATCCATTGCAACTTCAGAAAATAGTATGGCAAGTAACATATAAAATTGATCACATCTACCAATGAAGAGTAAATGGATGAATGTCTCAACAATACATGATCAAATACTTGCCCATGGCTATGCAATGGATGGCTATCAAACTCATGGCCCACCTCAAAAGAAAACAAATAGGTGGCTGTGGTGGCTATATCTCCTCCCATGCTCCCATTAGAACATGTAGTGCAGAAAATGTGGGAATTATCTCCCCTCAAGGACACATCCAACTCATGTGTCTCTCTCATAATCATGCCTCCAATACAAATCAGATCCATATCAGCAAATGAATTCATGATCAACAAAAAAATGAAGAAAATTTTGAAGGTTTCATGTGGTGCAAGGAGGTACCAACAACTTTCCCAATAGTGACAACGCAGTTTTCCAAACTGCTGCTTCAGAAAATTACATTACAAGTTGTTTTGTATTACATGGGTGGTTATGTATGTCATGATATCTACTGATATGTAGCAAATGGATGAGTATATCAACTGATCATACATGAAAGAGAACACTTGCCCAAGGCCATATAAAATATGGTTGTCTCCATCATACAAATTGGCCCAATTATGAACATTGAGCAATGTGAAAAGCTTGCCCTCTTGTGGAGAAATGCACTGCAAAGTAATGGTAAGAGTATGGAAGTAAATACATGTAAAAAAAAATTTATTACCATATGCCGGAAGTAAGATGGTACATGTATCCATGAGTTAGTTCTCCATAGTGTTTTGGCATGCTATGAAGAAGAATGAACCATGTGCTGCAAGAAGATAGTCCTTCTCATGCTTGGAAATCCAAGTCAAGAAGAATATGTCATAGTGATAGATGTCTCTATCCACCACTCTATCATCATCACCTCCTCCTTGTTCACCAATTGCATCCAAAGTGAAGTGATCCTGGGGACACTCCCTCCATAAATCTCTGCTCCAAAGTGACAGTGTTGTGAGCTCATGCAAATAAGCTCTTGTCATTACCAATATTTGTTCTTTGACATGCTCCTTGTCAAAGATATCTCCCATAATGCTACAATGCATAAGAAGTTCCTCCCAAGGTGGAAGTACCTCTCTACCATATAAATCCAAGGAGATAATGCCATCTCCTCCTCTTGCAACATCATGCTAAGTGTGAGAGAAAATCTGCTCTTGCTCACCCAAGAATAAGCCAAGTAACAAAATAATTTGCTGCCTCCCCATACTCTCATCATACAACTCATGTGATGAAGGCAAAATGAATGATATGAGTATCACATCAACACCATGCATCCATACTCTATGTTGCTCAATGATGCAAGCATCCTGCCATCTCTCCTCCATCCTCTTAGGAAGAGTGTATGCCAAGTGATGGCCAAACTCTTTCAAGAGTAACCAACGCAACCAAGCTTCCTGCTGCCCGGTATCATAAATTTGCAAGTAGCCTCCCAACTCCTTGCTTATCAACCATATCCACTCAATCACTTGTGGATTATTTCTCCTTCTCTTTATCTTGGTACTACTCCCATGAGGGCTACCATTCTCTGAAACCAGATCTTTGTCTTTGCACTTCATGGGATCTTGAAATGCAATCTTCTCAAGGATCAATGAGACCCTATAGTAGGTGGTAGGAAAAAACCTCCCATCATGATGTGTATGGCTCAAGGAAAGTCCAACACAAGCATGAGAGATGTTATCCATCCGAAGATGTCCTCTATCTTTTATCTACTCCTGTGAGAAAGGAAGAAAATCATTGCACTCCATGGTGTGTTGAAGTGCACTTGTAATGAGATCTCTCCTTGAGACCTCC
The DNA here is from genome assembly GCA_034641835.2 of Pinus albicaulis. Lineage (NCBI taxonomy): Eukaryota > Viridiplantae > Streptophyta > Pinopsida > Pinales > Pinaceae > Pinus > Pinus albicaulis. The sequence continues at coordinate 681,481,393 of CM076576.1, forward strand.
CTCTCAACAATAGTCTTCCAAAACTAATGAGGTCTTGGATATGCTGAAAGTAGAATTTCCTCTTTGAGCTGAGAGGAGCTCATTGAGAAAGTGTCATTTTGAAAGGAGAAAGGGTTTCTCACTCCAAGATGTCTACTATCTTCCTTCAAGTCTTCAAACCCCAACCTCAAGTGTGATGAAAAATCAAACAACGGCTCATGAGAATGATGGTTTGCTTCCTCCTTGAATGTTTCCATGTTGCACAACGCAGTGCAACCAAGCTTCTCTATAGTAGAAATGGGATTTGACCCTTGGTCATGTAAAAGTAAATCTCCACAATTATCAAAAATATTTGCTGCAACAATAGATTGTGGAAATATTTTCATACCTTGATGATATTTTGGAACTTCTTGTAGGGCTGCAAGAGTTCCTTCCTCCAAATTCTTGGCTGCCCCAACTGTTGATGCATGTGGCTACTCCTCCATGATTGTGATAGCATTAGGACAAAGTTCCTCAAGTGGTGTGAGATTTTCCTCCTTTGTTCTTCCTCCATTAAAGGTTTAGATCAAGCTTTGAGTGAACTCTGCAAAAGTATTCACCCTTGCATGGCTCAAGTGGCTGCACCACCAAACATAGGCTTCACCCTCCAAATGAAGCACTGAGATTTCAATAGCTTCCTTCCCTGCTATAGGATGTAGTAATAAAAATGCCTTCAACTTTCTCACCCAAGTTCTTGTTGTAGATAACCCATCAAAGGTAGACAACAGAAATCTATTGCCTTTGATTTATCTTCTGCTGTAGGGTCTCTTCTCTTCCTTCAACTGGATGAAATGAGGGAAATATAAACTCTCCTTGAAGGCTCTAGGTTGAGATATGTACTCAACAAGGTAATCACTTAGAATCTGATAATAGAAGTTTCCTTCATGCTTGTATTCTTCTCGATGAGAATAGGAAGTGCATGGTCCTTCATCTTCTCCTTCTTCAATATTCTTGACCTCATTGGAGAGGTTCTCTCTGGATCTAAATATTGATGAGATTAATCTCATCTTTTTCATCATTCTGATCTTCTTGGGCTAAGACTCACAGGCTGAGCCAAGAAAGTTGTTCTGATACCACTCTAATATTCCAATTCTGGAACAGCTAGCAAGGCATGATTGGAAAACATATTTTCCAATAATGGCTGCTACAGGAATTGAAACCAAGACTTGGATCCCCTAGAAAAATGTGTCTAAGTGCTAAATCCAAGAGGAGGCTCCAAATAAATCCTTCTAAGTGGGTTAAACAGATCCCCCACACTTAGATGTCCTCAAAAAATGCTCGATGAAAGGGGCTACAACAATGTATGCACAAGAGCTGGAATGACAGCTTTATTTTACACCCATGAACATATGAATATTTGAATAGACAAAAAAAATTTTTATAACAGTAAAAGAGTACAGTGTCTTGAGGAAATAATCACTCAAGAAAGGCAATGCAAGCCTCAACAACACATGTACAAGGAAATGAAGAACACTGCTACATATGTGAAACCCTTGGCTATGACAGCGCAGTCTATAAAGGAGAACTGCTGCAAAATAGTGTCAATAAACAAATATGACAATAAACAGCTCAAATACAATAGGGGAGCAAGGCTCTAACCCTTAGAAACAATAATACATCAATCCTCCGAAGGATTAGCTGAAATATACAAAATGGAAAAAATTGTCGGAGTTGCTGGGTAGCAGCTGCAACTCAAATCTGGAACTGAATAGAGAAGGCTGAAGATGATAAGAAATTTGAAGTAGACCTCCTCCAATGGATCTCCTAAGTGGAAGGCTGATCCTTACACTTGAGATCTCACCCTCCAATCAGCACTGCAATCCCTCACTGCAAGTGCACTTTGAAAATAACGAAGTCTAAGAGGGTAACTGCGTTGTAGGTGGAATAGAATGATTTGGCCAAGTGAAAAGATCTGAAATAAGCTTTGTTAGCTTCCAAACTGATCCTCCAAAGGAAAGAAACACTCTCCCTCTGAAAAACAAGTAATGGAAGAGGTGTTGTGATCCCTCACTGCAACACCCTGCAACACAGAATTATGTTGTTGTAGCAATAATGCTGTCCTGGAGGAGGATGCTTGGCCTCAAGCCTAGATGTGAGGAAAATATGTATAACTCCTTCAAGAGGCTTCTCAAGAAAGGAGAGGTATTCCTAAGTAGGTAATCCTTGTGCTAAGAAGCACAGCAACTCAGCTGAACAACTGGAGAATGCCAATAGTCTAAACAGACAAGAAATAAATAATCATATGCATATGAAACAATGGCTGCCTTTCCCTCCTTTTAAACACAGGAGAGCTCCATCTCCATGGGTCCCACTCTATTAGGGTTTCAGTCTTCAAGGAATATTCCCTCTTCTTTCTCTGCGCTGTCCCATAGGATGCTTTCCACCTCATACCTCTGCGCTGTTTGACTTGGTCAAACTTGACCTAGCCTCTTTGCAAATGTCTCCTTTCACACATGAGGGTGTGAAATCTAGTTCCAAGGCTTATCCCTTTTCATACTAGAGGGATTTTATCCATGTTTTTATTATGAATGGGCCTTCTCACCCAATTATTCACTCCTAAGTGAAAATAAAAAAAATTAATATTCCAATTTATTGAAGGAAAAATTTGGAATATTACAACTAATCTCATCATCTTGTTGAATCTCAACACCTACTATGCATTACTTCCTATAGTTTGTCTCGTGGATTGTGGCCGCATTAATTGAGAAAATAGAATACTTCCTTTCTAACCAAGGAAATAAAATACTGGAGATTACCCCTAAATTGATTCGAAAGGCTCTGACCTACCCATATTCTCCCGATCCATAGAAATCCTTTGATGCAACCCTTTCTTATCACTTTGATAGCCTCTCCCCGAAGCAGAAGCAATCTTTGCTACGAATAATCCTTTCCCCTGGTTCACCAGTCTTACTTGCAGTGAATAAATTCCCCATTTATTTATGTATCAAAACTTTTCAGCCCATCCTGTTTTCAATTTCATGTTTTCTTGGGGAAGATTATGCCAGTGTAGCCACTAAAGTCGTGCTAGGGTTTTTGGATCTAATGGTGCAACCCAATTTTCTATTTGACATCTTGTCATATATGCTAGACAGCATGAGGTTTCTGTTTCATCATGTCACCACTACACACGTTTTTCGGTACTAATCACTACTCTTCTACCTATTCCTGTACACACATGTTGACAAATTTGAGTAACTGGGATTGAATAAGATTACCTGTAGAAAACATGTCAATTCTATTTTTGATTGGAAATCTTCGGTCCAAAAGAGACCAGAGACTAATGGCTACTCCAAGTTAATATCAGGATTTATGTCCATTACGTATGAAATAATTCATGGTGCACCTATGCCTTGGATTTTCCCAACAAAAAAAAGGCTCCTTCAACCCAGTGAAGACACATGTGTGGGAGACTGGTACCTATTCAAAGATCACACATAAATTAGAATTTATGGTTATGACCTCCCTCCCTATCACCTTCCTGTATTCATGTCGATGCAAATTTTCACATTAGAATTTATTAGAAAAATATTAAACACATACCTCCTCCACTTTGTCACAACAAAGAAAGGACATATGTTTAAAATGGGGAACACTATAGGGTCGTTTATCATTAATTCGAGACACGATTTTAGAACAGTTGAAAATCTTCTCAGGGAAATGGAATTTCAACAAGGGAATGTTTGGCATTATGATCCTAAGGGTATCATTTCCCTAAGGAGGGAAAAGATAAAAGCTTCAACCTATATGCATGCATACATACTTGAAACAGAATGGAAAGCTAAATTTGATTCCTAGCCTTTAGACACAGATATGGAGCCTGAAATGTCGACAACTAAAGACAAACCAACTAAAAGGACTATTGAATTAGCTGAAGATAGCGAGGTGGAGGAGGTACTTGTGAGTAAAAGGCCGAGAAGATGTTGGAAAAGGATACTATAAGAGTAAAATAGGAAAAGGAGAACTTGAGAGCTCTCCACTTATAAGTTGAATACTATAAAGATTTGATCATCAAAATGGGGGTAGACCTGAATGATAAAGAAGTGGTGGAAACTATAATTAAGGGTTCTCATAAAGAGATCCAATAGTTAAGGCATAAGTTAAAAATCCTAGATAGTGAACACATGCAAACTAAGGAGCTTTCCCAAGTGGAAGTAAACAATTTTTTTTGTCCCAAGAGCTCATCAAAAGAAACGATGAGAATATAGTGCTTCAACAGCATATGGCAGAACTGAAAAAGACGATTGACTCACACACATGTACAATGTTTGTGCCTGAGGATCCACAAAACCCCACTGAAAAACTCACTAAAGCCCTGACCGAACTTCAACTGACAAAAGGAGAACTCAAGAAGTACCAGAAGTATTTGGAGGTTTCTCAAGAGAGGTTGACTCAGAAGGAAAGAGAGATCCAATCTACCACGACGATATCATTAATGAGTTGAAAAAGAACTAGGAATATTTAGTGTTTTTGAACGAACAGAAGGTGGCCATCAAAGAATACGAGTTCACCCTACTATCGAGTAGAGACGAAGGACTAAGGAACTATGAGGCCATGAGATAGTATATTCAATTTCTAAATTAAAGACCTGGCATCGAGCCCATACCTCTAGAAATTATGGACAGGGTTATCATGGTGATGGAGATCTTGAGAGTCATACACAAGGAAGAAGGCAAGAGAAAAGCTGAAGGATGTCTGAACGGGGTGACCGAAGAGGTCAAAGATTTCGAAACTGCATTGAACAAGGTCTTCAGAGAAGGTTTACCCAACTGTCGGGGTAAAAGGGGAGAATTGATGTTGTGGGATGAATATGATTAGAGGTTAGTGGCAACCAAGAGTAGGTCATACTCCACTCATGAGAGAACATCCACGCTGAAAGGCCAAATGGTAGTAAATTATATCAAGCACGAATTCTAGTTGTTGGGTTCGATAAAGAATTTGTTTCACTCCAAGCTAGAATACTCCAGTTGAAACAACCTTCGACTGACATACTGGCTCTATTCATAGGTCACAACATTATCTATGATAGGGTGGCAGAAGTTCGATCAGTATGATTATTTTTCTACAGTGAAAATCATCAATCTTTCTTCACACCCCCTGCCAACTTATCATCATGATTGAAAATTTCCAAGATCATGTCTTTCAATGTTTTTAATTTCAGTTTTTATGAAGTCTTTTAATTTTTATCACACTATGTGTTTAATTTTCAGTTAGATCTAACTGTGCCACGAGGCACACCCAACTTTGATATGATCACAAATTGTAACAAATCAAGAAAATAATATTTTTTTAAATGGTTCTCAGGGAAGGCCCTATATGAACAAGTGATATGTGACTGAAAAAAGGTTAAAAATTTTTCCAAGAGACTTTTTTTATTTCCTAAAGAAGCTTACAACACTTTTGGGGTCTATGAATGTATTGTTTCAAGAATTATTTAATACATAGTCATGGTGATTTCGGCTCATCTGTACATGTAGTATGTATCCATTCTTATGCATGTGTGTGAATTCTTTTATGTTCTACTTCATATATATTGTTGATATGTATCCATGATCAGTGTAGAAGTTGATAAATTTGTTGTTAACATATTCTCCTCCATTGTCTGATCTTAACTTAATAATTTGATGTCTAGATTGTTTCTCAACAAAGGCCTTAAAGGCCAAGAACATGTTAAAAACTTCACCCTTTAGTTTTAAGAAGTATACCCAAGTGCGTCTGGAAAAATCATCAATGAAAGTTAAATACTTTGCCAGAAAGAAAATAACAATGAGATGATACATATAAAGTCAGCATTTTAGTGGAAGAGGTGAAAACGTGCCAAGAGGCACACGTTTATAAACCTCTCACCGATGATATTCCAGTACATCGGAGAAAACACCATCATGCAGATACCATAGAAGATACTTATACTTCTTTATTACATATGAGTTTGATGTAAAATGATAGTTTAAGTGACCAAATCGCTCATGCCAAAGTTTGCTCACTTTATCATTATGAGCAACAAAAATGGAGGGAAGACATGATGACCCAGAGTTGTCAAACTTATACAACCTTGTGGAATCATCAACAATGCTAGTAGCTAAAATATGTTTATGATCTTTGAGGTCCTTGATTACAACATCATGAGGTGAGAATTCTACTATTTCCCTTCACCTGAATGAGTTATCTGATAAACAGATAGAAGGTTGCATGACAAGGTAGGAACACATAGTACATCATTAAACTGACCATTATCTAGATGAATGGTTCCAGATCCTACAACACTAAGA